>CM060247.1:107497094-108004594 GCA_030684275.1 Acipenser oxyrinchus oxyrinchus
ATATATATATAGATAGAAAAAAAAACAGAAGGGAGACAACATCAAAACAAGGGCAACAACTCAGGTAAGACAGCTATTAAATGTATTTATCTAAATGCTAGAAGTCTCAGAAACAAACACTGTATAGGAAAGACAGGCAGGACAGAAGAGGCGGAGGGGTATCGCTATACATAAGAAGCCCAGGTGTTAAATCTGGACGAAGAAAACAACGCCGAATCAATATGGATCAGAATAATGGACAAAAATTCAAAGGGCATAATAATAGGAGCATGCTATAGACCGCCAAATTCAGACGCTGAGCAAAATAATCTGTTATACAACAAGATTAGAAACGCGTGTAGCAAAGGAGAAGCCATACTAATAGGGGATTTCAACTTCTTCCATATAAAATGGGAAAACCCGGTGGGGAGCACGACGGAAGAAATTGAAATGGTGGAAATGACAAATGACTGCTTCCTAGCGCAATTTGTCAAGGCACCGACTAGAGGGGAGGCATGCCTTGATTTAGTCTTCAAATAACAGACAGAATAACTAAAACAGAGGTCAGAGAGCTATTGACAAACTCAGACCACAACATGGTTTCATTTGAAGTGATTTTTAAAACCCAAAAAGTAATGACTAAAGCTAAGGTTTACAATTTTAGAAAAGCAAACTATGAAGGTATGAAACAGAGACTAACAGAAGTAGATTGGAGTAAAATAGAGAAAACATCCACAGAAAAAGGATGGCTGTTTTTTTTTTTTTAAATGTAGTACTAGATGCGCAAAACAATTGCATCTCAAAAGTAGACAAATCTAAATCTAAAACAAAATGGCCAAAATGGTTTAATAGATGAATTAAAAAAAATATTCAGCAAAAAGGCACTTTAAAGAGCGTTTAAAAGGGACCAAAAACAAAGTACACAGAAAGAGTACTTGAAACTGCAAACGCAAGTCAAAAAGGAAATTAGAAAGGCCAAGAGAGAGATAGAAATGAACACTGCTAAGGGGGCTAAAACCAATTCCAAAATGTTTTTCCAATAGTATAACAGCAAGAGAACATTCAAAGAGGAGGTTCAATGTCTAAGAGACACAAATGGCAAAATCATAGATGAAGAAAAAAAAAAAGCAAATATATTAAATGATTACTTTTCACAGGTTTTTACAAAGGAGGATACAGACAACATGCCCCACATGTCGACCTGTTCATATCCAATTTTAAATAACTTAAGCATAACAGAGGCAGAAGTGTTAAAGGAGCTATGAGCTCTTAAAATAAACAAATCCCCTGGGCCGGATGAGATCCTCCCAACAGTACTCAAAGAAATGAAAGAAGTTATTTACAAACCGCTAACCAAGATCATGCAACAGTCTCTTGACACAGGAGTTGTACCAACAGACTGGAAAATTGCAAATGTAATACCGATCCACAAAAAGGGAGACAAAACCGAACCAGGTAACTACAGACCAATAAGCCTGACTTCTATTATATGCAAACTTATGGAAACTATAATAAGATAAAAAATGGAAAATTACCTATATGGTAACAGTATCCTGGGAGACAGTCAGCATGGTTTTAGGAAAGAGAGATCGTGTCTAACTAACCTGCTTGATTTTTTTGAGGATGCAACATTGACAATGGATAATTGCAAAGCATACGACATGGTTTATTTAGATTTTCAGAAAGCTTTTGACAAAGTCCTGCATAAAAGATTAATTCTCATGCTGATGCGCTGGGGAGACCGCGCTATGGTTGATCCCCGGAGCCAGCATCGCAGCCGTTATGTGTTCTGATGCGCTAGGGAGGCAAAATAAGCTGATCCCTGGAGCCAGCATTACACTTCAGCCATCAACACCAGACAGAAGGATATCTACATCATCATATGGAAGGAAGCGCAAATGGATGGAGACACATATGGATCAAATTAGTTTACTGTGAAGCTACGTCTTAGTTGGTGCTTATATTGGCGAGAGCCAAGTTCAAATCAGCATGAAGTTTTAACATCTACTCTCATGTAATGGAAATCACTGAACGCAGTAGGGATTCAAGGAAATGCATGCACATGGATTAGGGAGTGGTTAACATGCAGAAAACAGAAAGTACTGATTAGAGGAGAAACCTCAAAATGGAGCAAGGTAACCAGTGGTGTACCACATGGATCAGTGTTAGGTCCTCTGCTATTCCTAATATACATTAATGATTTAGATTCTGGTCTAGTAAGCAAACTGGTTAAATTTGTCAGATGACACAAAAATAGGAGGAGTGGCAAACACCGTTGCAGCAGCAAAGGTCATTCAAAATGATCTACACAGCATTCAGAAATGGGCAGACACATGGCAAATGACATTTAATAGAGAAAAGTGTAAGGTACTGCACGTAGGCAATAAAAATGTGCATTATAAATATCATATGGGAGATACTGAAATTGAAGAAGGAATCTATGAAAAAGACCTAGGAGTTTATGTTGCTCGGATATATTGTGAAAAGTGTTGAATTTAAATCAAGGGAAGTAATGTTAAAACTTTACAATGCATTAATAAGACGTCACCTAGAATATTGTGTTCAGTTCTGGTCACCTCGTTACAAAAAGGATATTGCTGCTCTTGAAAGAATGCGTCAGAAGAGCGACCAGAATGATTCTGGGTTTAAAAGGCATTTAAAAGGCATAACAGGCTAAAATAATTGAATCTATTCAGTCTTGAACAAAGAAGACTATGCAGTGATCCGATTCAAGCATTCACAATTCTAAAAGGTATTGACAATGTTGACCCAGGGGACTTTTTCGACCTGAAAAAAGAAACAAGGACCAGGGGTCACAAATGGAGATTAGATAACGGGGCATTCAGAACAGAAAATAGGAGGCACTTTTTTACACAGAGAATTGTGAGGGTCTGGAACCAACTCCCCAGTAATGTTGTTGAAGCTGACACCCTGGGATCCTTCAAGAAGCTGCTTGATGAGATTCTGGGAACAATAAGCTACTAACAACGAAACGAGCAAGGTGGGCCGAATGGCCTCCTCTAGTTTGTAAACTTTCTTATGTTCTTTTATTTATATATATAACAACAAGATAAAGTGCAGAAATATGATTTCATAGTGCCAACAGCTCTTCCAAGCAAGTCCAGAATTGCAGCACAGTACCTCACCACACCAAAAGCACTGAACATTTGTGGCTGCTTGAGTATAAAGCATCTCACTCTCTCATTCTCTTACATTTATCCCTCTTTGTATTTGCTGTGTGCTTCTTGTTCTCTGAGCTACAATAGCCTCCACTGTTTTTAAGTGATAAGCCTTCCTAGGTGCTAAATATTTAAGGCATGCTGAGATCAATTTAACATGAAGTTAACTGCAGGGAGCCATTATGTCCTATTTTTTTTCAAAATACACAGCAGTTATGTGATATGAACTTTTGGCATCAGTACATAAAAGTGTTTTAAACATTACCCCCAGAGGCATCACTAGCCATGCCAAATAGAGTTAGGGACTAAACTGTATCTTTGTGGTTTTATTCCTGAACTGTGTCCTGTGGGCTAACAACTACCTAACTAGATAAGCTAGCAAGAGTTTTGCGCAACCCCTGAGGAATAAACGATGTACGAGACATAATGGGCGGATTGTTTTTTTTTCTGTTTTTTGACTTAACTTAACCGGGCAACCATCTGATTTTGTAAATTTATCTGCTGAAGCTAAAATATTTAAGTTTTAAAAGAGAAGTGGTGACAGGTTTTCGTTTAAAAGCAAGAACATGTTTCAGGGGGAACATTTGCCAAACTTCAAGAGTTCTTCCCAAGCAAAACATTATTCCATTGGAGAAGAGTTTCTTGAATGTAGGGGGTCTTGGAATTATATAAACATCCTCCTATCTGGACATAACAGGTTGTACTTTGAGGTGGGTGGCACTGGCAGTGCACCACTAAAGTGCTGGAGAGCTTTGCAAACAGAAACCTAGGAGAGCCCTTGGTTTATTAGATGGTGAAATTGTGTTCATTTCAGGTCACCATGAATACAGAGTTGCTGTCGCTGGAGGGTAGCATGAAATCCATGAGGTAAACCTTAGACCAGTGAGTAATATGTTTTGTTCAACACTGATAGGTGTAAATCAAGCAGCGCTTACAAGAAGGAAGATATAAAAGAAAAAAAAAATCTCCTCAAATGACAACTGCTCACGGTGACTTCACCACAGCTGTACAAGTAAGGACAGAGCCTCCTGTCTGTTAGTTAGGGGAGAGACGAGCAGTCGGGCGCAATCTGTTTGTCCCAAAGTTTGAGTAAGGAAAAAAAAACAGACCAAAAGCAAAATAATCTGGTTGTAGTCGCAGCTGTGAAGAAGACACACTGGCAATCAAATCGCTGGCACGCACTACAAAATGATGTCGGCCGTGAGGAGGTATCAAATCAAACTGGACAAGTGGGAGGGGTGCCACTCTCCCTTACTAAAAGACATGCTAAAACAGGGATCAGGAGATTCAGATCATTCACAGAGTGGCTGGTCAGAAACTGACAGCCAAGGCGTGGAAAACTCCATTAGACATTAGACAGACGAGACACTCAGACAACACCATCAGCCCACCAGTCAATACCTTTATTAGGCCACAGAGCAACTGTGTAAAGTGAGTTTAACCAGGAATGTTCTGTTTACACAGACAACATGCACCTGTTTCATTCCCCTTTTTACAACCAACATTTGCATTCCAAGTTTGCAGTAATTCATTTACTTAGTGTCCCAGCTATCAGAATCGCAATTAAATAAAAAGTAAGGAAATGCTAGAAATGACCAAGGACAATGATGTTTATCATTAAAATAAGAGCTTTGGTTTCAGAAATCTATATATTTAAAGACCCCTCATTGTAAGCAAACAAAAATTACACAGAGAGTTGCAGTGGAAGGAAGTTAAAAATAAATCATATTCATGATCAGCTGCAAGCAGGGGTGAAATTCTGCCGGTACTCACCGGTACTCTGTACCGGGACTTGTTTTAATGCCGGTACTGGGTACCGGGACTTATTTAATCTGCTTTTCATCCACTCACAGTCCACTAGCGCAACGTTTCTCAAATGTGCTTTCATTCAGTACAGTTTGTGCTGCTTGCATTCTGTTTCCTCATACTGCTTCTGTTTCTGTTAGCTGCTATTGGCCAGTATAATCACTGCATGTTGATTGGCAGAGCTTTCGTTCTGATCAGATTTCAATTTGGATTTCATGCGTCAAAAATCCATATTAGTGTTCGCCATAAATTATATAATTGATAAATATTTGAAATAATTATCATAACGCGTTTGCCTTACACCGATTTACCACATTGCCAGAATTTGGCAAGTGATGTGTGTGCGGGACAGTAACATAAACAAACAGGATCAAAGTGCTGCTTCAGATTTGGTAAGCGAGTCAGAATCGGGATACAGATGCTTTTCAAACACTGGCCCAACTTGCAAGGTACATGTTAAGCATAGTGATCAATGTTTTGTTTTGTTGTTAGCCTAGTATTTTTTGTTAATAGGACTGTAATAAACCAAAACCAAAATGATGAGGTGTTTCTTCTGTGTGCAATGTCCCCTTTTCTAAAACATTTTGAAGAGTTTATTTAAGTTAAAAGTGAGTTTTCACTTGCGCGCACATCAGAAGCAAACCACATTAATGATATTACTTCATGAAAATGTGTCTTTTGCCATTTTGTTTCTTGTGTAGAAACCACAACACCAGGGATAAAATATAAATAAAAAAGTCCACTTTTACACTGTTTCTGCCTGAAAAATCATTTTCTAGAATAGATCATGGTAATTAATCTACACCGAAACACAACAGAGAAGCACACAGAACATATTATTGTAAGAGAAGCAAGAAGTACATGATAAATAAAAGAAACAGGGATTTATGTTCTAATCCAAGGCTATTATTGTAGCAAGGCCAGGTCCTGTTGTAGGTGAGTACCCAGGGTCTGGAAAGTATGGGGATGATTTCAGAGAATACTATGGAGATTAAAATGACCAGGTACATCATTAGTAGTAGTAGTGCCTGTTACATGATAAATGTGAGGGGTATTTCAGCCCCTATTGTGCATTGTTTGACTTAGACCTTGTGTTTAATTTTTTCATAGCACAGTTGTTTTTTATACCATTTTTTATAACATCATCCCTTTTTAGGATATCTTGAAACAAAACTCCCTCTCTCCAGCAGTTACTGCAGAATGTAATATTTCTTAATGCTTGTCATTTAAGGTTTAACTTAAGTGTGATATTACAGTACATGACTGAGTGATACATACTGAGGGTACAACGCTTTCAGTATTTTCAACTTCTTTGTTTATGGTGAATTGGTTATAATTGATCAGTTATTTTATAAGGCTTATTTTGTTATAAATGTATTGTGTGTGTATATATATATATATATATATATATATATATATATATACACATACATTTTTAAAGTATTTATTCATTGGCAAATCGTCTCAACCTGCACGTTTTTTGTTGAGAATTTCACCCCTGGCTACAAGCATAGCATAGCATAACAAAAAGTAAACATATTAAAAGGTATTGATAATGTCGACCCAAGGGTCTTTTTCAACCTGAAAAAAGAAACAAGGACCAGGGGTCACACATTTAGATAAAGGGGCATTCAGAACAGAAAATAGGAGGCACTTTTTTACACAGAGAATCATGGGAATCTGGATCCAACTCCCCAGTAATGTTATTGAAGCTGACACCCTGGGATCCTTCAAGAAGCTGCTTGATGAGATTCTGGGATCAATAAGCAACTAACAACCAAACGAGCAAGATGGGCTGAATGGCCTCCTCTCGTTTGTAAACTTTCTTATTTTCTTATATCCTTTACTAATTTTACTGCTGATATGTAAGATTCTGATACAAATATATTGTATATACCTTGTTACCTCCCGTCACACTAACCTCTCAACATCAGTAAGCATCCATTGACAAACAGTTTGAGGTAATGTTTTCTGAAAATAAAAATACAGGAAGCCAATCTGCAGAACAGTCAGAGCAATCTATTACAATAAATCACTTCCATGACATTTTAGCAAATGTCATAAGGTTGCCCTGACACCATAAAGCCACTATTTTAATGTTTCCCGTACCTTTGCTAAATTGAAAGGAATTGGGCACCAGGGAAAAACATAAGGCATAAGGCAGCATTAAATGAATCACCTGGGGGAACACGTTGTTATAACAAGTTTCCAAATCTCTGTTTTATATCACCGTTCTTATTGGAGAAAGGAAACGTAGAAGCTCACAGCATTTAATGAGGGTCAGACGCAGCACTCGTAAGTACTGTAGCTGCCCTGGGTAAATCATTCTTTTTCCATGCAGGCATGCCTATTAGGTAGTGTGTTTGAGTCCTGAGATGGAACACAGAATATAAAACACAGGAAATATGGGATACAAAAAATACCTATTTACTTAACAACATGTGGGAATACTTCAACATCTAACTTCATATTTCTGTAACGTTTTTCCAGACAACACCACGAAGGCTGACCTCATACATATAATAAACCTGCAAAGCTTTTCCACTACATCCTCCTGGATGCACTCACATCACCTCAATCTCTACCTCTCCTCCTCACCCTCATCTGATCTCTCTATCTTCATTCCTCTGGAATCTACCACACTCTCTCCCTCCTCCTCAGCTAAGAACCTCGGAGTCACCCTGGACCCCTGCCTCTCTTATTCCCAGCACATCTCCACTCTGGTATGCACTTGCCGATTCTTCCTGAGCAACATCTGAAGAATCTGACCCTTCCTCACCAACTACGCCACCCAGCTCCTTGTCCAGGCCCTGGTACTCTCCCGCCTAGACTACTGCAACTCCCTCCTGGCTGGCCTCCCTGCGTCCGCCACCCGTCCGCTGCAGCTCATCCAGAACGCTGCTCGCCTGGTGTTCTCTCTGCCTCGCTTCTCCCACGCAACTCCACTGCTCTGCTCACTCCACTGGCTCCCGATCACCGCTCGCATCCAGTTCAAGACTCTTGTACTAGCCTACAGATGCCTTGACCAGACTGCACCCAGCTACCTCCAGACCCTCATCTCTCCCTGCACCCCCACTCGACCTCTCCACTCCTCCTGCACTAGAACACTGGCTCTACCTCCTTTACACTCCCCTGCCTCCAGAGCCCGCTCCTTCTCCACCCTCGCCCCGCATTGGTGGAATGACCTTCCTCCAGATGTCAGGACTGCCCAGTCCCTGACCACCTTCCGGCGCCTCCTCAAGACTCACCTCTTCAGACAGCACCTGTAGAACTCCTCTTTTTTTCCCTCTGGACACTTATCACTCTTCCTTAAATATGCTTTACTTGCTCTTATCTGCCCCCTATTTTACTGCATTTAATCCTGTACTTTAGAGTACTGTAATCTGTCACAAGTGTTATGTAATCTGTAGTATTTTGTATTTAATATCCTGATGTAACTATCACTGACACTGTTATCTGCTCAGTTATTGAATGGTATTTTGTTAAACTTGTACTTGCTAGAACTAAAGTCATTGTATTTTTATCTTGCTTCTAATTGTATTATTACTTGTACTGTGATTCTTGAAATGTATTTTTGTTTATGACTGTAAGTCGCCCTGGATAAGGGTATCTGCTAAGAAATAAATAATAATAAATAATAACATACAGTTATTTACCGCTGTATACGGATGCATGTATATATATATATATATATATATATATATATATATATATATATATATATATATATATGTGTGTGTGTAATATATAAAATATATAAAAATATATATAAAATGTATATACATTACTGGTCAAAAGTTTTAGAACACCTCCATTTTTCCAGTTTTTATTGAAATTTACGCAGTTTAATGTCTCAATGTACTCTGAAATTAAAGCATAGAACAAATAAACAATTGGAGATAAAAAAGAAATCATGGAATTGTTTTGTTTAACAAAATTTAATATACATTTTTGACTCAAAGTAGCCACCTTTTGCAGATATAACAGCCGAACACACTCGTGGCATTCTTTCTACAATGGAAATCAAATATTGTTCGGAAAGTTCTTCCCAACACTGTTGCAGAAGTTCCCACAAATGTGTTGCACTTGTAGGTTGCTTTGCTTTCACCCTTCTGTCCAGTTCATCCCAAACCAGCTCGATGGGGTTTAAGTTTGGAGACTGTGCTGGCCATTCCATGATTTGAAGCCTATCGTCTTGTTCTTTTCTTCTAAGGTAGTTCTGACATAGCCTGGAGGTATGTTTTGGGTCATTATCTTGCTGTAGGATGAACCCCTGACCAACTAGGCGTATACCAGAGGGTATTGCATGGCGCTGCAAAATGCTGTGGTAGCCGTTTTGGTTCAGGGTGCCACTCACTCTGTGCAAGTCGCCGACTCTGGATCCAGCAAAAGAGCCCCAGACCATCACGCTTCCTCCTCCATGTTTGACAGTTGGTGTCACACACCGAGGAACCATCCTTTCGCCTACTCGACGGCATACAAAAACCCTGCGGGATGAACCGAAGATTTCAAATTTTGATTCATCGGACCATAAGACCTTCTTCCAGTCTTCAGTAGTCCACTGGCAGTGCTTCATGGCCCAGGCAAGCCTCTTTTTCTTATTTTGCCATCTTAGCAATGGCTTTCTTACTGCCACTCGACCTGTCAAACCTGCAGCTCGAAGTCTTCTCTTCACAGTTGAAACTGAGACTTTCTTACTTAGACAAGTGTTAAGCTGTGCTTGAAGCTGTTGTCCTGTGAGCCGCCTATCACGCAAGCTGTTGACTCTCAGAAACTTGTTTTCTGATTCTGTTGTGGCTTTGGATCTGCCAGACCTCTTCCTGTCAGAGTTTCCTCCAGTTTCCAAGTGCCTTTTGATAGTGTAGGAAACTGTACTCACTGACACCTTGGCTTTCTTTGCAATTTCTCTAAAGGAAAGACCTACACTTTTAAGGGTTATAATGGTCTGTCTGTCTTCCTTTGTTAATTGCCTTTTTCTCGCCATTATGATAGCAATATACTACTTCCTGCAGTACAATACTGTCCAAATAATGCTTAAGAGGGTGTAGTAACACAGTCTGTTCCAACACTGCTTTTATACAGACAGAGGGTTTGTAAGTAATCAACAAAAGTTGGGACACCTGTAGGAATTGTTAGCATCAACTTTCAAGGCTTAATTTACTTCCATTGCTGCAGAACAGCTGTAAGTTGTTAACCCATTACTTGTTCCCTGAAAAGGCCTTTTGTATAACTCTGAAATGTACATTGTTTTTCAGTTTTTGGTAACCTAAACTTTTTTTTAACCTCTGGCAGTTTACCGCTTACCTTTGTACCATTTCAGGTTATTCACTGGACTTGAACTGCTTAACTTTCAATAAAAACTGGAAAAATGGGGGTGTTCTAAAACTTTTGACCGGTAGTGTATATATATATATATATATATATATATATATATATATATATATATATATATATATATATATATATATATAAAGTTTTTGCTCAAACAGCCAACTTCCCAATCATTTATTTCCTTAAATGCCTATATGCCTATACAGGACACCTAAGAATATCAGTAAATGAATAACATAAAATGTTTTGATATTATTTTAATAGTAAAAAGTATCAGTGCAAAGATTCTGTGTGAAAACCTGAAGTACTCTACTGTAGCATTTTGTTTTGCTACTCTTACTTTATTGATAATTTCCATCTTGTCCTGATGCAAATCATCCATTGATTATTAGTGGGATGTGTCTCCATGCCTGGCATGACTAATAAAATATTACAGCCAGAGTATTTATGTGTGCATAAAAAAGGCAATCAATACAGGACATTAAAGTAAACATGCGATTCATTCTGGAGCAGTGCACTGGAGAAAAGCTGCTTCACAAAGGGCATCTTACAGCGAAAAAGCAAGGGCGGAAATAAAGTAAAATACAGAAGCTTAGGTGAAAAGACATATGTACGATTTAGACATATGAAAGATTTGTTTTAACAAAAGTGTATTTTTCCATTGAAGTATTTTTTGTTTCTGAATCTGAAAAGATGTTTCTAAAAACAGCCTTCAATAAAACAGCAAATCAGGTAGTTAAAATAGCATATAACTTAGCCTAAATTAGGATACCCTCAACAACTCCTGTAAAAGCTTCTGTAAAAGAATGATAGCATAGAGTTTTAAATCTACTGCAGAGATGCAATAGATAGCAAATAAGTCTGTAGTGCTGGCAACTGTGGGCACAGAGACGAGCTTCATCCATATAACACCCCCATGCATGGTATTATGTAGTTAGCAATGCCTTTCTCAGCGCTTGAACATGCATTTGTGTGTTTACATTGTGCATTATTTCAGAAATATCATATAGTTTTCTATATAACTGATGCAAGTAGTTTGATGCCACATGTTGGCCTACCTAAACAATGCACACAAATGCAAATCTGTGTATTAAAGTATATAATTATCTTTTTTCCCCCCAGAGACAATATACAGTAAGTATCACATTGTACAGATAAAAAGATGAGTTGTCAGCATTTCAACGATAAATCAAAAGCTATGAAGAGATCTTTGCAAACTACCACAAGTAAAGAGATAAAGATGAAGGTTGCATAGCTTTTTTCACAAGATCAACCTATTATAACACTGCTAACAAAAAGGAAAGAAAGAGGCCTATAAGGTGATATTCAATAAATCAGGTAAACTGAGAAAGAATATTTTACTTCATTGCCATTTACAGAAGAATAATTTAGTAACTGCCTGCCTCAACAGCTTGGAGCAGCCACTATCATCCAGTGATCTGACACTAAACCAGGGTTAAAACAGATACTGCAAAAACATATGAAGGAAGGACATTTAATCCATAGATTACTATGGATTAAAATGCACCAGTGGCAGGACTCTGTACACCTGCTCTCAAGTCCTTTACTGCGACAGAGAAAACAACAAGTCCTGCAGAGTGCACCAAACCCTGCCGAAACACAACAAATAACTATTCCCTCAATCCACTCCCACACCCCCTCGCCACCCAAACACACTTCTTCTGTGGCCACAGTTATTTCCAATTGAATGGCTCTTGGGTAATCAAGCCATACGTCAACTGGGACGACAGGTTGTCACAGTTTGTTTTATGCTAAATCTGCTTGTAAAGATCCTTTTTTGTGTTTAATTTACAGGAGCAAGGTTATCAGGCTATAAGATATGATAACACATTTGTGAAGTGTTGGCAAAATGGTGCATGTTCTGCAATAGCAATCGTCTCTGTTTGAGCACAGCAGAGCACATAGGGTTATTAGCCTAAACTGAAGAGGAATCCCAATGAGCCATCGAAGCCAGACTGCAAAAAAACTGGGACAGTACTCCAAGGAGCTGGTTTTACATCTAAACAGTGATGGGTCATAATAACCCCAGGCACTGGCCCATTTATAACGGCAAATTAATTCTGGACACTGGACATTTTATTAAAGCCGAATTCAAATATGTAATTATTGATAACCTTATATAGAGAATAGCTTATAAACATCATTAAACACATCTAATCAGGTTTGGTGCATATGACAATCTGTTCCTGCATTTACAGTAAGTGTAATTCCATGAACTGTTTAACAACCTAAACTAAGCCCCTAACTTAATGGGTTTATTCAATACCAAAAAGCCATCATCCTCATTATTTCCCTGTTCTATGGGGTATTTGATTAAACTTTCCAGATGGGAGGTATAAATGTGTTTTAAATTAAAGGGTTTCTTATTTTTTTCCAGTTCTCTAGTAGTACTGAAGTTTTATTAAATAGCTCCATAAAACAGGGAAATAATGGCTAGGGAAAGAGATTCTACCCCTTAGTCATATCATGCACCTCATAACTTTGTTAAGTGATGGATGTTGTAATTGCATTCAAGGCTAAACTTGCATAACCTTTGGCAAAGAACATCCCACTTCATCAAAGATGTTGTATAGCAGTTAGAGGTCTTCATAGGTCCAGGCGGACCCAAGGAACCGAGACTAGACCCGAACCAGAACAGGTAGAAAATCCTTATGCAACACTCGGGTCGGATCAGGTATATTCAATTAATGTTAACATCTTACAGCGTATCTCATCTGAAACAAACACACACATTGGAAATGTGAAAAAACGCCAAGTTATCAAAAGTGCACAGTCATTTAAAGTGGAGATATCAAAAAGCCAAGTTTCAAGAAACCATTGGGGCAACCTTGCCCAGCACAAATCAAACAGGAACAACTGTAAAAGCGATGTGGGTTGCTCCAATTGTTTCTTCTAACTTCGCTTGTGTTTTTGATATAAGTTAGAAGAAACAATTGGGGCAACCTTGGCCCCCATTGGTTTTACAGTTGTGCCTATTTGCCATTTTCGTATCGGCTTTATATTGTTAAAGTTTTCACACGTGGCAATACTGTCCTACAATTACATGATACTGTGATCATTCCACTGTGTTATGCTGTGAACCACAGCTAAGTTTTAAAACAGAGATAGAAAATGCTTATCATAAAAGTTTACCAGTACTTTAAAATTAAGCACTATATAAGGACGATAAATACTGTAACTAATTAGAAGACCTTCTTTGTTGTTCTCCAAGTTGCTGCAGTGACATTGCAGATGCTAGAATGAGTTACTGTAAATGAGATACTGTTTTAGCAGACAGATTTAATTAAGTAAACATCTATTTGAGTGTTTGGGGAATTAAAAGTATAAATGCAAAACTGCGTTGCATTTTTAGTTTGTGAACGTGCAAAGTGAAAAACGGCAATTCAAAAACAGTCAAAATTCCCCAAGGTAGCAAAACCGCAGAATTTAAACCAGCCAAAATGTCCGTTATACGATATGTTCCCACCCCTGACAACATTTGTGATTGACATTTATTGATGTCATTTCCTCCCAGCCCAATTCAGACTTTAGAATTCTGGCCAGCCTGAGGAGTGAAATCTGACTACAGAATTCAGGCTCCCGTTCAAATTCTGAGCCAGCTCAAGTAATTTAAAAACATCGAAGGGGGGGGCTACGTTTGCCAGTAGTTCAGTGAAAATAATGCAATTGTACCGACACTGAGATCAATGTATTCATAAGTGTGACTTTCAAATGGTAAAAACAAGCAAGGTGTTCTAAATATTGTTTATGGTTAATCTAGACAAGAAAGAAGAAACCACCTTTGCCACATTGGTACAGCCCTGTTACGCTGTAGAGTTTAAGTTCTAGTGTGTCACTGTGACATACTGTAAACAGAGAAGCCTGAACAGTGTCAAAATCTACATCAAATTCTAGTGATATTCCAAAAAGTTAGCCTCACATGCAATATACATAAACGATGTGTTCATATTTTACACAACTAATAACTATCTCTGAGTTTATCTCCCAGTCATGTCTGTGTGAACCAAACAGTAGTCCACAGTTTGAGTAAAACCTTATGGTGTCGGGTGAGTTTGCTAAAACTAACAGCAAAACCACTTTATTTTTTTTTCTCGTTCACAGCTGTAACGGAAATATTACTTAATCTGCTACTTACGAATACGTCTTTCAGCACTTTCTCATAAGAGAAATGGAGGCTGCGATTGTCTGCAGGATCTTTGGAGAGATCAAAACTGTAGCTGTTTGTTTGCTTTCCTCCAGCAGTCAGGGCCTGACAGAGCTCATCAACATACATCTCTCTCTTCATTTCCATTTCCTGGGCTTCTTTAGAAACCTCTTCTTCAGACACTGGTATCGACAATAAAAAGAAAAAGTATTCAATCACACGCTAGCACAGGTTCACCCAAACAATCGGGGGGGGGGTGATCTTGGTGTTTTGTCTTAAATTAAGTCGATAAAATTGGTTAATTACATATTTTTTTAGTCTCATATGAAATGCAATTGGAGCAGTGGTTTCCAACCCTTTTCAATGTAGGGACCACCTAGGTGTTTTCCCCACGGACCATTTTTCACAACAGCATTTTGAAACAAATTTGTATGTGTATGTGTATATGTAGAAAATAAAGTATTTATATAACGTACATAACTTCACATTAACTTCTGTTACTATATGCTGCTAACCTCTCCAAAAACGTATTGAAATAATAGTAAATGGCAACACTGTAGCACATATATTGTTGGAAATGAAAAGTATTAAAACTGTGGTTTTTGTGTTTTTATTGTTTTTTATAATTATTATTTAGTTATTCAAACGGATTTAGGAATATTCAATGCAGTGCGACACATTTATGCCAAGTGAAAAGGCTGGGACAGCCAGATTACGTTTGTTTGTTTTTTAGTCTTTTTTTTTTTTTTCCCTGGAGTTCAGTGAACATAAACAGTAGAATGAGCAGAGATTAGAAAGCAGTGCATTTACATGAATGTGAGATTTTTTTTTTTTTTTAATAATGCTGGCTAAAAAAAAAAGTCTGTAATTTTGACAAGACAAATGTGACTTCATAATGTGTAAGTTACTTAGTTAGAATTTTTTTCACATAAGAAAGCTTTTTCAGTTAACGGCGGCTTTGACAGCGATGCTTGGTATTGCATCAAAGGGAGCTGTACTATATGTAGGCAATAAGGCCCAACAGGGTGTTCGTATACGTCAAATATACGGACGCCTCAGGGTGTTGTGCGGCACAAGATGAAAGTCAAGTATATTCGACCTATACGGACACCCTGAAGGGCCTTATTGCATTTAATCCACGTCAAACAGTGGATTTGAAAAAAAAAAAAAAAAAAGCATAAGCAATTTTTCGGGCAAAATGTTTTGGTTTTTTTTTAAATTAAATATCCTTAAGTCAATAAAGGGACCACAAAAGTAGTCCCATTTCTAACCTTGAGCTTGGATGTCTTGAATTTTACATTGCCATTGAAAATATCCACCCGGAGGCGGAGTTCAGACAGCACTGCATTCATTTTTTTTCTGCAAGTGCAAGATGCTATTTCAGCAGAACGGGAGTAAAAAAAAAAATGTGAATAATGCTGCCTCGGAGAGGGGTGGAGAATGTGCAGAACTGTCTTTTTGTGTTTTTCTGAAGTGTTTACAAACTGCAAAAAAAAACATTATTTGAAGTGAGAATATAAAGACTGTATTTTTTTCCGTTTTGCCATCTTCCAGTTCATTTAATTATTCTCCATTCAAATCGGCAGGTCTACTTACTACTTTTGGGGTTTTAATGCTGGTAATTGGTCACTCAGTTTGATAGTTACTGTACATTTGTAACTGTAAACAAGATGGCTACCTGTACTTTAAATTCTGTGAGGCAGCGCAGTGATTTCAAATATGTGACAAGGCTCCAACTGTCGGTATCCATCCAATATACGGACAGCTGGAACGTTGCTCGACCAATCACATTGCTTGTTTCACATTCCATTGCCGGCCCTGGATTATAAATTAATTTATAAACACACCCATGACAAAAGAAAACAGATAAAGGGGGAACATGCAGACTACATACATATCTTATAATTGTATATCATGTGGTTAAAAAAGACTATGTTGTGTTGCTTCGTAATGTTAGTAGCACAACGAGTGATTGTGTAGAAATTGTTTTTTGCAAGAATTGCGTAACCGAATTTTGAGAGTTGTTTGCGGAGCACCTGGAGTTTATTCACGGACCACAGGTTGGGAACCACTGCCCTAATGGAATTACACCTGTATTATGTGCAGCTGAGTGTACATGATTCCTTATATGATTAGTTCATAAACTCTTATTAAAATCCTCTTGTATTGCATGTAAGAGAACTTGAACTGATGAATATAGTTACTGTACAATCACTGCTTGTTTCAATGTACTTCAAGACCTGCAGAATCAATCAGTCAGGTACAGCTGTTCACATACTGTATTACACGAGATTCAAGGATTACAGCAAGAGCCAAAGTCCAGTGTTTCAATCACCACCACATACCCTCAGGCCCAACATCATGTCCCCACAGGTGCACTTCATCGCAATGTAATCATGGCTTTCAATGTTGTAAGATCAGCAGTCATTTAGGTAAAATATATCTCACAAAATCTTATCATAGCAGGTGTATGTTTTTACACACACACACACACACACACTTTCCCATAAACTATCCTTTCAATCACATTTCTGGATCTTTAGGCTGCAATGTGAATGACCCCCCTAATTCAACATGATTACCTTCACTTAAAGATCCAGCATCACATTTAAACTTCATAGAGTTGAAATGAACATGCATTCTTTCTCAATTCCAAACAGTCTTAACTGTGGGCTTGTTTTGTGCTGATTTTGAGCAATTCCTTTGTTCACTTTCAATTTCAACCCCAGAAATACATTTCCAGCCATCAAAATGCTGCTTAAAAATATCACTGACTTGTTTTTGAAAGACTGCAGGAATCACGATTTACCTGCTTTTTCAAGACAATATTTAATTTACTGTTTTGTTAAGCAAGTAGTCTTAAAAACATGTTCATACTTCTGTGTATAACAGCTCTGATCTAAAGAATATCACTTCATCTGATGACAAAGATTTTAAAATGTATACAAAGAAAATATTTACAAATACCAGCCAGCAAATTGAATCTTTCAAACTGCGACTTAATGTTCCTCATAATGGTAGCATGTGTTAGAGATGAACCAGGAGTTCAACGTTACCTTTCCCAGTCCAAGCTGACTGTCCATCACACAAATCCACACTGAAACCTGACCCAAGATCCTCTTCCCAGGTTACTCTCAGGAAATAGATTTTTCCTGGTTCGGATGAAACTTCAATCCTGCGCACGCTTGTGTCCATTCTACAAGCACCAGGTTTAGATTAAATCTGCACCTAAAACAAATAAAAAATAATCTGGATTTAAAGAGACACACCCTATGGCAGCACAGCTGGAATTTTACATTACATATATATATTGCGAATAACAGATGTATTAAGCAAAGACAAAAAGCTGGACCGCTGTAACTGGCAGGTAAAATCCCTCTCTTTCAAATCATATGCATATCAGTTATCTTACATAATGCATTCTTCTTGTTGTTTAAGGGTGTTGCAGAAGTCACCTTAACACACTTAAATTAGTAAGGTAAATGTAATCTTAAGTGATTAAAAACCTTCATACTTAAAAGGGGTACATAAGGACCTTTTTATTTTATTGTGTTACATGTTCCCATGTGTTGCTACAACTGTTTATGTAAGGTGTGTGTATTGTTTTAATGTTTTTTTAGACTTTGACTACTTTTTTAAACTTTTAAATTGCATTCCCTGCCTCAAGATGGCTTCACATGTACCCGCATGAACCTCTCAGAACTACATTTCCCATCATCCTCCTGCTCACATATGTAACGGAGATGGATTTACCAGTGAAATGTAGTTCTAAGAGGTCCATGCGGGTACATGGGAAGCCATTTTGAGGCTGGGAATGCAATTTAAAAATTAAAAAAAGTGGTCAAAATGTAAAAAAAAAGAAAAAATTAAAACAATACACACACCTTACGTAAACAGTTGTAGCAACACATGGGAACATGTAACAATAAAATAAAAAGGTCCTTATGTACCCTTTAACCTGTTTTTTTTTTTAAGAGAAAACTAAAGTCTGGCTGTGAAACGTATTATTTGCTTTACATGTGACCACAAAAACATACACAATGTGAGACCAATATTTGGGATCCTGAAATATTGAATGGCCCAGTAGCGCAGTCTGGCTGCATTACTTTTAAATGACTTATTCTGTGTAAAGGCAATAAAGAATTTAACACCAGATAATCAGCTCTGTCCAGAAGGACAGCCTTATATTACTACTGTACAGTATAAGCAACAGAGCTGCAATACAGTACATTTTAACCACAAGTATTTTGTTACAGCAACAGAGCTCTGAAAAACATTTTTGAAAAACATTTTTGCTTGCTATAAAAAACTAAATAAAAAAGCCTCCCGATTTATTTCTTCCATGTGCATTTTTTTTTTAATTAACAGTAAATGTACTCGTAAATTAATGCACACCCTCTCTAAAAAGACGGCTCAGCATGACACTAGAAATGAAATGCCTCTTGCAGAGCATATCAAGAGTGCCAAGCTCTGAATTAATAAGAAACCATATGCTGTAGTTCACCACAATGAAGGACGTGCAATATAATATGATAGAACACAGTGGTGACATTGTTAAATGGTTCCAGCAAATGAGCGAGAATCAGGGGATCCTGTTATTGAACTACAACGGAAGTTTGAGATTCAGATAAAAATGACATGGCAGCATTCAATCAGGAAGTGTTACATCAAGGGCTTTAACACTTCAGTTGAATTTGCAGATCACTGCCGTGTTCATGGGATTACCAGCTAGGCCAGGCCTAGCTCAGGGGGGGGCAATTCCGGTCCTGCAGGGCCGGTGTCCCTCCTGGATTTTGTTCCAACCTTACCCTAAATTACTTAATTAGACCAATAATTCGTAATAATTGGTCCAATTAAGTAATTTAGAGCAAAGGTGAACAAAATCCAGGAGGGACACGGCCCTCCACGACCGGAATTGCCCACCCCTGAGCTAGGCCTAGGCCTCGAAGTTATACTGAATAGCATTACACAGGGAAACGACACAAGACTTAAAACTGTGTGTTAATGAGGGATTGAGCTTTAGTCCCAACCAGCTAAAATAATGGGCACATTCATGACCTTGAATGAGCTTAACCTTGTCCTGGAGACCTTTAATAAACACATTGCAAAAGTCCGGTCTCTATGTCCAGTTTTGATGATTGAGCCTCATTCTGTTTAAAAAAAAAGGTTCATTCTGGTATTATCCACAATGGTTAATAATGTTTATGAGTTCAAAATGAACCAAATCAAAAGATTAAGATGTACCAGGAGATTGGTATCCATAGGCGGTGCGTGAGTCTTTCGTTTGGGGAGGCTATTCCACACTTTTCCCCCTGCATTTATTGAACCCAGCAACGTACAAGAAGATACACACACATTATATATATATATAGATAGATAGATAGATAGATAGATAGATAGATAGATAGATAGATAGATAGATAGATAGATAGATAGATAGATAGATATATACACACATACATACACACTACCGGTCAAAGGTTTTAGAACACCTCCATTTTTCCAGTTTTTATTGAAATTTACGCAGTTTAATGTCTCAATGTACTCTGAAATTAAAGCATAGAACAAATAAACAATTGGAGATAAAAAAGAAATCATGGAATCGTTTTGTTTAACAAAATTTAATCGAAATTTTTGACTCATCAAAGTAGCCACCTTTTGCAGATATAACAGCCGAACACACTCGTGGCATTCTTTCTACAATGGAAATCAAATATTGTTCGGAAAGTTCTTCCCAACACTGTTGCAGGAGTTCCCACAAATGTGTTGCACCTGTAGGTTGCTTTGTTTTCACCCTTCTGTCCAGTTCATCCCAAACCAGCTTGATGGGGTTTAAGTCTGGAGACTGTGCTGGCCATTCCATGATTTGAAGCCTACCGTCTTGTTCTTTTCTTCTAAGGTAGTTCTGACATAGCCTGGAGGTATGTTTTGGGTCATTATCTTGCTGTAGGATGAACCCCTGACCAACTAGGCGTATACAAGAGGGTATTGCATGGCGCTGCAAAATGCTGTGGTAGCCGTTTTGGTTCAGGGTGCCACTCACTCTGTGCAAGTCGCCGACTCTGGATCCAGCAAAAGAGCCCCAGACCATCACGCTTCCTCCTCCATGTTTGACAGTTGGTGTCACACACCGAGGAACCATCCTTTCGCCTACTCAACGGCGTACAAAAACCCTGCGGGATGAACCGCAGATTTCAAATTTTGATTCATCGGTCCATAAGACCTTCTTCCAGTCTTCAGTAGTCCACTGGCGGTGCTTCATGGCCCAGGCAAGCCTCTTTTTCTTATTTTGCCATCTTAGCAATGGCTTTCTTACTGCCACTCGACCTGTCAAACCTGCAGCTCGAAGTCTTCTCTTCACAGTTGAAACTGAGACTTTCTTACTTAGACAAGTGTTAAGCTATGCTTGAAGCTGTTGTCCTGTGAGCCGCCTATCACGCAAGCTGTTGACTCTCAGAAACTTGTCTTCTGATTCTGTTGTGGCTTTGGGTCTGCCAGACCTCTTCCTGTCAGAGTTTCCTCCAGTTTCCAAGTGCCTTTTGATGGTGTAGGAAACTGTACTCACTGACACCTTGGCTTTCTTTGCAATTTCTCTAAAGGAAAGACCTACACTTTTAAGGGTTATACTGGTCTGTCTGTCTTCCTTTGTTAATTGCCTTTTTCTCGCCATTATGATAGCAATATACTACTTCCTGCAGTACAATACTGTCCAAATAATGCTTAAGAGGGTGTAGTAACACAGTCTGTTCCAACACTGTTTTTATACAGACAGAGGGTTTGTAAGTAATCAACAAAAGTTGGGACACCTGTAGGAATTGTTAGCATCAACTTTCAAGGCTTAATTTACTTCCATTGCTGCAGAACAGCTGTAAGTTGTTAACCCATTACTTGTTCCCTGAAAAAGGCCTTTTGTATAACTCTGAAATGTACATTGTTTTTCAGTTTTTGGTAACCTAAACTTTTTATTTAACCTCTGGCAGTTTACCGCTTACCTTTGTACCATTTCAGGTTATTCACTGGACTTGAACTGCTTAAATTTCAATAAAAACTGGAAAAATGGGGGTGTTCTAAAACTTTTGACCGGTAGTGTATATATATATATATATATATATATATATATACAGTACTGTGCAAAAGTTTTAGGCAGGTGTGAAAAAATGCTGTAAAGTAAGAATGCTTTCAAAAATAGACATGTTAATAGATTATATTTATCAATTAACTAAATGCAAAGTGAGTGAACAGAAGAAAAATCTAAATCAAATCCATATTTGGTGTGACCACCCTTTGCCTTTAAAACAGCATCAATTCTTCTAGGTACACTTGCACAAAGTCAGGGATTTTGTAGGCATATAGTCAGGTGTATGATTAAACAATTATACCAAACAGGTGCTAATGATCATCAGTTCAATATGTAGGTTGAAACACAATCATTAACTGAAACAGAAACAGCTGTGTAGGAGGAATAAAACTGGGTGAGGAACAGCTAAACTCAGCTAACAAGGTGAGGTTGCTGAAGACAGTTTACTGTCAAAAGTCATACACCATGGCAAGACTGAGCACAGCAACAAGACATAAGGTAGTTATACTGCATCAGCAAGGTCTCTCCCAGGCAGAAATTTCAAGGCAGACAGGGGTTTCCAGATGTGCTGTCCAAGCTCTTTTGAAGAAGCACAAAGAAACGGGCAACGTTGAGGACCGTAGACGCAGTGGTCGGCCAAGGAAACTTACTGCAGCAGATGAAAGACACATCATCGCAATCGGAAGATGTCCAGCAGTGCCATCAGCTCAGAACTGGCAGAAAACAGTGGGACCCTGGTACACCCATCTACTGTCCGGAGAAGTCTGGTCAGAAGTGGCCTTCATGGAAGACTTGCGGCCAAAAAGCCATACCTCCGACGTGGAAACAAGGCCAAACGACTCAACTATGCACGAAAACACAGGAACTGGGGTGCAGAAAAATGGCAGCAGGTGCTCTGGACTGATGAGTCAAAATTTGAAATATTTGGCTGTAGCAGAAGGCAGTTTGTTAAGCCAAAGGGCTGGAGAGCGGTACACGAATGAGTGTCTGCAGGCAACAGTGAAGCATGGTGGAGGTTCCTTGCAAGTTTGGGGCTGCATTTCTGCAAATGGAGTTAGGGATTTGGTCAGAATTAATGGTCTCCTCAATGCTGAGAAGTACAGGCAGATACTTATCCATCATGCAATACCATCAGGGAGGCATCTGATTGGCCCCAAATTTATTCTGCAGCATGACAACGACCCCAAACATACAGCGAAAGTCATTAAGAACTATCTTCAGCGTAAAGAAGAACAAGGAGTCCTGGAAGTGATGGTATGGCCCCCACAGAGCCCTGATCTCAACATCATCGAGTCTGTCTGGGATTACATGAAGAGAGAGAAGCAACTGAGGCTGCCTAAATCCACAGAAGAACTGTGGTTAGTTCTCCAAGATGTTTGGGCCAACCTACCTGCCGAGTTCCTTCAAAAACTGTGTGCAAGTGTACCTAGAAGAATTGATGCTGTTTTGAAGGCAAAGGGTGGTCACACCGAATATTGATTTGATGTAGATTTTTCTTCTGTTCACTCACTTTGCATTTTGTTAATCGATGAATATAAACTATTAACATTTCTATTTTTGAAAGCATTACTTTACAGCATTTTTTCACACCTGCCTAAAACTTTTGCACAGTACTGTATATAATGGAGACTTATAATTATTTTGTATTACTCTGTTACTAGTGAGTCTGAATACTTAGTTTCATTCATTTTGTTGAGTTTGAAAAATGGTCGGACTGACGGACACAAATAAAAGCTGTAAACCGGATTCATTCTCCTGCATCTTTTTGAGAACTTGTACTCTATACTAATTTACAGCACAAAACAGACCTCAAAACCACTCAGGGATGCTACATATATATTGACATTGTTTTTATCCCCAACATAAGACTGCCAAATAAATGAAGTTTAACATAGTGCTAGCTTGTACTTAAAAACATGTTATGCCTATTTAAGCAAATTAGAAACAGTAAGGATAACAGGCTGCACTGTTTTTTTAAAACCTTTAAATCTGTTAACCTGTTCTGCAGTCCTACAGTACCGACACCAATTTCAAACACCATTTCCATCACTTCACACCAATTTAAATCAATTATTAATAGTGACTATTAAGCTTCTAAACACGCACTTACTATTGTACTTATAATCAAGTGTCATTCAACATATTTCCTAAGGTATATTTGCAAAAAACATAACTGCACTCTTACCGTAAACTTTCAAATATCTATATGGGACTCAGATGTGTGAAGAATGGATGTTAAACCAGCCAAGCATTGTCTCCTCGAATGACATTGAAATGCAACTAAATCCTGTATTTTGGACCTTGGTGATACTGCAACAGGACCATCACAGCCTTGTTTAGCTGTGTATCCGAAAACCTGTGTCTTTGGTAAAGAAAACCATTAATTTTCATCAGAATATTAAAACATGTTTTCATATTTAGAGTACAGTAAGCAGGTAGATGCGGGTTTCTGCTTTCCTTTTTCAGAAGTTCAAAAGACCCCACTTTCAATGAAAATGCAGTGAAGGACTGGAAAAATCTAAAGAAAAAAGCTTCAGAAACATTTGTAACCTGGCACCACAAACAGTGTTCTGAAAGGTGGCATTTGTTCAAACAGTCGAAGGAAGTATGTTCTGACTGTTGCGTCACAGTTATCAAATTCTCACAAAACAGTGGTGTGTGAAAACAGACAGTATGCTACGAAAATATTTTGCCACAAGTTCTGTAAAATCAGAGTCAGATCAAGCTGTTTGTATAGATAACAGCAATTCGAATAAATGTAGAAATTGTGAAGAGGATGTTCCAGGCAAGGGAATGAGTGAAAATGATTCAGAGTTTTCGTCGGCTGCCTCCTGCAGCGGTATGGGGGGCTGAGATCGGCGGGAAGAATTGACGTTAAACCAGCCAAGCACTGTCTCCTCCAATGACATTGAAATGCAACTAAATCCTGTATCTGTACTACAGTGTTGATTTTGATATCCCAGCTGCCCTAGCGGTCTGGCAGTTGTGCAGTAGGAAAACGAGAAATATGTTTGTTAGACCTGCTTTGCACGCCTGCGGGGGGAAAAAAAATCAATCTTCTTCTCTCACATATATTTTTTGTGTTGGTCAGAACAATTTCTTGTGAGGGTTTGGGCAATTTATTTTGGGGAGGCTTAGCCTCCCCCCAAGCCTCTTATACGCGCGGCCTATGTTGGTATCCATGCTATTGAGAAAATTGACTTTCTAGTAAACAGATTCCTATTATACATTTTTACTAAATACAGTAGTTGTTCCAATGAGAATGGTGCTGGAAAAAAAAACACATGCTTGAGCATTAAACTGCATCTGTGGACAGTTCCACTGGGCAGCGTAAACACAGATTTTTGTTTAAAATGACTGATAACCAACACAAGTTGTCACTGGCTCCAAAGATTTAAATGGGCACAGGGAAATAAACTGGTCTGTGGCACGGATAGGGTTAGGCTATATAAAATCCAATAAAATCCTTCTGCCATACACTAGTTAAAGTCGTCATCACTCTCAATATTAGCTCCAGGTAGGTCTATTGCAGGTGCTTCTCCTGGACTTGTATTGTACTGTACTGTATGTGGGTGGCACGAAGACATCATTAACAACTGAAGCTAATTTGCTGTTGTGTTATCCCACAGCTGCCTTTCCAGTACTACAGTATCTGGCTATGCATCTTCCTGCTCAATGTAAAAAAATGAACATGGCATTGCTGGTATATTCAGAGCAACTACACACAACTTCATATCTACCCTGTAGTCCCCTAAGAAATACTTTGGAATGTAAAGAAAACACACAAAACAGCTCCTGTTATATGACCGAAGAATGGTAACAATAATACACATTCACAGACATGAGGGTCACCTTAACCAAAGGGGAGACAAATAAAGGTGATTTAAAATGAATAGCATGGATCACAGTTTGACAGTGATCCCTTAGGTAGACAATGCCTGGCTTTAAGGACTGGAAGATTAGTCTTTAACCTCATAAAAAAAAGATAACACTGGCTTACTACTCAAGAAACCCCTTTAAATGACCCATCTGCAGTATTTATCTTGCATCAAATATTCTGGGAAAGATTCTAAACATCCTCTATTCTAAATTAACACAATTTTAAAGTTACCAAAGTAGAAGCAAGCATTTCGGAGAGCAAATGCATCACTTGTATTACACATTCTCGGGAATGACCACTGTACAAGGCTCAGGATAAAGTACCTAATTTGTTTGACAAACTAGTAATCCTGATTGTCCACAGGGATCAATAATGCAGGCAACATTACCAGTCCTGCAAGAGAAATCGTACTGATGGATAGAGCTTTTCCTTTTCATCAATCTGTCAGAACATGCCATTTATAAAGTTGCCATGTTAAGCAAGACACAACTGGGGCTAACTTGCCCCCCAGAGCCAATTTTTTTAAATAATATTTTCATAACAATATATTTAAAAATCAAGCAAATGTGGCAAACTGTACTTCACCAACAAAAAAATAATAATAAATTAAAACTTCTCTTTCGGCCAGCCAATAATAGCGCACAGATTTCATATAGACACCTTGTCTATTACAAAGACAGACACAAAGATTGATTTCAGCCATTCTTCACAAGCGCCTTAATGACAGCCTGACTTACTGTGTGGTTAACAGAGTCAAGATGCAGAGTCAAGATGCAGAGTCAACATGCAGAGTCAAGATGCAGTGTATCTACTAAGTAAGCAGCAGATTCAAGAGTACAAGCTGAGCAAAACAAAATCCCACCATCTCCATTATTATTATTATTATTATTATTATTATTTATTTCTTAGCAGACACCCTTATCCAGGGAGACTTACAATTGTTACAAGATATCACATTATACATTATTTTACATTATACAGATACCACATTATTTTTTACATACAATTACCCATTTATACAGTTGGCTTTTTACTGGAGCAATCTAGGTAAAGTACCTTGCTCAAGGGTACAGCAGCAGTGTCTCCCACCTGGGATTGAACCCACGACCCTCCGGTCAAGAGTCCAGAGCCCTAACCACGACTCCACACTGCATGCAACGACCCCTTTTCATAGCTCTGAACGCGACCTTCTGTTGAAATTAATTTAGCTTTTTTTGATTTGTCAGCTGTCTGCATTTTTAATGCTAATCATACACTGCAAGCTAATAAATCAACACTATCTAAAACAACCATTTTTGTAAAATGAGCTTTGCTGATTTTGTTAGAGTGAAGTTTTAATACTGTACTTGTAAGGCAGAGCAATACGGTTTGTAAGAAACAGTCTTAACATGCACAACCTTTCCACCTTTCAATGGATTGATTTTGCAAGATTAAGATTGTACAGTAGAGATATTTGACAGATACACAGGCACTTCAAGTGAAAATTCAGGAATTTGTCAATCAAATCAGCCTGTGACTCATATTTGATTGATGATTAAAGTAACAAAATACTAAAAGATGTACATCCAAAAGGTAAGAACTCAGATTACCAAAAGTAAAGCAGGAAAAACTCACTGTATTATACTGTACAGTACTGTATGTACATGAACATCAAGTGTTAATAATCTTTGCAATTTAAAGTCTTTAAAATAAAGGTACATTGGACTAAACTATACTTTCATCTAAATCCATCTACGATTAAACGTACAGTATGTGTTACAAGTTGCATAACATAGTGTTCTGTGAAATGTACCATCCCAAGCAATGTGACCCAATTCAGAATGGGTTGTCAGAGGTTTCAGACTGGCTTGGGGTGTAGAGACCTGCCAAGATGGAAGCTGTTGAAAATCAGTATGCAATTGAAAATCAACAGGTAATTATTCCCTATAATCTTCCGTATCTAATGTTACCTTTCTCAGCAGTGACCCAAGTTAACACACTTTCATCAATACCTCCTGGCCTGTCAACTTAGATTTACATTTCTACAATTTTGTGTTCAATTATCTAAAAAGAACAAGTCCATAAGTCATGTTGTCTGCAGTGATTAGAAACCTCATGATTACACACCACAGCACTGTGTTAGGTCAGTAACGATGGTATAGTTAAGATACTGGACATTCTCTACATGTTCACCCCTTGTAACCAGTATTTACCTACAGGGTAAGCCAGTATAGAAAGCACTTCAAAAGGCCCAAGAGTGCTGTATCTTTGGAAATTAGTAATTGGAAGATGACCTACACACTTTTTTTGTAGTCCCAGCTCAATCCTGCAGTGCATTCTCGTGTAAATGTTTCTAACCTGTATTTGCAGAAAGCAAGACTGTGTATACTGTACTTACGAATGTGTGTAATTATAAACACGTTGCAGATGTGGAGATGTCTCATAATTACTGTAGGTCATCTAGATCAGGGACAGTATTTTAGCATTTGCAGGCATACAGAAAAAAAGAAAGAAAGAAAAGGAATAATTAAAAAAAATGTATAGATGGATATTTACTTTCAGCACTAAGTAACTTTGCAAAAAGACAACCCAGCTACAACTACATTTCAGTGTCTTATATTTCAAGGAAAAAAGTCAGATAAAAAACAAATATTCAAGATCTGTATCACCCATTCTGTATATTGTGACAGAGCGAATGAATCCTAAACAATCTCCCTCCCGATCTGTGAGGGTGCTGTTGAACAGGAACAGAATGCCTTGTACTGGTTGGTCTGGCAGTTCATTCCAGGGTCAGCGGAAGCCAGCCAGCCAGCCAGGAAGGGGGCGGAGTCACAATGCCCGACGTCATCGTCCTAAAGCGGTACGCAATGTGTCAGTCATGGATAGGAGGAGACGTGACTGAACTAGCTATTGCAGGGGGCGTAACTGAGGGTATAATTGGGGATGTGACGATGTAATCTGTTCCTTTGATGTGATTACGAGATTGACCAAAAAAGGAAACGGACTGTGCAAATCCAATTGCGAGTGTTAAGTGTTTTGTTTGTTTTGTGGAAACTAGCTGTCTGTGTTTGTCACTTATAGACAGCTAACACAATCCAAGAGCTGTCGCTACAGGCCAGCATCGAGCCCGGACTACACTGCACCACTTGTCACTGTAATTGCCTTGCAATGCACCTGCACTCGGAGCACACACTGTCAGGAGAAGTGGCCGTGTCTGTGTTGTTTTGTGTATTATTATTTGGGGACTGAATCCTGTGGTTTAAACGCTGACAATACCCATTGTTGGGTAGAGTCAGCATTATTATTTAACTGTCTCAAAACAGAGAACAAGGTGAAAATAAAGAACTGTTTCGAACCATAACTTTGTTTCTGACGTTGTTGGAACACATGCATCACCTATTCACCTGAGCACTGCAAATTATATATATATATATATATATATATATATATATATATATATATATATATATATATATATATTGCAAGGTAACTGGATTATGTAGTTCAATAAAAAGACAGAAAAAAGCAACTACAAAACGTTGGTATTTTTTCGCCATTAAAAAAAACACATTTTGTTTTTAGAGATAAAAAATGAGTTTTCCAAAAGTATTATACACCTGAAAATGTTAGAGCCGCAACAAAGAACCAAATAATCTGTATGAAAAATACCACACAACCTGATACTTAAACATAGGAAGTGCCAGCAGAGATAATGTTCTGCATCCGTCTGTGCTATCTCTTCAAATACTGCTATAAGTGACTGAGTTGAAGCATCACACGTCAGGAAGTGCAAAATTGCAAGAGAGTGAAGTAAGAGATTTGTATTTTAATCAGCCACTTTTTCCTAAATAGCCCTTGGCAATGCAAAACAACCTCTTTCTTATAGAGCAGACTAAGAGCGAGGAGTGGTCCTTGTGAGCTGATTTCTGTTTGTTTATTTAATTGAAAAATGTCTACAGGAAGACCTCTTGAGAAGCCTGATGACACTGTAAAGAGAGTCAGCTGCTGTACTCCACTGTACGAACTTTATACAGAGCACAAATGCATGAGGTAGTTTGAAAAACAACATCTGAAAAAAGACCTTAAAACAATGTAAGGCTATAAAAAGGCAAATCTGAAAGTTACCCAGTTTCAATTTGCCTGTAACAAAAAAAAGCAAGAATAAGCACAAATTACAAAAATGTACATTTGTTGTTTCATATGAGCACCTAATATTATAATTTCGTAAATGTAATGCATTTCTCATATGGTTGGATAACAAAGCAGATATTCTACAACAGTCATATCAATTTGGGGCAATTGTCTAAACTTATTTTGCAAATCAACACAGAATGAATGTATAAAAAGTATTTTTCACTGTTTTGGTGAGAGACTGGCCTATGCTAACAGTCGGCAAACATTAGACATTTACTTTCATGTTTGCCACTTGCCTTCCACAGTTTTAATTTTGTGGATCCCTATTCTAAAGAAAATGGTGTTCCCCAAACAGAAAAATATAAGAGAACCACAATTATACAGTATATTTAACTTTATACCAAATATATAAGGCATTTTCCCCTTAATTCTTCCAGGATATTAGAATATCTGTATTTGTATCAGTCATAGAGAATAGCTTTTTAACCCAGTTTATCAAATTATTATTTGGTCATTGCTTTGGTGGCTTGCAGAATGTGTAAACAAAACAACTTTGTACTTGTTTGTATAGCTGTAAACATTCAGAGAAACCTCTTCAGCTCTGATCACTTAAAATAATAGCACCCTGTTCCCCTGAATCCATTTAGACATGATTTAATGCTTTCCAGGTGTGCAGAACTACACAACCATGGGTTAACCCGTCTTGTTTGTTTTAATCCCTTTAATTTAATATACTGTAGGGGAACGATTTTCTAAGCAGTAATGTTAAAATCTCTTTTACACCCAACAAAAATTGTGACTGATGGCTGATCAATAGATTTTTAAAAAGTACTGATTTTTTGTTGCTGATAGCTCAGTCTTTAAAAATGTGTCTGGAAAAGAACATAACATCTATCACCTGTTGCCATACCTGAAGTGGACCTTTGAGATGACCTCTGTACCTTTAGCAATAACAACCTGTTTTAAACAATTAGGATATTTGTCAATGAGCTTTTGGCATGATTCTTTAGTGATTTTTGAACATTCTTCAATGCAAAATTGTTCCAATTCATTCAAATTCCAAGGACTTCTCTTGTGCACAGCCTTCTTCAACTCATACCAAAGATTCTCAATCGGATTTAAATCTGACTTTAACTAGGCCATTCCAGAACCTTTATTTTATTCTTCTTTATTATTATTTATTTCTTAGCAGACGCCCTTATCCAGGGCAACTTACATTTGTTACAAGATATCACATTATTTTACATACAATTAAATTATTCTTTTACACATTATTTTTACATACAATTACCCATTTATACAGTTGGGTTTTTACTGGATCAATCTAGGTAAAGTACCTTGCTCAAATGTACAGCAGCAATGTCCCCCACCTGGGATTGAACCCACAACCCTCCGGTCAAGAGTCCAGAGCCCTAACCACTACTCCACACTACTGCCCAATTCTTTAATGTTGTTGTGTTGGAATGTCCAGTTGCGTTTTAAACCAAGTTTTGTAGTTGAGGGTTTCAGATGGTGCCAATATCTTTTGGTATGCTATGGAATCCATTTTACCATGTATTGGTACTAAATTTCCTGTGCCATTCGAGGAAAAACAGCCCTATGGAAGGATATTACCACCGCCATGCTTGACAGTAGGTGTGGTGTTCTTTTCTTTGTATGCCTCACAAGACTTTCTCCAAACGTAACGACTATCAGCATGACCAAATAGCTCAATTTTTGTTTCATCACTCCACAAAACATTTGACCAGAACGCATATCCACCATTCAAATGCCATTTTGCAAACTTTAAGTGTATGTCCGTGTGACATTTTCCTAAGAGTGGCTTTTTCCTTGGTCTGCGACAATTGAGACCTTCACCATGCAATACTCGACCTATCGTTGAAATGGAAACCCCAGTCCCACTTGCAGCCAATTCACTGAATATCTTTGGCTGTCAATATCAGATTGTTATTAACCTTCCTCACAATTCTTCTACTTGTTCTTGGTGAAAGAACCTCCTTTCTTCCAGACCAAGGAAGCGTTGTGACAGCAACGAGTCTTGTGCTTCTTGATAATAGAAACAATACTTGTATACACAAATGCTTGGAAATCTTCTTGTATCCTTCTCCAGCTTTATGATAATAAATAATTTTCTGCCTAAGGTCTTCAGATAGCTCTTTACTTTTTCCCATATTGACTTCTTGGTAATGACAGCAATCATCCTATGCCTAACCCTTTTATACTCTCTAAGAATGTTCACCTACAATCCAGCATTTTCTAGACTTTTCTAGAATTAGGTTCTGCATTATCATATTGAAATTTCTAGCACCTTGTAGACAATACTATCATAGCACCAAAGGGTATGAATACTTTTTAATTAGCATTTTTTGAGTTTTGCAAAAACAATAGCTGAAATAAATAATTGGAGGCATTTATTTCTTGTAACTTTTATTCCTCATCCACAAAAGCAAAACTTTTGCTACAAAAGATTTTTCCGATAATTATTTGTTTTTGAGAAATTATACATTTCCATTGGGGTATGTAAACATTTTACTACAACTGTATAATGTCTGTCAAGCATGATTTTCTCAACCAGCAAAACCTTTGGAACAGCAATCTGCAAGTGCAACATCTGTTGCAAACACAATAGCCATAGAATCTGTTTCAATTCCTCTTTATAGAAAGCTTTTCCCTTTTGGAAGCTAATGTTAAGGACTGCTTCTTTATAACTATAACTAGGCAGATCAAAACCCAGGCAACTGCAAATAATGGGAACTGGTATGTGAAAACAACACATGTAAACTCCATTTTTATACAAACAATATGTTTACAGTAATCTCTCAATCATGTCCCTGCTGCCACAATCAATTAACATCAATCGCTTTGTAAACAGTCGTGTTTTATTTCAACTTTTACGGAACATATTTCAGAATAGATTCAATATCTTGTGTATCATCATCGATAACCGCTTGTTGAACCAGAATGAGAACTAATTCATTATTATCATCAGTGCAACACTAGAAGCTACTGTGCCTTGTGGACTAAAACCCGTTTTATGAAATGAGCATTTAAAATAACATGGAACTTTTATTTTACTATTATAGGGATGTATTTGTTTATTTTCTTTCTATCACTTCTTAGTTTAATTTATCACATCCTGGTGACTTTTTAAAACTCCTGTATTTGTGTATTTAAGCTCTAAGTAGTCCTAAATCAGGTGCACCAGAGTGTACCCAGCCATTAACCTTCCACACTGTAACACTCTGTTCTAATGGATGTGAGAACTGTCACATTTGTTGTAAGAATAAGAAACTCTACCTAGAGAAAAGATGGTCATGTGTTTCTTACAACCACTAGGGGCACAGTGTTGTGGGAGGACAGGTGATGATTACCAGAAATCCTAGTTTTCCAAAACGAAATTCTCCGATAAAAAAATAAAAATCTGTGCTATTCCACAATTCAAATAAAAGGCTAAAATGGCGTCATCCATCCCCCCGTCACATTATAATAAGATATGCAAACAGTACTACTGAATAACAGTTAAACGCAAAAGTATTTATTGGTACACTTGAAGGCTAAGAGAGTTACAAGCTCACCAGTTCCATCAATCAATAATATAAACAAATTTACCATTTTACTTTAAAGATTACAAATACTTGTGTGTAAAAAATAGTATTCATATTAGTTTATCTGAGTTAGTCTTTGTCATAGAGATGGCTATTGCCAAACTCAATAACCCGATCTTTAGGGGTGATCTTTATCGTTTTCGGGATCTTCTTCAATAGTAACAACGCACTGGATACTGAAGTAAACTGCAGCTACGTTTCAGCATGAATGTGACAGTGCGCCTCGTTCAAGCTTGACCTCTGTACACCAGAAGCAGATTTATTGAACAAGTATGTTTACGTAAATTTAAAGCAAAATTGCCTGTGTTGATGAGTATATATGATAAGTGTATTGATCTGGTTATCAAACAAACAAAAAAGGCCTCAAGTGTAAAACTAAAAATTCTCCGACAACATAGAAAATCTGTGGTTTTCCTCATTATTCCACAGCAAACAGGTTCCTAGGATTCCTGATAATTACACGCAGGTGTAGCTGATATATTTAGAATTCTGAGATCTCTACTGAGGCCACTGGTGTGCTTTAAAAACTCTAAGTTTTAAAGTCACCAGGATGACAGAAACAGAACATTATACAAACTTAAATCTTAAGAAGAAGAACACATTAGCTAAGATACATTTTTGATATTTCATACCCGTACCAATTTGCTCTTAAACATATCATTGCAACCCCAACACTATGATACCACAAGAATGACAAAGTCCCCAGTACTAAACGTCATCCTTTAAAACACTGTTCGCTTACCTGCAATTAACTTTTCTGTTTCTCGTCACTCTTTGTATCAAAAACTGTGCAGACCACATACAGTACCCACCAAAATCTAGGTCAGGAACTGTCTCAGAGTTAATGCAAATAACTGCCACTTTCCAAACCCCTTGGTTTTCTTTGCAATTCAATAAAACAAAATGATAGCCTGATAAAAGGCCTATGAGAAAGAAAGAGAGACTTTTAGCAAGCGCATAACCAATCAGCCACAGAAATTAGGGTCCACTAACAGGGTCATGTTGCTGTTTTAGCCCCCAAAACTTCCTGGGCATCTGACCAGTAGGGATTGATCAAGGAGTCCATGCGGGACTGCACAGGTCAATGCAGCGTTCCCTGTGGGTCCCTGCAGCATTAGATGACTTTCAAGAAAAGCTAGGAATTGTCCTGGTTCCGGCCTTCTATATACATCTTTTTTAGTATACCACACTTTGCTTTGCCTGGCTAAAGATAATGACTGAGATCACTGAATACTGTGTCATAGTTAGATGCTTCTTAGACATTAATTTGTTTGGCAACAGTCAGTGCACCTGTGCACTGTATGCTTTAGTGTGTAGCACAGATAATAAGGTAATTACTGCTTATTATTCTGGTATTTTTTGTCAGAAAACCATTTCTGATCCTGTTTTATACAGCCCGAACTCTTATATTAATTCCAAGGCGTTTATAAGTTTTTGTCTTCCTGAACAGGCAAGTTAAAACTCTATTAAATGTAACGTACTGTAGGGCACTGAGCTGACCCACATATTTGTTAAGTGAAACTATATAGCTCATTCTCCCTGAGGTTATACGGGAAATCTGCTTCTTTGCTCTGATTTTATTAAGGAAATCTTTATACTTGGTAACAAGCTGAAGGCTTTTGGAAGAAGTCCAACAGAACTTTACTACCACTAATACACAGCAGGGACCTCATAGTGTTGGGTCTATATGCCATTATAAATGCACAATTAAAAATTGCCCTGCATCACCCATTAACAGTAACTCTTTCAGCACCAAGTAACTTTACAAAAAGATAACACGATAACAGCAGATTAATGGCTAGATTCTCAAAAAAGAAACACCCAATAAATGTAAAACAGAAATAAACAACTCAGACATTTTCTGAGTTGTTTATTAGAGGCTTATGAGGAAACTTAAGTTGTTTATTATTATTTGTATTACTGTTATAGGTATTCTTTGGCTTTCAGAAAAAATGCACCAATTATTATTTGAAGTAAATAGCTTTGAGAATATGGACCCAAGTATACTTTTAGTTTATTTTAGTATTTCTAAATTCAGCACTATTGAGTGTTGAATAGTTATGGCTGATACTTCAGCAAGTCATTTTATGGACTATCATGCTGCCTTTTTTATGTTCTTTGAACAAAAAAGCTATCCCCCAAAAATACATGTGTAGAGGTCCCCGACTGGCTCACCTCGCAGAAGCACAGGTTTGCATCCTGGCTCTGTGAAGTAGGCCGGTCTTCGCTGGGGACTCCGAAGGGAGCATTGCATTGGCTCTCCCATGGGTTAGGGAGGCAAAACTGTCAGGGACTGTTTTCTCCTCATCACGCTACAGCGAACCCTGCTGGCCAGGCGTACAGGGAGCTCAAAGGCAAACACTTGCAGGGCTGGCCTTTGTCCTCCAAAGGTCGGTAGTTCACTGACATCCGCTCTCGAGTTCCTGGGTGTTAAAGGATGCTGGCTTGGTCGTGGGATCGGAGGATGCCCACTGAACCTTCAGGTCTCCTGAGTCGTGTGGGGAATTGCTGCAGTGAAAAGTGATTGGGCATTCCAAATTGGGAGAAAATAATAATTGGACACACTAAATAAAAATAAATAAATGTGCAATGCATTTAACTAGCTGGGAGTTGGGACGCCTTGTATGGTATTTGCAATTATGTCAATGTTTCTCACTATCGACAGGTATGTATTGCAGCAGTATAAGGCTTTTACATAAAAATCTAATATTTGTTTAATTAGAAAAGTCATCAATATCAAACTTATGCAAGCCTAAGACTGTCTGAAGATACACCCATCACCACACAAATTTGGGGCATACTGTACCATTAGTCTTATATTGATGACTTGTTACATTTTGAATAAATACACAGCGACCAGCAGAACCTCTACTTAAATCCTGACCAGATTCTCAACAAACTCCAAGCCAGCCCATGCGTACATTTTACAGATTTCATAGGTTTTCACCACCAACACCCCTCCCCAATTCTTTATAGCTTTTTTCAGTCATGTCTTCAAAACTTCAAACTTTTGAATTAGTCTTAAGTGCATACTACTTCAAAGGGTGCCAACATTATTTATAGTAATTGAAAAATGTAATGGAACACTAAGGCTGGCTTAGTGTTAAAATAGCTGCTCTCCTCTATTGAGGCTACAGGCCATTTGACAAATTAAAACTCTCTTGTTATTGGTGTTATAACCATTATTTGAAATGGACAGGAGAACTGCAGGCTAGCCCAGGTGAACTGTGTGAAAACAAGGCATTAAAATGACTGCAGGGCTTCATTTGACACTTTTATCAGGTTTATCAAGGTTTACAATTCGGCCAAACTGGTTCACAATTCAGCGCACATCCCTCCTCGGATTTTGAATGTCATTTCCTTAGCGAGTCGGACACAGCTGACTGCCTTTGGAAAGCCTTCCTGTCCAGCTACTGTGTTGAAATGGGTGGCCTCTGAGCTCCCTTTGTAGACACATAAACAAACAGTCCACCTCTTTCCCAATCATTTGGCTCATTTGTAAAAACAAGCCGGGCTTGTGCTCTGCACACAGCTTCATTTTCACACTATCTCATTCATTATTTTGCTTCTCAATAAAAACAACGTGTAATTTGGCCCGCTCCCATTGCCATTGCACTGGAGCCATCAATCTTACTCAGGATGCAAGCGAGCCATATACAGTAGAAACTGAGCCTCTTCTACTTTTATTACAATCTCGGCAGTGTCCCCTGAGGATGGCTTTTTTAAGGGAAGTTTGACTCGAAATCAACGGTCAGGTCTGTGGCACAGATGTAGGATTGTTTGTATTGTTCCAAGGAGATGGTTCCAAGAGCTTTCAATCCCTCAGTACCTCAAATCAAAAAGGCTTTTATATATTTTCTCCAAACCCTTACAAAAGGAATAATTGAGGTGGTCTCTGATAAAAACAATAAAAATGAAAAAGCTTGTTGAAAACGTCATGCCCCTTTTATTTTTAAATTATGTACCATGGGTTACAAGAGAAGTCAAAGAGTCTTTTTACTGAAATTATTTTCGAATGCTTCTTACTTTCATATATGTTCTTGGCACACAGACAGCACGTACAGTTTAAAATCTAAGGAAGGCAACAAAATTAACCTTTTCTTTTTTTACTACCACTTAGAGAAACAGAGTTTAAATTTCAGGTTTACACAGTAGGAAGATTGTAAGATCAAATCAAACTTTTATGATGTTAACTGTCCTTTTGTCCGACCTCCGACCTCCCCCTCCCAAAAAAAATAAAGAATTTAGTAGATTTTAAATAATTTGCTGGATTTAAATGTTATTCTATAGTGTACAGCAAGTCAAACTGTAGTTTTGTTTTTTTTGTTTTGTTTTTTAAATCACAAAAAAAACAAACACACACTTTTTGTCTTTTTCAGTTACATTGCACAGCAACGTAATGGAGGACTCATCTGGGACATAATCTTGCTCTCCAGCTGTGGGGGACTGTTTACTTGATAATGCAATTGTATAGGGAAGAGTTACCAGAGCAGAAAATAAATAAAAAGTCAGGCAGGATCTATCCCAGTTATCAAATCCATGCCCAGGCCACCTTTATTTATAACAATGAAGTGACACATGAGAGAAAAAAACGATTGGAAGATATTACAAAAGTCAAGCAAATGTAATGAAAATGCCATACCACACTAACATTGACGGACACTGTTGTGTAAACATGGAATTAGTAACTACAGTAAGGGGGTACAGTACACTATGTTTTCAGTTCTGTGGTTCAAACAAATATCGATGGGGTTTGCTGATTGCTTGGTGCAGTGCGTTATTCTTGGAACAGAGACCAAAGAAATGGAAAGAAGATCTTCCAGACTCGTATCCTAATTTAAACCAGGTCTGTGATTTAGCATGGATAAAATAATACAAATTGGCTAAAGACACTACTTATTGAACTAAAAGAAACAGCAACTGAAATTATTCCTATGATCAAAGACTTTCCCCTACCCCCACACACAAACCTTGTCTCTTCAAATACCCACTTGAATAAGGGACCAGACCTTTACGCAGTGATTTTGTTTGGGATCATTTGAAAATCGGTCATGAAAATATATCTAATATGTGGAAGGCAGAGATGAAAGAAATCTAGCTGCTTTCTATAAAAACAAAAAACATAGAAGATTGTAAAATAATTTCCCCCACAAAGCTGAAAGTATTACTTGGAGCCACTATGGTCCAAGATTAGTCCTTTAAGAAAGCCAGTACACTGGTTAATGTACAGTGTTTAAAACAACCCACAGAGCCGATGCTACTCTTGGTACCCATTTACATGCGTTTTGGGGATGGTTTTCAGTGGCCTCCCTTATAAGAAAGCTCAGAAGTTATCTTATTTTAAAGAAATAAATAGTACCTCATAAAAAAAGGAAATAGGATACAAAAGGCATACCTTTAGGAGTGCTTGATTGGTAGTTATACTAGTACTTTTATCACAAATTCAAACAGTTAGGAATGTACTATATACATATTTTACATATGAAAAACATGTTCATATTTCTGTGGTATAGCAGTTTTATCTTCCTTTTAGACTGTATATGCTGTACTTATTAATCTGAGGGCACAGCATTACCAAAACAAACACACCAACTTCGCAAGTTCAACACACCTTAATCCTGCAAACGGTGTGACATTTATATCTTATTGCTTCAATTGTGGCATATTTGGCTTCCCTAAACATTTGTTACATTTCACACTAAAAACATTGCCAACTTCGTGGCTTTCTGTTTACATTCTTCCACAGATAAGCCTCACCAGAAACCATGCAAACAGACAACATAAGGAGTGTGCTTCACCTCCAGTAAATGCATCCATAGAAAATAGAATTGAATTACTTCTGTGATAACTTTTTCATTTATGTTTACATTTGTTTAGTGTTACTGTTGATGTTGATAACGCGTCTTACCTTTAAACTGCACAATCTTCCGGGTGCCAGAGATTCGAACGTTAAAAAGCACATATCGACCGAATCAAAATGCGCAGAAAAAATCGTCATCAGTTGTGTGGCTTTCTTGCCCAATGAAAAAAGAAATAGACATTTAATAACTAATAGTTCAACGCGGACTTACTGTGTCTAACTGGCCAATCATAGACAGGCACAGAAGCTGCTTGTAACTACATCATTTCCAGGGACACACAGGAAGTGTGAGGTGGCCGTAAGAACATTTTCGCTATGGTAAGAAAAGTGCTGTTTATAACCTTTTAAAATAATACGTGCACAATATTCAGCATGAATTCCTACTGCTACTCATTACAACGGGCCGTTTATTGTGCCCCATGTTATTCATTAAAACCGACATTTCCATTTAATTAGACTACCTATTTCAATGACTGTGTGAAATCAAGAAAATCGTAGATAGGAGCATTTGATAACATTTTAACATCAAAACACTATGCAGCCATACAATGTTAATTCATTTTTGTTATTTTCGTGTGCCTAGCCAGCGTCAATAAAAGTTAAAAAATAAATAAAATACAAAATACCGACGTACTAAGCCTGCCTGTCACATTCCTGGCTGCAGTGTGTAGTTTAGTTTACTAGTGTAGTTTAGAAGTACCTGTTGGTGTACGTATCTGTATTTATGCATTGATATAATCAGATATTTTTCTCTCTCCATATAAATACAATTAAGAAACGCATTTTGATATCTTGTTGCTGTGTAGTGTATAAAATGCAATATAATGATTATATGTCGAGTCAGAATTATATTAACACGCCTTGTCTAATTCTCTACGTGATTTATGAATACAGTTCTGTAGAAGATTTCTTTGAATGAGTACGTTTTTTTTAATAAAAGCTTAAATATTCTGACTGCAAGTTTCACCTTTTAGTGGAAAAACGTTCCCCTTCGTGATCTCAAATGAGCTGTAATGCCCCCAGCCTGCGGTGAATTATTGCCAGTCTGTCAGTTTCTCAACCCACTGGGTAGCAGTTTTCCATTAAAAACCTTAACTATGTGTTACACCGCTATTGTCAATACTTGATAAATACGTGCCCTGTTTGCTGTGTAAGTCTAAGGGTCTCAAGCTACCAAATGTGTAGAAAAATAGCAAAAGCTTTGCAAATAATACTTTAGGCAGAAACCGTTTTATACAGATAAGTGACAAGTTTCAAAGTAAATGCTTAAAATGTATTATTTTCACATAAACGCCCCATTTGTTTGTCTGCCTTGACAAACTGAACTTTCAACTTTGTCACCAGCTGTGACAACAATATTAATAAGAAAAATAGTGAAGTCTGAAAAGATTTGCATACGTCTCTGGAGACTGGGAGCAGACGAAAGATCAGCCATCCCTTGGAGTCCTATTCATCACCTGGAAGTCTTTTCTAACTATAATGGCACATCTGTTTGCTCCTGAGACAATTCTTGGAATTAAATGATGATGGGGGAGAGTCTGATGAACCATAGCAGTGCGGAGCAGAACTGACACAGCGGGGTCTATTCTGGCAGGGATTCAGGAATGTAAAAGTTTATTTGTTTTTTTCTAAGGTTTTCTAGGAAAAGACCATCAACACTACAGGGTGCCCTTGAGGCTCAAGACTGCAAAAATACTACCATTTTCTTTTCCTAAATGATAAGATTTCAAGTTAATTGCTACTGTGTTAAGGCAACACGAGTTTCTACATCTTTCTTTGAAATCTAAAACAAACCTTTTTTTTCTTTTTCAAGATAAATTTATTTTTGTTTATTTGCTAGTATTTAAAAGGCATCATTATGGTATGATCCTCGATCTTGAAGCATGAAATGAACTCCATAAATACGGTAATAAAGTTCAAGAATTTCCCTTCCACACATGTACCCCTCTTCTCAGGGGTGGCACTCTGTAAAGCCACGCTTTGTCCAGAAATGTACTCATTAAATTGTCAAACAGCATTTCAGCTAATGCCTTCGCTACCTTGGGGAATGTTCATTGCTGTTTTATTTCATGCTTGTTAGAAAAAAGCTAGCATTTTTCATCCCCCTTTTAAACCCCATTTACACAAAGGAGTCTTGCACACATATTGGAGAGATTATCTTTTTGCCATAATGGAAACCAAAAAATACTATTCCTTGTTAAACCTCAATTCTGCCTGTTCGTTTTGCAGTCTGCCATTTTCAACTTCCAGAGCTTATTGACGGTCATCCTGCTGTTAATATGTACCTGCGCTTACATCAGGGCCCTGGCTCCCAGCATTCTGGATAAAAACAAATCCGGGTAAGTGCAAGTTCATTGCCAATTACAACAGCCAGATGGAGTGTGGTTTGTTTTGTTTTATTATAAACATGTCAAAGTTCCTGGACTAAAATGGAATGTATAATAAACATGTTAAAATGTTATACGGGGGGCGAGTGGCTCACCTAGTAAAAGCACAGCCTCATGGTGTGCAGGTTGAGTCATACAGTGCAGGTTTGCGTCCTGGCTGTACAAAGCAGGCTGGTCTTCACTGGGGACTCCAAAGGGAGTGTCGCATTGGCTCTGGTGCTCCCATGGGTTAGGGAGGCAAAACCGTCAGGGAAGGTTTCACTTCATCATGCTACAGCGAACCCTGCTGGCAAGGCAACCAGTGAGCTCAAAAGTGGACACCTGGCCTTTGTCCTCCAGAGATCAGTAGCTCGCTGAGTTCCTGCGTGTAAGAGAGGAAGCTAGCTCGGTCGTGGGATTGGAGGATGGCCACTGAACCTTGTTCTCCTGAGCTGTGTGCAGAATTGCTTTGGTGAGGAGAAAAATGATTGGACATTACACATATGGTGGAAAAGTAATTGGGCGCACCAAGTTTTTTTTTAATAAAAAAATAAATTTTGTACAGTTTCTTCTATAAAATACATTACAGAACTTTGATAACTAATGAACATTGCATCTGCACTGTATTAGAGTTCAACAAAGAACAATATAAAGAACACTTTGTTTTAGAGCTTATGATATACCAACTATTGTAGAAACGTGGACTAAATTAGAAGATGTAAAATACCAGAAATCAATATCATCAGTTCTAAAGGGCAGGCTAATTACATACCTCTATATTTAAAGATAGAAATACACATGAGGTGGTGTAACAGCGTGTATTTTTTTTTTACTTTTGAAGCGGCAACAGACCCCACATACTTCAGCATGTTGCTACCAGTTAAAGTGTTGTCGGTTCAGCTCATCTAGCTATTCTGTTACTGTCAATGTCAGTATTTGTAATATAGCACTACGTTTGCCATTTGTATACCATGGTCTGCATGCGCATTGGCAATAGGGGGGAATAAGATTTTTTTAAAAATGATCTTGCTCTGGTAACGGTTTTAATGTGTTAATTTCCTGATTCCAGTGTCAAAACATTAATCCATGTCAATTCTGCAAAACATTACCAAGCTTTTGACTTTTTTTAATGGAGCATGTATGTATCTTGATCTGAAAAGAATAGGTGGCCGACTGCCAAAGTGACCATCTGGTTTAACCCATCACGCCTGGTGTAGTGAAATGATGTCTGTCTGCTGTTACAAGGCAGGAAATACAGTAGCTGTCGGAAGCTGTTTCGTAGGCATACCACTGCTGGGTCTTCTGGTCTTAAGTTGCATTTGGGTTATTTTCTTGTCAGAAGTCATCAAAGGCTGACGGAACGCATTTTGGAAATAACATTTCCATTGTGGTTTACCTGGGCAAATAAAGTAGGTTTTTACCAGTCAAGGAAAATGATTGACATTTCAAATTCTAAGTGATGTTAGACATTGCTTCATACGATTGCATTACCCAATGACGTATGAATGACGCTACGTTTTTCCACACTTCCACTTCTGTCCAATTATCCTTTATGGACTAAAAAAGATTTCTTAAATCAGCTGTAGCTCCCAGTCATTTTGTTTTGTGTTTCACCTTGGTTTGGTATTTGCTTCTGGTACTGATCCTTTTTATCTTTAGATGACTGTCAGAAACACGATTTAATGCTAAACGTTTTCCATTAAAATAATCAAGACTAATCAAACTAAAGATAATCGCACAATAACTGGTCATTGTTTTAACACAATCCTGTGCATTCCCAACACTGGGATTTTTATTTTATTCAAGCCTCAGCGAAGAGTACGATGATGCTATAACGTGTAAGATTAGTGTCAAAGCTTATTTTACCACCTCTCTTTGTTCTAAGCTCAGGGGAGCCTTTTAACACTCAGTTTTATTTGTCTGTCTCATTGGATTGAGTTAACAAAAATGACAACATTTATTTTTGTAGAAAAATGCACGAGACTTGAGGTTGCTTCCTTGGCAGTGTAACAGTTTATTCTGTTATCCACCCAGTCACAGTCACTTCTGAGAGCATGTGTAGCAATTGGAGTACCATCTGTTGCTCCTCCCCAGCACCAAGATCCAGAGTGTGTAGGGTTCATGATTTATGGTATTACTTTTCCATTGATGAAAGTGCTAGACAATGACCCAATCTGGCAAAGCAAACAATGAGCACATGTAACATTTATGACCGACGTTACTAAATAAAACAGTAGCTGCTAACTTTGTTTTATGTTTTACATGCTTGATATGTTGATAAAAGCTCATTACAATGTAGAACCACCAGCCAAAAATGATTTCATGTGTTTATCCTATAGTAATTTATTCTGTTTTGTTTTTGTCATTGCCCCCTCCTCTTATTTTCACCACGATCAGACATATGCCTTAGACTGATGAACCACTGATGTCTGACAGCTGGTGGACAGACTGACCAATAATGTTTTAATAAATAACTATACTATTCCATTGAGAAAAGCCATTGTGGTCATAAAGATGAACTTAACAAACACCCATATGAATACCAAATACTGCATTTCAAACTTAAAATTGAATACAAAAAAATGTAATTTATAAAATAATTTATTATATTGCTGTTTTAAGTTTCTCATATTCACAGTGATCAGTAAACTGTTTGCTATTTAGGGAAGCTGAACAATTACTGTTTAAATGTAGTATCTGTAAAAATGTTTGTGTGTGTATATATATATATATATATATATATATATATATATATATATATATATATATATATATATATATATATATATATATAACTGTTATAAAAAATGTTCTTGCAGTCTAGGGAGTGAAAGAGTGTTCAGCCACAAGCTCACAGTAAGTCTGGTCAGACTATTTGGTTTGGTTATTCACATAGCTACCTATTTTTTTTTTTTTAACTGCCTGGCAGATTCTTATGAATTGCTTTCTGTAGTTTAGAATATGGGTAATTATCTAGACTGTTCATTGATGAGCCTTGGCTGCCTTTGTATAGCTTTCCTTGGCTTCAAGAGCTGGATCATTTAAACAGATAGATATATTGTGTGTGTGTGGGGTTTTGTTTTTTTTTTGCCCCCAGACAAAGATCCAGTGTATCTCAGATGCTTGCTTGTTAAGTGCCAGTAATCAATTAGTTATTATGCTGAATCCTATATTAGCAAGTGGTACAGCTGCTCTGTTGTGCACACAGGAAATAGGGAGGCCAATACAGGGAATATGTGACCATCAATGTTGAGGCACTCGCTTGTCTGCAATTATAAGATCGCCGTCTCTAACTCAAACTCAAGATCAACTAGCTACTAGGAACCGGACGAGCACTTCTGTTCTTAACGGGACCCCCAAGACTTCAAACTTTTAATTGTGTAAAAAGTTATTTTAAGACTACTACTTTTATTTCTAGAAGTGTTGTTCAATATAGTAGCAGAAAGACCAATGCATTTAAGTGGAGTAGCAGTGTGGAGTAGTGGTTAGGGCTCTGGACTCTTGACCGGAGGGTCGTGGGTTCAATCCCAGGTGGGAGACACTGCTGCTGTACCCTTGAGCAAGGTACTTTACCTAGATTGCTCCAGTAAAAACCCAACTGTATAAATGGGTAATTGTATGTAAAAAAAATAATGTGATATCTTGTAACAAATGTAAGTCGCCCTGGATAAGGGCGTTTGCTAAGAAATAAATAATAATACTAAATAAGTGCAGTCATGCAAAGATATTTCTGTCCGTTTCTTTGGAACAGACCATCTTCCTGCATGGCAGGTTTCCAAATGATCTTTAAGTAGCCAACATACAGTACTGTGTCTGGAGGATTTGTCAGCTGGGACACAAGAGAGCACATTTAAGATACTAACCACACACTGTGGATCCACTCACCATTGAGTTTCAGAACCTCTGCATTATAAAGTCAGGTTATGAGGTCTGTGTTGATGGTTTCTGTTTACATGACTGGGAGCGGGATACGTATACGTGCAACCTTTGTAAAATTGTCTAGTTCAAGCTATTAACTATTCTTCATGTTACGTGGTACTTTTGACTTACTGAAATACATATGAGTAAGGCAGATAGTGATCTTAACCACTCTTGTCTGCTCTGTGTTTGGTAGTAATTTACATGTGAAACGCTGGTCGTCTTTGGCTTTGCCCACAAACAATAAATTAAATGTAAATAAAAAAAAGATGAATTCTGAAATATCAGATGTGATTTTGTGTGTGTGTGTTTTATAGTTGCTATTTCAACCTAGCCTTCCCAGAATAATTGCTATTTCTAGATTTTTGGCAAGGTTGTGTTTGTTTTATTCATTTTTATTTTTTTGTTCTTTGTTTTACAGAATTTTGGGAATATTCTGGAAGTGTGCCAGGATAGGTAAGTAAATCACGTAATGTTTAATCTGGATTCAGAGAGGATACATTTTAATAATTCTGTATCCCGAGTTGTAGACTTCATAGATTTGGTCTCAGTGAACTGTGCTTCATGCTATACAAACCAAAGTGCATAACTAATTCATTAGCCAATATTTTATTTTTTATTTATTTACCCTTCTGACTTTTTTACAAATGCATGATATCAAATGCAGTGATAATATACATAGGAAAATTGGAAATCTGTAGCAACTACAGTATATATTGAATGCATCACTTTTCAATTACAGAACAAATTCTTAGACACAACTTCTGTACACAACAGAGCATTTCTTGCACTCCATGTGGGTTGCAAATTCTTGTGTATTCCAAAGCTGTAGCTCTTAGAAGCAGGTATATGTATATAACATACATAAATCCCAAATTTTGCAAAAATAATAAATGGTATAGCTGGAAGATTTATGACACATAACACACCCTAAAAAGTTTATTGTAGTGTGCCTTTCCACAACAAAAGAGCGATTGTAAGTCTATTAAGCAGTCTTTCAGAGACTCTTATAGCACTTGCAACTTAAATTGAACACTAATTTCCTGCAGCACTAAAAATACACATCACCAGATAAAGGGAAAATACTATTTTGGCAAGAATACAATTTATTGATGGGAAATTATAAATATGACCTTGCTCCACTAAGAATTCTACTCTAATTTCTATTAATAGTGATGTGCAAAATACTGCATCGTTTAACACAGTACAGTCTGTGTTAGTTCTCTTCATCAGATTTCCTCGAATACGACCCCAGACCCACAAGAGGTTTTACTAGATCTCGCTTCCAGTTATCAACCGAAATAGTGAGAACCTTTATGACACAGGAGGGGCTGTCAAATGAAAAAGGATGGCACTCTGAGAAATTATAGCTATAGTGTCCCCTTATCTTCCAGTAGCACACCACGGAGTTCAAAAACCAAACTCCTCAACCTGGGAGCTATCTTTTTTGCATTAAAAGTGTTTTTGTAGAAACCCATATATTAACCCTCCAGCCTGATCAGGGTGTAGTGTGTTCTCAGAGGACGAATATAAGAAGTCGTTAATATGAAATTGCAGTCCCGTTAACAATAAATCTGTGTATGTTTAAAAACTCGATACACTGCAGAACACAATAGAAGCGTTGACACAGAAAATCATTCGGGACGCAGTGAAAGATGTTTTCAGTTTTTATTTCGGCAGGTTCACAGAATCTGCAGTCCCAGGGAAGGCCATGTACTAAGGAATGTAGGACTGGAGAAAGATGTTTGTTTTGTGGGAGATTTAGAGGAGAAAAAAACACTGCAGAGTAAGAGAAGAGCTTCTCAGAATGGATTATGGTGGTCCTGTAAAGGTGACAGGGACACACCCTAGTATTTTGCATATTTTTATACAGTGCTTCTCATAATAGTTCCGGTTTTGCGGCACGAACATTTTCCTCAAGATTTCAAAAAAAAAATTAAATGTTTCAGTGCTGCAAGAAACTGCAAGGTATTTTTAAAGCAGTAACCAGTCAATTTTCACTACAGGCCCGTCTTTATTGTGGTGATCTTTTTGTTTTTCAGTTGTTTTGCATTATGCAGTAATTCAAATACAGCACTGCACAGCTGTGTCCTGGCGCCTGTGCAATAGCCACATGTCTTTACATTTTAAAACCAAGGTTTGCACTTCTTTAAGTTTGGATTATGTTTTATAGGAAACCATGCTTTGTTTAAACTGAAAAGGCCGATGGAATGAGGGTGGCATTAATTGTACTTCTTTGTCTCTTGCAGGTGAACGGAAAAGCCCTTATGTTGCTATATGTTGTGTGGTGATGGCCTTCAGTATTTTGTTTGCAGAGTAATGCAATGTGAATACAGGGGTGGGTGAGGGAGTGCGACTCGGGTGGAGAGTTGTTTAAATCCACCTGAAGACGGGCACCAAAGAAGAAAAAGCTAAGTAAGCTAAATCTAAGCTTGAAATAAGCATTAGAGACATCTCTGACTTTGACCATGCTCAGCTTCAAATAGCACTCTCTGTCTGCTAAGAAATAAATAATAATAGCACACCTTGCAAGAAGATACCTAAACCCTGTGCTTGTAGACTGGACCAAGGACACACCCAAGGCTCCATTCTTCACTGAAGAACCCTGGAAACTGTAAATAGCCATGGGATTTTTATGTAGTTCATTTCCATCTGTTAAATCAATAAAATATAAGTTCTTCAACTACCTAGAAGGAAATCCACTCCATTTTGTTTTTTATAGATTTTTGACTCGTTCCGTGTACCGTTAACAAGGACCTGATTTACCAAGGGATGTTGCTGTATACAGCAATGGAGTCCAGCTGGCCCATCCTTTGGTAATGCACCAAATCTAATGGTGAGACATAAGGAGATAGCATTGCTTTTTATGACACCTAAAGCTAACCTTATATTTTTCCATTAAAGCGATCCGCTTAAGTTTTTTTTTTTTCTTTTAAAGAAATAAGGGTTTTTTTTTTTTTCTGTGCTACCAATTATGAAAATGTAAAACCACATGAGAAGTGATTTTATTGTAAAAAAAAAAAAGTAAATATCCAATGTGTCTAGCTATAAAACAAAAAACATACCATTCTGTTATTAGTCTGAACATTGAATAGTAATAGTAAAAACCTTTTTGCTGGTTTCTTACTACAATAAGCCCTATTTAACTGTATGACTCACAAGTAAAATATAGATATAACTGCTTACCATACTGTTGCAGTTCTGAAAAAAGTGTGAAAACAATGCATCCAATGACTTGTTTCCACGGCCTGGCACGACAGGCTTCAGCTGCCCACAGCTAGCTGCTGAAATCAAAAGAGCGTTTCAGTGCTTTTTTCTAAACCTGGCCAACCTCGGAAATTCTTGCCATACGTCAAAAGTCACTGGGGGAGCCTACTGTGTTTTGTGTTAAAGAAACCAGCGGTACAAATACATTTAACCATAGGCTCACTGCAAATAAAAAGTAATGTGGTAAAGATGGAGAGCACAGCCAAACAGCCAGGTTTTGTGTTTATTATTAATATTATTTTTTATTTATTATTATTATTATTTTTTAAAGCAATGTGACTTTAGTCTTGTGTGCCGAAGCAAGGTGAACATTGTTCAGCCTAACAGAGTTCTCTCATTTTGGTGAATACAGTAAAGCTTAAAGAAAAACAAGAATGTCACATGCATACTTTACCTGTATGAAAGAAAACGGTAGTAATTTCCAGTGGTCAGTTCTTTTTCTCTACACGCATCTCCTGGCTATGGGATGACACACTTCCTTTGTAGCCTGTTTGGCTACATAGAGTTTGAGATGCAGGACCTGACCAGATAGCCGCGAGCAGTGCAAATACGGTTTTGTTGCCTGAAGAGCCAGGCAGTGGAAACGGGGCTTAATAGATTTCTCTCCTGTATTGACAATTCATTCCATCCAAACTTCCCTGCAAGCTGTCATCTTCAAGTACCTTCCTCCTCTCCATCACACATTTCTTTCTTTCGGAAGCATCAAGTCAATGCGATACATCAAGGATCTGGAACCATGACCAAAGCGATTTTGTGGTCTCTTATTCAGAACTTATTTTAATCCTAACATGTCGATAAGGACATTGGTTATAGACAAGTGCATCACTCATTCTAGCCTATGATCAACTCTAGAGTTAAGAAGTGCAATTATTTATGCAGTAGGGGAGAGAGACATTGCTATAATATTTTAAAACAACCTCCAGTCTATGGAGTGCTGATGTGTCTGCTACTCCCTGAAGAACAAAAACAAAAACGACATTCCAAGATTGACCAATAAAAATCAAGCTGCTCATTAAGGTGTTCAGATACTGTCAAATGAACAGTATATTTTAATTTATGAAACTATTGATTCTTATCATCTTCCAGCTTTGATTTGGGATGTCCAGTTTCCTAATTGCCAGCTGTTCTTTGAAAAGGTTGTCTATTTGGCTTTATTTAATTTATATTTCCCTAATGCCTGTTTTTATTCCAATAAAATGAATACAGCGGGTTTGTCTTGGTGCGTGTTTTAAATTATCCATATGAATGAATGACTGGGGTTTATGTCCAGTGACTTAAATAGTCCAGTAAATATAACTTTCATGGCATTCCTATTCAACTTCCAATTTTGTTTTTTGAAATAGCATAATAAATACAGCCACATACTAAAGAGCTGAAAGGAAAGACAAGTTCATAGCTGGAGGTGCCACCTGCGTTACTCCATATTTAATACACCCATCTGCTGTCTCTTTCCACACAGTCATTTGGAGCAAAATTAATTGAAAATTAATGCAGTGTTAAAACAATTGAATTGAAATTCATGTTAGACTAACTAGTCATTCAGTCCCATAGGTGGTGTGTTTATTATGTATGTATGTATTTTTTTTTTTGTAATTAGCACATTGCTGCATTTTAATGCAATCTAACATTTAAAGAAGTATTGTAGTACCCAACAAAAATCTTAAGTGCTATATTTCATGCTCGGTTTTGTTTAGCTTATTAAGTTTGTTGCTTTAACAAAAAAAAATTATGACCCATAACAGTTTCAAGTAATAAAAATCGGACTCTCAAAATGATTTACTATGAAAAGATGTGATTAATAGTGGGTGCATTAGAAGGTACTTTGATTATGTGTTCACAGTAAATAGGAATACAAAATGACAGTTCAAGGGGACCAGGAGGAGGGGTCTCTGTCTTCTACATTACCAGGCACAGTAATGCAATCTCTGCAGTCATTAAAAGTCTTTGGAACAAAAGCTGTTTGTAGTTCAGTTTGTTTGGATAACATCGACTGCAGCAAGCCCATCTGTGAAAGAAAACCAGAGCAATACATTTTGAGGCAAGAAGAAAGGGGGACATTTCAGTGGCCTGACTCGTTTCTCACAATTCATTCACAGCTAGCCCGGCTTCATGGCAAGTCCTTGGCAAAGGCTAGCGGTATCAGCTAATAAACCCTGCTGGCAAAGGTGTAACCTTTCTCGTCAATTAACAAAGGAGCACTCCGGTATTTCAGAACATGACATTTCAGCATGTCTTACTCAAAGAGCACACATTTCTTTTAAAAAATCAGTCAAGGGAAGTAAATGTTAAGCAGCTGAACTTTCATTTGAGAATGTAAGCATGCTATACACAGCTTTGCTTGTTTGTATATAAAGCAGCTTTGTATTTCTGGTATTCAAATTGTACGTCAATGTAGTTTGTGCAAGTAGCTAATTATACGTGATACGCATAAAGCTGTGTATCATGCAGCGGTAATTAAGTTATAGCTTTGAAATTGATGAGAAGGAAAATAATTGAGCTTAAACAGTTTTGCTTTATCATATAGCTGTAGTCTATGTAAAATGTATATAGTGTAGAAAAGAGGCAGTTCTACCTGATCACACCTCTTGACTAGCTTAGAAAAAAAAACTGAGTGGCTGGTCAAAGCCTAATTAGTTTGGTGTTCTCTGATCTCCTCTTTGTGGGTACACTTGAACAGAAAATGGATAGTCTGCTGTCTTAATCAATGCTTGGCAGCGTGCACTACTACTAAGATACCACTGGTTTATTTCTGCAGCGCGCACACACACAGTTGCATGTATTCAGACTGTTATTTATTTGACATCCATGCAGATGATTATTATTATAATGTTTTGTTCTTCACTGTTCTTTTGCTCATGTTTAGTAAAGATTGTACAACTGCAATTTCACAGTTGAATCAGATCATGGAAATTAAGCATCACACAGACTCTTGGGCTTCAATAATGTTTGATGGGTTATCAAACTAGCTGATATAATTCTTATATGTAAAAGGTGAATCACAGCTGCTTGATGTTGTAAATGGTTTACTAGTGGTTATTTCTACATTGCTTTGTGTTTGCAACTGTGCAGTGGTGTTGAATAATGGCTGCCTCTAGTGACATTTGCCATAAACTGGATTTTGGTTTAAAAAGTCAACATAAACAATTAAGGTTTTCCCACTAGCATCAGAAATCAAAAGTGTTTACTGAGAGGTTTTCAGTTCTCCATGGCTGTTCATAATGGCTAGTGGTCTGAATAACCCTCTTTTTTAGTGTATGAAAATTACAGGCAAAGAAGGGACAAAAGTGTGGATAGTTATTTGTCCATGTTGTTTCCAATGCCTTTGAAAACAAGGTGCTGCTGCAGAATGCTAATCCCAGAAGATATTCTACTCTCTGATCCGATGGAGAACTGAAACTCTAATTTGAATGATTTTGTCAGACTGAGCCTCAGATGGAAGCAACATAGCCAGCAGTAGTAGCCACCAATCCTTAATACCAGATGCATTCAGAAACTAAGGTGGGGGAGGGAGGGATACTCTTGACAAGTGCTCTGTTTAGTTCATTCATAGATACTTAAACAGGCCAAATTGCTTGATAGTGCACTTCATTGTCAACCCTGTGCCAAGTGCATGTGAAGAGGTCTGCAGTAATTGTACTCACGCAGTGGAAAGTAATCCTTTTGCCCAGCGTCCGCTCACGCTACCTCAATGGCCCATTTCACAGCAAACAAAGCACCACAGGACATACACTAGGGGGGCTCGCCATTGGCCTTGGAGCGCAGGACCCCTGTCGGATTGGGGGCGTCCTTCAGCAGCTCAATCTTAAAGCAGACTGGGATATCCTGGAAGGAAGAAAAGGACATGATAAAGACCAGGGAAGCATAAAGTGTTGTTATAACAGAGCTGCAGAAACTTGCTCTCTTTCTCCTGCTTCTGTCCAGTTTGACAGCACAAGGAGGTCCAGGTCCAAGGTCACACAGGGAGATAGTGGCTGAACAGTGATTTGAATCCCCTTATTTCTTATCTATTACCCCTGTGCATCTGATATGAATCTGAGTGTTACGATTAAAATAACTTCCCCCTTTTATTCTCCTGAGATTTTAGTTATCTAAATGCTGCTTTTAAAGTGATTTTCTTTGCAGAGCACGCACTGCCATTGAATGACTGAATGATGCAACGTCTGTTTTTCCATTGAAAGGGTCAGAAAGGGAAAAGCACATTTTCTACACACAGTTAACCACTTGAATTGTTTTCTTTTTGAACTTGCATGATGTCATGATGTGCTTTATCTGCTATACCTTCCATCTAACTAAATTCTTTTTGTGATTTGGACAGCAGAGCAGCTCACCTCTCTATCCATCTACAACAATGAAAACCTAAATACACGATGCAATGCTCCAGCAAACTGACTCCTGCAACTGACGCATCAATAAAACCACTTTGAGTAACACTGAAGACAATGCACAGGAGACTCACTGGCAACAAACAAGCTCTATTTTCAAGCAATCATGTCAAGCGATATCTCCAATCTTATTACTGATATACATCACATGACATTACCTGGTGTGACAACAGTGCATGGAAGTAACCTGCCTGCTGATTGGGTATTATTTCTTGGACATTAGAAATGCTATTGCTTGAATGCTGTGAAGCACAGTCCATTGTTCAGAAATATTCAATATACAATATACAAGTGTTGTATCAGAAGAGTCCAAATTGCCTGAGCATGGCATGGTGTAACCTATCAGAGGGTGCTGTGAATTGCAAGCACATAATGACCTTACTGCAAGAAGGGTTATATTCCTTGGTTCCATGAGACAGCAGGGCTCCTGTCTTGGAGTCATAGATCAGCTTCTCTGTAAGCCAGTATCCTAACCCCATGACAAAAGCACCTTCCACATGGCTGATATCTATGTCAGGGTTCAAACTGAAACAGGGAGAAATAGTTATTGATAAACCAATGACAAACTCAAGAGAAAGAAATCACCTCACAAATACTAGGCAGATACCATGACAGTCCTGTGTGGGTAACCATCATGTCGTCTCTATATCTTGAACTAGTTTACACTGTGAAGTCATTTGTTTTAGATATATGCAAATCAGTGAGTAGCAAACAAGAAACTGAAGGTATTTCAGACAAATCTACATTTCGACACCATTAAACATGCAAACGTCTTTGTTAATTCCCACCAAACTCCCTACTGCGACTGTTTCTTCAAAATAATTAAGCACAGATTATTTCTTATTTATTTACTGGTATTTAACAGGGATTTGTCCAATTGAGCTGGACAGAAGACAACTGACTAACTGAGGCTTATAACAGATGAATAGACATCGAAAAAGTAATTTTTCTTAGTCAAGTCTTGCATATTCGCTGCAGTAATTATTAGTAACTTGTGGCACAGAAGCCAACTATTGGGTAAGACAAATAAAAACAAATACCAACCCACACTTTTAATGCTGATGCAGCTGGCTTTGAGCCTACTTTGAAGGAGAATTCATCGCATTGGAAACTGGAAGTGTATTCCAGTTGGGAGGAACTCAATATATACAATACGCTGACCTACAAATGCAAAATAAACACTTATACAAGAATAACGTGCAGATCAATGATAAAAAAATCTGGAAACCTACTGAGTCCGAGAACTGCTCAGTGTGAGGCATTTCAACCATTTAAAATTATGTTCTGCCAAAACTAAAGTCTTCTATGTGACAGAGACCCAAACCAAAATAAGTGTAAATGGTGAGTCAGAAATAGCAGGATAGAATAAACCCAAAAAGAGAGAACATCCAACAGACTTTGAAGTGATTCAGTAACAATAAATTCATATACTTATAAGACATCAAGGTTACAAGTCCCAAATATTTTTAAACAGCAGTCATACATAAATGCAAATATGTTAGGACCTACTGTTGGCAGGCACCAATGGCAATGCAAATCGCATCCTGCGACACTGAAATTGACTTTTTAAAGGTATGTTGAAAAAACTCTGGATACACACTCTGTAAGCTGTTTATTTCCTAAAGTACTCACTAGCGCTAAATATATTGCTTAATTATGCTTAACTCCTATTAATTGGACCCAGTCAGTAGCACTTTATTTCCTACACTCCCTTATTCTTTTCTTTTCTGCCAGCTCCTTTCTGTCACCCCTGGTATGCCTCAGTATACCTTTATAAGGTATGGCCCATGTTTAAATAGAAGGAAACAATGCGTGTGGTTTTCACATTCCAGCAAGATAATCCCCCACAGCGCTCTTCACTTTAATGCATTAGTTATCTCAATTGCAAAAGACCCCAAAGAGTGCTGGAGGTGTTGAGCTGCCAAATCTGTATCACACACTTCATTAATAGGGCTATCTTGGGAAGCACAGGTACAATTAGGCTTTGTGACGGAGCTCATGAAAATCATGACTCATGAACAGTTTTAGATATATTACATACTAGTCAAATCTGAATAAATGAATAAAGAACAGACATACCCACGGTTATAAACACAACCATTATTGCCATGACTTCACCTTCATGACATGCGACAGTCTGGAACTGAGGGTGTGACATCCCCTCCCAAATCCATTATCTTCCTGGAAGACATATACTACGGTACCTTTGAGCTAGAAGAAAATCATTTGTACAGGGGCATTGGCCTTGGCATTTACATTTGCACTTCAACATGTACCTTTACCCAGCCCTAAGTTAACCATAACCTCGACAATGGAAACCATGCACCCCATCCCTGGCTATAGAGTGGAGCTTGTACTCCCCTCTGTGTCTGGAATGAAACCAGTCAGTATTGATAGAGGCCAGGAGGCTGTTTGTGTACTATAGGCTGGGGCTGGGTCGTATAAGACAGTCGATAGCTAAAGAAACCTATTTTAGCAAGATGCAAGCTAAAATACAGTCTCAATCCACGATCCTAATAACACAGAAAGGATCTCCTTGGAAGAGCCTGAGCTTGTTAAAAAATAACTCTCACCATGCTCTGGGTAATATATTTGAGTTGGCAGCCCCAAATTTACACACCGTTACGCCAAAGTGAAATGATCTAAAAAGAGATGGAAAATGTCCTCTTTTTCCTTCTCACAGTCTGCAATGTGTCACTTAGCCACCCATTTAATACCAATAAAATAGTGTAGGCCAGTACAGTACACGGTAAACATCCTCAACCTTACAGTAGTTAAAGTTTGAAGAAACAAATAAAACAGCACGTTTGTCAACACATACAGTCGTTGCAACATTACGTTTGTTAAGGGGTGATGAAGTTCAACCAGGACTGTAACTGCTCGAGCGAGTCAGTAGTACAGTCCATTCTAGTTCTTTTACCATCCGCTATATCTGGCTTACTGCTCAAGGATAGCAAAGAATAAAAAGACTCTTCTTATATTGTCAGACTCGCTTGCCACCATTCACCACCCCTTGCAAACAACAAATAGGATCCCATGCATTCAATCTCCACCATAGTGTAGAAAACACCAGTTAAGAATGTATACCACCAAAGAACATACACTGTATGGGTAACGTGCTGTACATGTTTGGTACTTATTGAATTATATTATTTATGCAGCAGTAATCCACAGAAACCCTGATTATTTAGTTTAATGCATATTAGGATCCAGTCCTTAATCTCCTGCACCCGTGTTGTGTAAATTGGCCCACTGCAACCTGCAAATCCAGAAGAGCCAAACAAACTCCTTATCCCAATCTTTCCAAGTGTCTTGTTTTTATAAAATTTAGCAGGGAAAATGCCCAAAAGCTGTAAACAACATCAACTAATTCTAAATGCATTTCATTTTCAACAGGCCTGTCATGACAGCATGTGAGCCAGCATTTGCCATACGTCATTTCTACTGCCCCTGGAATAATTTCTCACACACAGAATTTGCTTTTAGAAAAAGCAACAACGCCTCACTTGGTATTAAAAACAAAAATGTTGGAGGTGTAAGAGGAGTAACTGCAAAACAAACTCGACACCCCACTGGCTCCAGAAAGCCAGGGTCATACTTTTGTTAACAATGTATTCTAGTGTCGTTTACAGGATGAACGCAATCGACTGTATCCCTGTTCCTGGGGTAATGCATGCAGTCATGTATCAAACCCTGCAGACGTGTGCAACATATTGTAACAAGCAACAGTGAGTGGCCCAAATCTTGGTGTGAGAAACTGTCCTGATCCACTTCTTATTTCTGATATGATAAGCCAGGTACATGGTATTAAGACAGGGTCATTTTTTTTTCACAACATGAGGTGACCAGCATCAGCCATGCGAATATTGTAATGACAACGTCCTGCCATTTTATTGGAATCTACATGGCGATAACTGGCATAAGAGTGGCTTCTTTGCATTCATAGCAAATTCTTTTGCAGACTTGATTTAAAGTAGATGCGTTCATTTCAAATTCATATTTGCAGTTTGTATTGCCATTGCATGCATTCTAAATTCCTAGGCTGCTGGCTCCAGAGCTGGCTAGATGAAAAGAGGCTATTGGCTTGACAGCAGGAGCAGCGACCTTCAGTTTGTGTATGTTTGTTAACATTGGTGTCCAGTAGCTACCTAAACTACTTGCCTTAGCAAACTATTTAAATGTAATAGATATGTATTTTAATTACCCTTCTAGAAAAGCCTCTATAACAAAGAATAACATTGTATCTTATTGAATAAAAAAGTAAAACTAATTGCAGAGTGATTTGGATTGTCACTATGCTACATTTGTTGCCATTCTATTATCGTCTATTATCGACAGTGAAGTAAGCAGAAATGATTGGCTGTAGGTGAGAGCATGTGACAGATGATGCCTAATTTACACATATAGAAGATCTACTACTACAACTACTACAAACAGTCAACAAATAATGAAATACCAGTCACAAAAATGTAGGCTTCAAATACCAAATGGGTGCCACAGAAATAAAACAGGTCTGCTATGGAAAAGACCTTGGAGTTGTATTAGTCTTGTCATCGTCAGCACACAGACAGTGCGAGGACACTTACAAAGACAATGGAATGCCTGGGTATATCATCAAAAGTGTAGAGTGCATAGCAAAGGAGGTTCAGTTGTGGTCCCCACAATACCTAAAGGCTTTTGAGAGAGTCCATAAAAGAGCAACCCAAATAATCCCTGACCTAAAAGATACAGATATGAAATGTGAGGACAGATTGAGGGAGCTGAATCTATTTAGCCAAGAACAAACTAGGGCTGCGGGAGATGTATTGAAGTTTTTAGAATTCTAAAAGGAGCTGACAAGGTTAACCCTAGCTGGGATGGGGATCCTTCAAGAACCAACAAGACAAAGTTCTATGACCAATCAGCTACAAGGAACTGGAGAAGCACTGATGGGCCAAATGGCCTTTGTAACTTTTTCTTATGTTCTAAAACATAAGGATATTAAGAAAGAGGCCAAATCCAAGCTATTATACAAATGACTGCTGGAGAGTGAACTAACATTTACCAGCTGTTAAAGGTAGGTTTAACAGTACAGCATGTGACCACAGCATGTGCATCTATTTAGTACAGCAACTCAACTTTCAGAGGAGCACGTCAGTGCATTACCGGCAATGAGCAAAGTACCATGAGAAAGACTAATTTGGACTGTTGAAAGAAAGCTCTACCCCGTGGGTTTCAGAGACCCAGAGCACTGTGTAATGAGCTTTACTAAGACCTATTGCACTGACCCATTACTTTTACTATTCACCAAAAGTGATTCCCTAACCTTCACGCCTTTAACAGCCCTCCTCATCTCCCCTATCACAGCTCTTCCATGACAGCAAAACATTTTACCTTTGATGGTTAAGGTGGCGTCTATCTAAACCCCAGCAAGATCTGCTCCTAATGACTCATGAGAGCAGCAATAAGTCATAAAACGCCCCCGAGCTACATAGGTGCCAGTAAGCAAGGTTCAGCTATAGCCACACTAAGCGATAACCAGGATGACTGGGAAGAGAAAAGTACATATTATTAAAAAGGAAACATGAAACATGACTTCAAAGTGACCTTGTCCCCGTAGGATATATTGAAATATACTTCATCATTATGTATGGGCCTGAGATCAATATGGTTTTAATTCCCAATGCACAGATACAAGGAAACCCAGATACGATCAGCATATGGGGGAATTGCTTCTCTTCATAAATACGTTTTGTGTTTATGTTTATGTTAGTTGCTTGGTCATTGCAATCCTCTGAAATGATCTTCCTTGATAAATCTCCATATTGCAGTAGAGAATTCCTTTCTCTCGCCATATAATCAATGGCCCCCCTGTTCTTCTGAAGATCTTTCGGTTCTTTGCTTTTATTTTATACTTCAATTTGGGTATTCCAAAGACAACACTATTGAAGAAAAGTTTCCATTACAGCATGTTTGTCTTCAACAAAAAGACTTTCCCTTCAAACCGCTGCAGAGATGCTCAGCTGCAATGTGCCTTTACAAATCATGAGTGCAGGCAGCGTCATTGAACACCAAGACATTATAACTATGGCTTGATTTGCATTACCAATTTACACCAAACGTCACAAGCTGATTAAATAACCTTCCCACAGAGTGCCACGGGGGTATTGGCATAATTACAGCTTATGTGGTTAACCTGAAAGCAAGCTGTTGCGAAAGAAAAAACAAGGATTTACATAAGAAACAAAGTCAAAATAATAATTACTTTTCTTGCTTTACAAAATGTTACATAAAAAATACCACACAAGCAATCCATTGAACAGTATATTAAATAATAATACAGAATATATGTTGACACACAGATTTATACTCTTTCTATGTGTCAAATGATGAGCTGGAAGGAATCTACCATGGGATACACTGACAATAGTGAATGCAAGCCCTTTGCACACTTTAAAATCAATTAGCACACTTATCTATTGTCTTTATTGCAATATAACATATAACATACCAGTGTATTTCTTACAGATTTCACAGTGCTGCTTCCGATAGTGAAGATGAAGGTTCAAATCACGAGTGCTTGGACAGTATTGGGGCAATGGGCAGGAATACACTGACTTGTTCATGTGTAATGCAGGGTAAATGTAAAAGTGTAAAAGTATAAAATGATAAAGGCTGGCCTAAGGCTGCGATGCCTTGGCATGCTCCCTGCATTGTTACAATATAATGAAGCTGCAGAATGACCTAAGCGTTTGCATATAGAGCGTAGAGTTTCCATCTCAGGAGAGCCTTGATATATAAGCAGAGCAGTTCACTCTCTCCCGTCACATCTACTGTTCACCTAATCGGAGCGGCCAAGGGTCTGAGAGTGCGAGCAATAAAACCATCTGGCCTGACTCCAGACACTGACTCCCAACTCTAACTCCTGTACAAGAAGAGTTTCACCATGCTGAGCATGTATTTGTGTGTGTGTGTGTGTGTGTGTGTGTGTGTACTCTTTTCTACCATATTTTACAGCCAGGCATACACTTAGATTTATGTTTTGGGGGGATTTATATATTTTTAATAAAATATTTGGTTTATATTTGGAATAGCCGCTTAATTATAACAAATAAATGTGTGTAATCTATTAAATGAAAGTCTAAAGGTAAAACTTATAACCTGTCAGGCTGTATACACCACAGCTGGGTTATTTTTTTTTCAGAGGATTTTCCATCACTGGGGAGGGATCAATCACCTATCCCTGGTTATCCCGGGATTACCCATCCTCGCACCCACTCACCAACCTTCCATCCAAATGAGTGGTTGATGCAATCCAGGTGTATTTCTTTGTGTTGTAAGTCAAACGTTTCGTCTGCTGACTTCATCAGCTAAAAGCCTCAGCCACAAACTGAATTGGCCCCAAGGATATCCCCATCTCTCACAATGCATTCAATAGCCAGTTATCTCTGTGTGGTGCTTCCACAGAACCTCAAATGCTTGTTTCACTATTGTAAGTCAATTACAGCACAGTATGTAGTGCAGTGACGGTTAGTGTACAATAGTCTACTGTGCATGTTCCCACAGTCATAAATAGATCACTGTGCCAATTCGTGTGATGTTGTCCAGTCAAAGAAATCAGCTTCACAACCCAGGTATTATGCATTCCAGTGTTTCATGGTATCTCTCTAGTAAAGGCAGGGGTGATGAACCCAGTAGACTAACCAGCCTAACTAATGCAGCATCTCTCCTCCAGCTGAGCATGGCAGATAAAATGGCATTAAATCATGATGAAGGTCAAAGAGGGACCAAAGAAACCAGAGCTGGCCCCTTTGAATGGTCCTGTTTCTCATTGATAAAGGGCAAGTAGTGGCATAAATCTGAGGGCTTTCCAGGAATACCAGTATCCGCTTACCTTTCTCTAAACTGGGAGCAATACAGCTGGGTGTTAACCAAAGAAAAAACCTCATGTGTGAATCGTCATATTAGCTACTACTATTATGGAGATCCACAACAGATAATTCCTTTATTTGTTTTGCAATTTTTACATACTGTGTGAAAGCAGTTGCATTAGAAAAGTGAACTGTTGTCTTCATGCTAGAAGCACGAGAGAAAACTGGGTTTAATGAGAAGGCATCTCAGGGCCTTCAGGATGGAATCACATTTAAGGGCACATTTTCATCCTCTGCAGTAAGACTTAAAAGAGATCTTCATCAACATTTTCCTGATATTGATTTTCTAACCTGTTCTATATCCTATAATGTGTGTGTTCGGTATGATTCTCCATTGATGTTTCTGCTTAGATCATAATTTGCAAAACTTACTAACTATTCAAGTAATAATTGCTACTGAAAAGACTCTTTGAGGCTGATTGGGGGGACGTGAGAGAGCTACACAGGTGTCGATGCACAATACTGTACATCACCTATGGGTTTTATAGCACAGAGTAACACCAAAATTCTTCACCACATCACTTCACTAAAATGAGCTTTGAGCATCATACAGATCACACATAATAGGATATTATTATGCAATATAATGGGATGATATAAAGTATCCTTTAAAACACAGCTATCTGACACAGGACCAAGTAGCTCATGGTTTGAACTCAGCCATTACTTGTCAGCGCCGGCTTCTTGATTTGCAAAGTCGCCTGTGAGGTACCTCAAGTTCACATTTCAACGTATTGCCTGCTGTTGATAATACCTTGAGGGTATGAAACTGCGCTTCACTTGTACCCTGTGTCCAAGTCATTAACAAGTGATGTGGACAGAAAGGAAGTAGAGAGAACAGAGCAACAACTTCTCAGGAACAATCTGCTTGTAACTTATGGAAAACAGATGTTCCTGGCAGTGTGAGGCAATCTGAAAACAAAGTGTTGTACGCAGTGAAGGCTTGCTGAAACAGACCCGTCTCTATGGGGAATCCATTTTTGGCACCGACATGGAGATTTCCTCTTCCTTGCACAAGAGAACAAGATATAAACGGTTGTAATCCATTTAAAAGCTTCGTGAACAGGAACTTCCATCTTCTGACCCCAGTGTAGGAGGGTCCGGAATTGGGGGTTCCATTCGTACCCGCTAGGCTGAGCTGCACGTTTCAGTTAAGATTGTGGTTTAAAAAAAAAGAAAGAAAAACTGCACCTTCTGTTTTTCTGCTCTACACATATGTGTGCTTTATTGTGTGCCTGAAATGAAATACATTAATATTATCATACTGAATGACTTCAAACCCCAACTCACTATCAGTTTAGTTCCTGGAATACGCACACTTCAACACGAGGAGCTCTTCAAGTGGTTCATGTATCTATTCTGCTCAAAGATGGATTGCTTTTATCTCACTTTTTGTTTCAAGCAGTGTATTATTATTATTTATTATTATTATTTATTTCTTAGCAGACGCCCTTATCCAGGGCGACTTACAGTCATAAACAAAATTACATTTCAAGAATCACAGTACAAGTATTAATACAATTAAGAGCAAGATAAAATACAATGACTTTGGTTCTAGCATGTACAAGTAAATGACAAAATACGATTCAATAACGGAGCAGATAACAGTGTCAGTGATAGTTACATCAGGATATAATTAAATACAAAATACAACAGAGTGACTGACACTTGACAGATTACAGTACTCTAAAGTACAGGATTAAATGCAGTAAAATAGGGAGCAGATAAGAGCAAGTACCAGATGGAAAAGAGGAGTTCTGGACACTTATCACTCTTCCTTAAATGCTGGACCCAGACTGGACTGAATTAACCAAAATAAATCTTATCAAATCATTTCAAATACAGTTAGGCATCACATAACATTGCCCAACATAGTGTAGTGTTTAGTGTGAACATGCCCTTAGACCTCAGCACTGAAATGGCCCCTGTTATGTTTAAGCCCTGAGAATCTCAGTTAAATACAAGTAGTGTGGAGTGTCTAGCTGCCCTCGCCTATCACAGTATCCAACTATTCTATCAATGAGATTGAGAAATTTCCCAAGGTCACTTCTAGTTTGTAGCAGACAGTGCTTTGCTTACTCGTCTCCTAAATGACCTTGTAAAAAAGTGTTCTTGACCTATTAAGATTAGACGTTACAGCCTGCACCTGCTTTTAAAGATGTACAGCATGCAATTTTATCTGTCATTTATTTCACATCTGGTATTCCTTGTTAACTAAAGCGTGCATTGTGTACTATGCTATCCAGGCATACCAATGAACTACAGGATATACATCTTGACCAAGCCAGTATCCACGCAGTATTTCAGTATTTTAACATACTGAGTTAGTCTAACTGTATTATTGCACACACACTGTATTTACACCACCCTCCATATTCACCGTGTGTCACAATGCTGATCCAATACTTGTTGGAGGACAGTGCAGTGCATTTGAGTTTTTTGTATTTCAAATATAAAACATAGGTGCAGTTTGTTCTAATAATGAAGTACAGGGTGATTGATTGGTAAACGTAATTTCTAATCACCCTGTAATATTCTGTATATTACTTGTTGGAATATAGTTGAACTATTATTAAAGAGAGAGCTACAGACTTCACACAAACGATATTACTTCAGCAATAGCTTATTGACATTTCCTATTACATTTTTTTTTTAAATGGTCTTTTCCAAAATACAGTACAGCAATCGAAAGCTCTCTGAATCTGTTTGGGTTTGAGTCCTGCTGTGGATACAATCTTTTAGCACATGCAAGTGCGCTCAGATGAAAGGGGTTTGTTAACAAGGGCTTGGGGTTTCATACATGCAAGTGTGGTCGGCACCCTACCCCCTCTCCCCCCCCTCCCTCCAATTACTGAAAGGGAAAGAGATTGAGATGAGAGGGGTTTGTTAACAAGGGCTTGGGGTTTCATACATGAAAGTGTGGTCAGCACCCTACCCCCACCTCAGTCCTCCTCCAATTACTGAAAGGGAAAGAGATTGAGATGAGAGGGGTTTGTTAACAAGGGCTTGGGGTTTCATACATGCAAGTGTGGTCGGCACCCTACCCCCTCCCCCCCCCCCCTCCAATTACGGAAAGGGAAAGAGATTGAGATGAGAGGGGTTTGTTAACAAGGGCTTGGGGTTTCATAGGCAATATATGTTTCTATCAATATTTATTCCTTGGTCAGGGGAGGTTTTGATTGGTTTGACTTGTTTCATCTGGTGCATCAGGCTTGTTTGATTGTGGCATGGGTAATGGGAGGGTAGATGGTAGGTCCTTTTCACCCTGCAGTGTTTTAAGAAGGATGCTTATCCCTGGGTTCAACACAAGCCCTCTTGGTCCCTCAGGCCTTCCTACACATACTCAAAAGAGAAGATCAACAACATTCCCCCAAACCATATTCTGACTGGAAAGCCAGAAGTCCCCAAACTCACTACAGAGCCAGCGATTCCACAGCAGTGCGGGCGCTGTAGAGCAGAGATCACTGCTCTCCACTGATCACACAGTCCCTTGGAAGCACAAGAATATGAGGAAAATATATTGTCTTTTTGGTGATTTTTGTTGCACAAAACAGATCATCAGCAACATCCTTAATGTAAATTAATTAAAATGATTAGCTCAACCCTTAGCACAATTCTTTAACCATTTAAAGACAAGGTGACTGACTGGAGCTCAAAATGTGTAGAATTAATAAACAAATTAAGCGTCTGTAGCATCCATAGAAAAGTTTACCGCAGTAATTCTGCACGTTCCCATGCTTTTCCCATGGTTATACTATGCATTCACTATTGTTTGCCATGTTTTGTCATATTTTGTAATATGCTTTATCATTTCTTTGGGCTTCACAATGCTATGCTTTATCGTGCTTACTCTTTGTTATGCTTTTACTATTGTAAACTTTTGTAAGGGATCTTTATAGGGCCTTATTTCTTCAGGCACAGATTCAAAAAATGATTTACAGTATTTAAAACCACCAATGAATGAATGAATCATACATAACGTATAAAGAAAGAACCGATATGGACAGGAGATCATTCTTGATCGGAGACTTTTCTGCCTCGTCTTTATTTCACTTGTACATGTGAAACAAAACATATCCAACAAGCTAGCATATATAAACATTGTTAAAACTGTGATAACCTGACATCTGTAGTTGATTTCACACTCAGACTTGTTTTTCACTAATTCGGATGGAAGAATCATGAAAATTGTGACTGTGACAGTACTGTTTTATCAACTTTAGGCTTGTGTTGCCAATGCTTATTTATTTATTACACCCGTGAGCTCAAATGTTTTCAGCAAACAGTGAATCGGGACTTACTGGCATTATGACAATCTGTTACCTAGAATATTCCATGAGCGAATGCATAGGAAATAATATTTAGACATCAGCAAACACTGATGCTTTCATTACTTATTTACAGTGACGTTTTATTTTGGATTCTCCAACACTGAATATTTTTCTATACAAAATAGAGATTTCAATTTGAAACCTGAATAATGTTACGTCATTGTCACTAGCCAACAAGAACTAAATATCCACCGACAGGACTGTAGCTTCTAATTAACGGCACTCAAAAATAATATAAAAAACATCAGTATAAAACCTGAATTCTTTGCTGTACTGTACACAGGGAAATACTTAACAGCAACAACTGAACATATGAAGGTATAGTAATCTTTTACTCTCTTCTTACTGTAACATGTGGATATTAATTTCACTTTCTCAGGCAGGTTATCGGGCATTGTTGACCAATGGGTTAACAATGGTTTGTTAACAAGGGCTTGGGGTTTCATACATGAAAGTGTGGTCTGCACCCTACCCCCTCCCCCCCCTCCCTCCAATTACTGAAAGGGAAAGAGATTGAGATGAGAGGGGTTTGTTAACAAGGGCTTGGGGTTTCATACATGAAAGTGTGGTCTGCACCCTACCCCCACGCCCGCCCTCCTCCAATTACTGAAAGGGAAAGAGATTGAGATGAGAGGGGTTTGTTAACAAGGGCTTGGGGTTTCATAGGCAATATATGTTTCTATCAATATTTATTCCTTGGTCAGGGGAGGTTTTGATTGGTTTGACTTGTTTCATCTGGTGCATCAGGCTTGTTTGATCGTGGCATGGGTAATGGGAGGGTAGATGGTAGGTCCTTTTCACCCTGCAGTGTTTTAAGAAGGATGCTTATCCCTGGGTTCAACACAAGCCCTCTTGGTCCCTCAGGCCTTCCTTCACATACTCAAAAGAGAAGATCAACAACATTCCCCCAAACCATATTCTGACTGGAAAGCCAGAAGACTTGAGTCCCCAAACTCACTACAGAGCCAGCGATTCCACAGCAGTGCGGGCGCCATAGAGCAGAGATCACTGCTCTCCACTGATCACACAGTCTATCCCTTGGAAGCACAAGAATATGAGGAAAATATATTGGCTTTTTGGTGATTTTTGTTGCACAAAACAGATCATCAGCAACATCCTTAATGTAAATTAATTAAAATGATTAGCTCAGCCCTTAGCACAATTCTTTAACCATTTAAAGACAAGGTGACTGACTGGAGCTCAAAATGTGTAGAATTAATAAACAAATTAAGCGTCTGTAGCATCTGTATAAAAGTTTACCACAGTAATTCTGCAAGTTCCCATGCTGTGGATATTAATTTCACTTTCTCAGGCAGGTTATCGGGCATTGTTGACCATTTGTTTAGCCAGTTAGCTTGCAAGTTTTCCAGCCATTGATGTATGATATATTATTATTATTTATTATTATTTATTTCTTAGCAGACACCCTTATATATATAACATTAATGTTTCGACTTACAAATAAATAATTTATCTAGCACAGGTAAATATCATCTTCAAATGATGATGCTATTGGAAAGCAGGGAGGGGTTGAGGCATTAAGAGGATATAGGTCTCAGTCTGGGCTAGTGGATAGACTTACACACAGATTTACACACAGCATCTCGTCTTATTCCATGGGTTCAACCCTAAGACCACATTCACTCCTATTACAAGCAGAAAACAACTTATGATACATTGCAATAACCTTCTGTGGCATGCCTATAGCACTCTCTTGGGCTTTGAAATACACTTTCAATAACATGTCAGTAAAAAGGTTTCAGAACATTATTATTATTATTATTGGTATTTGATTATAGTTGTTCCTCTCTGTTGTGTCAATTTATTAAAATTGTAATGCTTACCTATGCTTCCCCGTGCTCTCACTATGCTTCATTACGTTTTCGACGCTTTTACTATGGGAAACCTTTAGAAGGGGAAATGGAATTTCAAATCTTGTTGTTTCACACAGTGGGATGGTGTTTTTTCTTTGTTTTATTTCCACTTCTGCCAGTTGAAATGGCATTGAAGGAGCTAACTCAGGACCAGATGGCTGGAACTGTCTTAATTGCCAGCAGGAACCATCCATCTGATTCCACAAATCTGTTAAAAGTTTATTTAGAGCTAACTAAAATATTATATGGAAAGAAAGAAAGCAAGAAAGCAAGAAAGAAAGAAAGAATGAAAGCCCCCTTTGCCTCTTTGTAAGTATGAGTGCAGCGTTAGCCCCTCGGCCACCTAATACTATTAATATATTAAAAATGGAGAGCCAAGAGACAGCTGGGGTTGATTAACATGTGGCCGTGTACTGAGCAAGCAAAATCTGCATCCTCTGCAGAGACAAAATGGAGCTGTTTATATTCTCACAGAGCCACTGTTTATACAGCTCAGACCACAAAGCACATCAAACCCAAACCACAACAAGAAAAATCACAGCATACCAATCTTCAACAGGTTAATGTGATTGAACACATTGTGTGCATTAATATATTAAAAAGGAAATACTATCTCCCTGTGACAGGATGCAAGTGACATGGTGCAATAAATACAATGTCCAAACCAGATTCTCCCAAAAATGTCCGGGATTTATTGTTGTAATAATAATAATAATAAAAATAATAATCGATAACAAAAAGAAACACACTCCTAAACCACAATCCTCCGTGCACGAAACTGTGCTCCTTTCTTCAGGGATTGTGGTGAGTGTTCGGTGCTGTGCTCCGGGGTTTGTGCTGGCTCAGTGGCTGCAGCCCCTCACTCCTACTCCTTCTCTGTGAAAAAGCACAAAACAGACAGCACGTAACAAAACAACAAAAGCACTGCTCCGGCTGGTCGCTCATTATCCCAGCACAAGAGTAGGTACTGACGTAGCTGCTTCCCCTTTGTACCCAGCAAACTCCTCCCTGCAATCAACCCATCGCCATGGTTTCTCCAATGAGGGCCGCCCGCAGATGACTGCAATGGAGTCATCGAGTACTTGCAACTACGCGCTCCTCCTAATATGGTTACCTTCCGGTTTCCACCTACCATCAAGGTGGTCCATCTAGGAGGCAGCATACCCTCACCCTTACACAGCGCCCTTTCTAGCTGGGAGGGAGATTTACAACATAGATCCTTTCTCTCTCTATCACAATCCCATATCCAAATTCCCCCATATTAAGATGACAGCTTGCATCAAAAGTTTATAAAACGGTATGTATGTGTGTAAAGCCATACTAACTACTTCATGCATATTAATGTCTTTCAGAAATTATAAACTAATATTCATGCACAAACTTGTTGTCACAGAACATATTTTAAAATAAATAAACACTTGATATACTTAAAGTGCCTTTACAAAGGACTCTTCCTCCCAATCACAGTTATGAACCAGGCAGAGGCAGGTGTGCCTCGACATTTAGGTGTTTGGAGCTTCCCTTTGATCGTGCTCTTGTACCACTAAGCAGGCAGGACTTTCCTTCAGGCACTAAATGTGCTTCTAGTTGCCTGAATGGAATATGTGACTTGTAGTTAGGGACTGGACCCAAGGCTGTTGGTTATAATTCAGATGCTTTACCATTGTGTTACTATATGTTAGCCCTTTTCACAGCTGTTTTAAAGACACTACAACCTGTGTTACTATATGTTAGCCCTTTTCACAGCTGTTTTAAAGACACTACAACCTCTAAAGACCAACAGTCATCAAGTCCTTTCTATTCTGCATGTCAATTTCATGAAAAATGGTCCTTTATTTAAATTGTGCATCTCCTTCGCTCTGACAGCAGTTTGCTTCCCCAATCCCTGGGTGACAAGTAGAAAACAAACTTTGAGCTTATAGATATTGCAAGGCAAAATTAGTAAGTGATGTTTCAGAAATCTATCATTATTCTTCATTACAATCAGGGTTTACTGTAGACACTGCCCTAAAAAAACAGCCTCTACAGACTCTCCAAAGCTGTAATATAGGTATGCGCTCAAACACTGTATGCAAGCAGGATTTAAAAAGTCAAGTGATTAGGACTGGAGAATTACTTTTCCAATTATCTTTACTCACGTCCTTCTACAATGAGGTCAGAACTTCACGTACAGCCTTTGCCTTTTCTCTTAATTCACTGGGCTCAGATGCCAAGCCATTGCACAGCTTTAGAAAGGAGGACAGTACAGTGGCATGAGTGAGCTCCCCTTCTGTTCCTACTTTTCCCTGCAGTCAAAGAGGATGTCCACGCGGCTGACCTGACACTCCCCCGTGAGCACATCTAGCTCTGCTTCTGTCACTGCCACCCTGCAGGAATTATACTGAGGGACACCGCCAGGCTGGGATTCAGGGCAGACCCTGCAGGGGGCAGCAAGAGAATGTCAAATCAATGACTGACAAGGCTGTGCACAAATCCCTCCGGCATCTTAATGGGTACCCCTGTCAATCCAGAGACTGCTCACAGCTGAGGAATTCACGACCGCACTGTGACACGTCTCCAGAGTCATTACCAATGACATTTTAATGAAATGTATGTATTATTCATTTTTATTATTATTATGCATTCATTCATTACTTGGATAAAGGCATCTGCTAAATAAACAAATAATAATTATTATTATTTATTTATTTATTTTTAGAAGTGTAATATATGTTTATTGCAATATACCTTGAAAAACATTGAACAGTAAAAGAAATGTAATACTTTAAACACAGTGTAATTTACTATAGTTCTTTTAAAAATCTCCCCAAATCTTTTTTAAAGATGTCTTGGAGATTAGCAATAGCATAGAGTAAGTGCTCCATCAGAACTGATGCTATGTATATTTTGCAGTATCACCGAGAAATACAGTCAATGAAATAGTTATCAGCGTACCAAAGAAAGGTTTAATTAAAATTCTAATTGAAGTGACATTAAAGGAAACTAGTAAAATTACTGGACAAACATTTTCACTACAAGTCATTGAAGATACCGATAAAGACTTCTAGTCATAACATTTGTCAAAGGACTTTACCCTTTTCTGCTTTTTAAAGTGTGCATCAGAACGGATTATGTTGCCTTTTTACTTTGTAACGTGGAAGGCTACATCAAAATAAGGAAAACAATCTCCTCTTACTATTTGATTATCAATGCACCCCAGCCTTATATATATGGTGGTCAAACTCATTTGAAATTTACAATGCAGATTTTCTTCCTCGTACAAATATAGAATACTTTCTGATTCTCAGAAAAAAACCCAATTGCAGTGATATAACATTTTTAACAAACTGTTCATTGAGCCATGAATGCACACTATCTGAGGCACACATGTTAGGACAGCCTCTTTTACTCTCCCAACACATGTCCCGACTTGAAATAATAACCATTTAAAGCATTGAAGAGTAAGTAGCGGGGTTCCGAAAAATACAGCGTTCCACGTCCCCACGTGTTGCTACAACTGTTTAAATAACGTACCTGTCATTTTTCTTTTCATTGTTTATATCCTGACTTTTTACACTTATAAAACTTCAAAGTCTGTTTCAGAGCTCTTTTCAAAATGGCCGCTCAAGTGCACTGGGGGTTGAGATCTGTCCTCTAAATCACTGCAGGACGAGCAACAAAATAAAATTAAAATAAAAAAAACAAGTGCTCTGGCTTTTCTGTTCTGTACCACATCATGGGTCGTTATTGCTGTGTTATCTCTCTGACAATATGGGCAACAATCCTTACACTATCAGCGCACTAGAGCAGACATTTTGAAAAGAGCTTTGAAACAGACTTTAAAGTTATAAGTGTAAAAAGTTGTAAGGATTTTAATGATGAAAAGAAAAACTACAGGTACGTTATTTAAACAGTTGTAGCAACACGTGGGGACGTGGAACGCTATATTTTTTGGAACCCCGCTACTTACTCTTGAAGTCCTGTCACAGTCAGCAGGTAGCAAGGTTATAGCGGTCAGTAATAAACTTGACGGAACCGAAATTGTCTCATTACATGCAAAGATCACATATGGCAGAGTCACTTCCCTATTACCTTCCTGAAGCAGTACGATTCTATGGAACTTACTGGAACGACTTCCAAGAAACAGAGTCATTCTGATCTTTCGGATGTTTTGGACAGTTCAGGTGGAAGTAGAATTATCTGCTTAATCCAAACCGTGTGGCTGGGTAAAGACCCACAATAATCATTTTCAGATGTCTGGCCTGTATGTTTTATCTCATGTAGAAAATGTAAGCAATTACAATGCATTACCCTGGTGTTGGAAGCGTTTCTTAATTAGTCTTAATTAGTCCTGCTCTGGTGTGATAGTATCACTAATGTAACAGGGGTTATGTGCTTGGGTCGTCACTGTACAATAATGAGTCAGACACAGAGCATTGGGTGTTGACACGCCGCACAGGCATGCAGATTTAATAACACATTTACTGCCACTAGGGGGCCAGCAATGGTAGCCCTAGTGTCAGATTTAATAAACAAAACAAAACAAAACAAAACAAAGCTAAAAATAAAGGTTTGCCACACAAGGCGAGCGCTAGTCTCACTAAATCAGACGTCCCACGCCAGGAACCTACTACACTACATTACCCTCTTTATACTGGTTGGGATCAACATCCCCTAAACTAACCTACTGCTGTTGCTCCCGAAGTCCCAGCCTCCCAGAGACTCCGGGTCGTTGAGACGGTCCTGGCTGGGCAGAACCTTCACAGGCACCGTCTTACAATTTAAGGGTTCTGTAGTAGTTATCCTGCGGCGCGGACGATCTCCTCCTGCAAGTAAACAAAGCACCCGTAGGTGTAGCATGGCGGTGCAGTCGCCTCGAGCTATGGCGCAAACACCTTTTGAGCAGCGAGCAGCCTCCCCGGGCACGCTCCCCCCCCCAGTCAATCCAGACCTCCCGATCAGCTCAGCACAGCTTCCCTGGGCATGCCCCCCCCAGCCAATCCAGACCTCACGTTCAGCTCAGCACAGCCTCCCCGGGCATGCTCCCCAGCCAATCCAGACCTCACGTTCAGCTCAGCACAGCTTCCCTGGGCATGCCCCCCAGCCAATCCAGACCTCACGTTCAGCTCAGCGCCAGGCGAGCCCACCTGCTCAATTGGTTACCTAGCAACAAGTCTCCTGTTATGCGTCCCAGCTGCACACATCAGCGCAAGAACCAGCGACAGGATTCTACTTGTCACAGTTCATTTAAAAGTTATCAAAGGAATGGCTTCATTAACGTGACCAAGCCTCAGGTCAAACAATGCATGTGTATAGTATGTCACTATACACTTGACTCATTTATTTACCACAATATGTAGGTAAATAATATATATTGCATGTTGGCTCTGAAGATATAGGTTAAAATTATACAGATATACATGTACATATACTGTATAGTCACTTATATTGCATAACCTTGTGCTGCAAATGTACATGCAAAGTTACTTGAGATTATTAAAGAACACTGGCTCCTTAAGGTATATCCCTCATTTGCTCAACCAAGCAAGAACCATTATTTTGAATGTCAATATTAATGCTGACATTTTTGCTAATGCATAAGCAGGAAAAAAATCCCCAGACCAAAAAAGTGTTATCAAACTATGAAACATCCATTGCCATATCAAGTATCTAGTCTGTATGAAAACAAAAAGAATACTAAAACAATACAATTGTAGTAAAGGAACAACAAAGCTACTGTACATAAAATCAATAAAAAAAACTTTCAGAAATAAATGAAAGTGGGTTTCAAATGCTTTCAGAGCTGCTCAGTATCAACCCCGTACAAGATTAGCATGCCTGCCACAGACTGGAAGATCTCGATGGAAGAGCCACACTGCTACCACTGGCTCAGCATGACACCTGACTGACACTGAAGAGGTACAGGAGGAACTGTACTCGTGAATCCCAATGGGGCACTGGAGCAAACATACCAGCCAGATACAAGCGCATCAGGGATCAGTATGTAGTTCATTTAAGGACATTACAAAAGAACAGAAGACATTCAAGAACAGGAGAAGGTCAATAGGGCCAACAAGCCCGGCCCATTCAATGGCTTAAGTTACCTCTCCTTAGCCCTGCCCTGGTCTTTCTTAAGAAACATTACATTTTATTGAATAGTCTAGTCTACTCTCCTGATGCATTCCATATGCAAATTATGTGAAATACTGTAGTTGAATTTAGGTGTCTAAAAGGAATTAAAAATGTACATTAATCTAACAAGAAACAGCTGCAGTAGTGGGCAAGTAAATCACTATTTTGAGTCGGTTCTCTTACTCAGAAATACAGTATTATTTGCTATTGCACTTCAACTCCTAGTTGCTTGGCCTGGTGGTATTTTTCAAGTGTTATTATATATTATTAATATCCTTCTCTGTTTGGACACTGTGCTATCCTGCATATCAGCCAAAAGTATTCTTTAAAAAAAATAACAATTTTAGTTTATTGAAGAGCCTTGCTTAATCAGTTTCAACGATCCCATAGCATAGAATGAGGCCAACTGAAACCCATGTGAAAAGTTTCTGGTCACCACATTGGAGAACACCTGACAGTCAGTAGTTTAAATGGGTCTATGTGGGTGTCCATGTAGACTGTGGCTGCTTAACTACTGACCACAGCGTTTCCCTTCACTTTCACTTCTGTCATCCCTCATTGAGTGGACTTTGCTCAAGAGCTTTCCTGCTTCAGAATGTTGATTACAACTCTCCAGCCTGTGAAGCTCATGCAGCCTTAATGACTGGAACTCAAGGGAGCCCACTTTACTGGGGATAACACGACTTTCACTGTCAGTGATTGTGTTTCAGGCTTTTCTTCCTCAAGCACTCACAGTATGTTCCAGTCCCATTAGGCTGAAGAAGGCTTTAGCCGAAAGTGAAGTTTATCGTAGTTTTATCTCGGAATTCCTGAGTGTTAGAAGTTATGGGATGTTTCTGCAGTAAAAGAGATCCTGGGTTTGTTTTTGTTTTATCCACACTGATTCATGGCCTATTGCTGCTGAAGTCTATTAAATCTATTACATTTGTGTATCATTTTAAATTATATTTATATGAAAAGCACTTTGATAGTGTGTGTATATATATGCACACACATACACACATATACAGCTGAACCCGCTTTATATCAGGATTGCCGTGCAGGCATAATTCGAGATATAAAGCAGGTCATGAGATAAACCGAGCTTCACGTTTGCCTAGGACATCACATTATGCATGCGAGAAAAAAAAGAAAGAAAACTAACAGTGAATTAAAGAGCAGTGTTTTAATACTGTACATTAAGTTGATCTTTACATTTAAACAAATGCATACAGTTTACTACAGGACAAATATGTATTGAATCACTAACTGGAATGAAACAGTTTGTGTCATTCTCTAAAAAAAGGCAGGAATTGTCGACTGATGAGAGTTATCAATTAGGCGTTGCACTTGGTGGGGTTTTTTTGTGAATAAGACTGTGTTAAAAAAGAAAAATGTGGTGACGTTGGTGTTTTGTAACCGAACTGTATCCCATGATAATAAACGGTATGATTAAGCGAGGTGATATAAAACGGGTTCATCTGTGTGTGTGTGTGTGTGTGTGTGTATATATATATACAGTATATATATACATACATACACACACACACACTATCACATGATTTATAATAAAACAAACATTTTAATAGAACTCTACATTTTCATAAGCTTCCCAGCAGCAATAGGCCATGAATCAGTGTGGATAAAACAAAATACCAAAAAACAAACCCAGAACCTCAAACCAGCTCCCGCTAGTAGGATCCATTTTTAGTAGATCAATGAGTTGACACCCACTGTTCACAATAGGGCTCTACCATTAAATAGCAGTAAAATGCAACCTGTTAATAAACTTAATGGGCTTAGTCATCAGCACATTCATTTCCCGAACTTAGCAGCTCATGCAACCTCAATAAAAATGGCATTGTATTGCACAATTTGGGGCTTATTAGCGGGCTGCAGCACAAGTTTCCATTTCTTTTTCCTGTGCCAAACCTAACTGGCACTTTGAGGTCGGAGGGGCTTTTTAAATCACTTTTTCACTGATTTTAGCGTCACCATCACCCAATCTGGTCAAACCTCAGCAGATAAGCAAGGCTGGGCCTGGTCAGTACTCGGATGGGGGACCTATGTGGTGCTGCAGTTTAAATAACGGTGTTGGTGGATCAGTAGGAGGTCCCAGTCCATCTGAACAGCCCAGACAAGAAATTCAGTCGTATGTTAATCACCCTACGACCTTTGGTTTTGGTTTGCTACAAGCCCTTTGACCACAATACTTGGACTAACTATATTGTGTCATCCCAATGAAGACTGCAGACTCAGCAGTCCTGCCCTGTCAGATTCACCCTGGCTTCAATGCTCTTCGCTACCACCTCTTTGCACCGTGTTCCAGGAGGGGGTTTGTCTTTAATCGGCTTCATTCTCTCGATCAAAATCCTACACCATTTCTGGATTCCCTGCACAGACCAAAGAAGGCATTTGCTGAAGAGGCAGGTTAAATAAAATATACACACTCTCCCTTAGAGTAGCGACCTTAGGAAGAACATTGCAAAAATTTACTAGACCTGGCAGGTGTCCATGATTTATGGGTCCCAATATTTATACATGGGTACAGATATCCATACAAGGAATTTGAGTTTGCAAAATGCCCTGGTTCCTGGTTCCTGGGGTACATTTTGGCCAGGCCATTGCTGTGGACGCATAACTTATTTTAATGTTATCTTAGGAACCTTCAAGGTCTACAAAGCAGAAAGGATATAGTGACATCTAACTGGGCATCATCCCTCCGCACAACATGTTACAGTGTTATCAGAATGAAATAAATCCAGAAATACAACTTTGTGATGATCAATTCGGTGTGTATAAGGACACCCCTTTCCACAGTGACCTTAGTTTCTCTGACTCCATAGTTGTGGTTGAGTGTATGATGTAGTCGGATGTTTCCATTAGTCTGATAATCGATGCCTTACAAGTGTAATAAACGTTACCCTGTTACCTGTTCAGTTAAACAGACAGTGATTCAAAGTTAACAAAACATAGCAAACAATGCAACCAGGTGACCCATTCGCACTTTTAATACAGGTGGGAAACTGGGGCTGTCCTGACCTAGCAGGCATCTACACTTCACTTTCATTTCAGTTCCTGCTGTAATCTGTATCCCTGAACTTGACCCTTTTGTGTTTTGCTGTCAGGTTTTTCAATTAAATATTTGGGAAGTGAAATTATGTGGGTTTCACCTTTTGAGACAGCACCACTGAAATGCATAAACATATTTTGTCTACTTACTTTCCAAATTGCAGTATAAAATACCAGCAAACAGACCAAAAAGGAGGACCTGTACTCTTGTTGCTACTTCCAATATTGCTAAGAATAATAATATATTTAACCAGCCAAAATAATCTTAAGTAATCTTAAGTGAAATAATACTGTTATATACTGTTAAATAATTCTGTTAATACTGTGTTACCAGTTTAAAGTAAATATTTGTATGTGAAAAACAAAAACAGCACTTGTTCCCTTACAGTAATGGAAATTCATTTTCAGATGTTATGCATGTATCTGCTCAGTGCAGAATGGACTCCAGTTGGGCTCCCTCTGTGTTCACTTAACAGGCAGTTGAGCTCACTGCTCATGCTGCCCCCTGTAGCCTGAGAGTTCGGGCTGCACACAGTCGAGTTCAGCTTCACAGAGACATTCTGTAAAGGGACTGCCAGCACGTAGGCACACACCTGGGCTACCCGAATAAAACAAACACAAGCACCACTATCAATTAAAAAGCATTCAACAAGCAACATCTCTTGACATCTCTTAGAAAAGACCACCATGGTAATGTTGCATGTTCCTATGCTTTAAAATGTTTTTTTACTTTTTTTCATTTGTCACGATCGCAGGTGATTCAAGATGCTCTTTTACTATGCTTTACTACATATTTTATTTAACTTTACCATAACACCTTACAAACTGGGCAGATTGTTTGCGAAAGAGCCCAGTTCTTCTCTTTAGTACAACACAAGCAGTGTATTGTATTCACAGTAAGAACCAAAAAAAACTTTATCAATGAACCTAGCGCTGCTGAGGGTCCTTATTGCTGTAGGCACCTAAATCTTGAACGGGTTGGGACCTGACCCATAAACACAAACACACAACTTCAGGTACAGTAAAATAAGACTTGCAGCCAAATGAAGGCAGCAGCATGTGGATACAACTACTGTGGCACAAACAGTTCAGGCTTTTGTCAATCTCACACCATTAAAGGCAATGCATCACAGCTTGTGATAAAACAAAATGCTGCCAGCGATAAGAGGCGTAATGAGTTGCTGGAACAAGGCTGCCCACACACAAGCAAATAAAGATGATTAAAACATTATACCTATTTTACTCTGATCATTTGTAAAATAATATTACTGCAGGGAAACATAATGTGAAAAGGAATATGTTTTTTTCCATACACCGTAATCATTCACTTTATTAGTTATTTATTTATTTCTTAGCAGACGCCCTTATCCAGGGCCACTTACAGTCGTAAACAAATACATTTCAAGAATCACAGTACAAGTAATAATACAATTAATAGCAAGATAAATACAATGACTTTGGTTCTAGCAAGTACAAGTATGACAAAATACAATTCAATAATGGAGCAGATAACAGTGTCAGTGATAGTTGCATCAGGATATAATTAAATACAAAATACTACAGATTAAATAACACTTGACAGATTACAGTAATCTAAAGTAAAGGATTAAATGCAGTAAAATAGGGGGCAGATAAGAGCAAGTAAAGCGCATTTAAGGAAGAGTGATAAGTGTCCAGGGGGAAAAAAAGAGGAGTTCTACAGGTGCTGTCTGAAGAGGTGAGTCTTGAGGAGGCGCCGGAAGGTGGTCAGGGACTGGGCAGTCCTGACATCTGGAGGAAGGTCATTCCACCACTGTGGGGCGAATGTGGAGAAGGAGCGGGCTCTGGAGGCAGGGGAGTGTAAAGGAGGTAGAGCCAGTCTTCTAGTACAGGAGGAGCGGAGAGGTCGAGTGGGGGTGTAGGGAGAGATGAGGGTCTGGAGGTAGCTGGGTGCAGTGTGGTCAAGGCATCTGTAGGCTAGTACAAGAGTCTTGAACTGGATGCGAGCGGTGATCGGGAGCCAGTGGAGTGAGCGGAGCAGTGGAGTTGCGTGGGAGAAGCGAGGCAGAGAGAACACCAGGCGAGCAGCGGAGTTCTGGATGAGCTGGAGCGGACGGGTGGCGGACGCAGGGAGGCCAGCCAGGAGGGAGTTGCAGTAGTCTAGGCAGGAGACTACCAAGACCTGGACCAGGAGCTGGGTGGCGTAGTTGGTGAGGAAGGGTTGGATTCTACAGATGTTGCTCAGGAAGAATCGGCAAGTGCGTGCCAGAGTGGAGATGTGCTGGGAATAAGAGAGGCAGGGGTCCAGGGTGACACCGAGGTTCTTCGCTGAGGAGGAGGGAGAGAGTGTGGAAGATTCCAGAGGAACAGAGATAGAGAGATCAAAGGAGGGGGAAGAGGAGGAAGGAAAGAAAAGGAGGTCAGATTTAGACAGGTTGAGTTTGAGGTGATGCGAGTGCATCCAGGAGGAGATAGCAGACAGACAGGTAGAGATACGGGAGGGGATGGTGGAGCCAGAGGTGGGGAAGGAGAGGAAAATCTGAAACTTTACTACTTGGATGCTAAGTGGTACATTTTAGGATCTCTTGGAAACCTCTACTGAAGTTTGTGCGTCTTTGCACTCAATCCAAAGATTACAAATGCTTCCACTGAGGTAGAAATGTGGGCACAAAGTGAAGGACCAACCCAAACATAACTACGTACTGTAAGAGCTGTACAGAACTGGAAGGTTTTTTATATTTATATATTTATTTTGGTTTAGGGTTTCCCAGCGTGTTACCCTTCATCTCTGTCCACACACAATGCTCCATATAGATACCCGATGGCTGCAATACCACCAAGGGTGCCTCTAAGGAACAATAAGAAGAGGTGTTGGTGGCTCCAAAAGGGCCATTTATTCCTCTGGACTGGAACTGAAGCAATAACTGCAGTAACAAAGCATGTCAGGATGCATAGCTCAACTGGAGGAACCATCATCTGGATTCTTTGTGGACAATGAAGATGCAACAACACTGTCTTAAAGAGATGGGATGTGTCCGCAATTCCCTTTAAAATGCAAGTACAGCTGCACTGATACATCCACATGATCAGTGGGTCTTTTCTACTAAATCCTTTGAATGAGTAAATCAGTCTATTGCCCGATTTTCAACCCTCACTCTTCCCTGAAGATGTACCTTCTGCCAAAGACTACAGATGATCTCTTTTAAATGTTCCAGACTGGACAGAATATGTCTCTCCCGAGTTATGAGATGTGTGTTTTCCCCACTCACTCGGATCTCACCTCCACTAACGGAATAATTGTCGTATTTTTCTCTGAATGCAGGGGATCCTCTATGAGTACCTCCTTAAGGAATTCCCCGGGTCTGATGTAATCTTCATCCTTCTCAAAGCTTTTGCCGCCTGCACTTTGCTGCTGGAATATCCTCTGTGTGCTCAATGAGGCATTGACACATTTCAGGGCTGTCTTATCAAAGCCTCTGAGCTTTTGCAGAACAATGTTTCTGCTCTCCACCTTTCATCTCAAGACAAAGTACAATGGTGCCTTTTTTAAACTACAGCATGTCCCTGAAGACAGACACATTTCTCCTGTATTTCTTTTCATGTTTTCCTACACTTAGTTTCTTTCACATGGCATAATTAGTGCCTGTTTTTGCTGAGATGATGCTGCTTTCATGGCCCACCCAGTAGAACACAATGACCTTTTAGAAACCAATGCACTAGTCTATTTATTGGTTGTTCCACATCCACTGACATACATCATGGATATCTATGACCTATGGCTCTCAAGCTATGTTTCCTTAAAATCTAGTAGTCAAAAATAATTCCATCACAACTTGAATAAACAGTCAGAAGTCTATATGTGAAACTGTTTCCTTACTTAACCACCAATTCTCTCCCCGATATGTTTGAAAAAAAAGGCTTGAATGACTTGAAGGGGTGGAGGTGGGGTAAGGTAACAGAGAGACATAACCATATGTTTAAACAGTTGTAATCCATAGACCCTCAATTTATCTCATTCTGTGGTGTCTATTTTAATGATCTAAACAGTGGTGGAAAATAAATACTGGTACCCCAAAATGTACAAACCTCTTCCCTGTATTGTCATTGTCTTTAGTGATGCTAACTTTAGTCTCTGTTTAGATCATTAAAATAGACCCAGGTATTTTTTGATAGATCACCAGAAATGTTTCTGAAAATCATCGAAAGAAAATTGAGTACCATCACCATCTGTGGTCAGTCGAATAAAGCTTCAACTTGTACAGTTGTTAGCTGCACCATATTAGTCCTGAGAGCAGACTGAGCACAAAAGCTGGTATTCACTGGCAAGGGATGAAAGAGCAGGGATTGCGAGTGTGTGCAGTAACTGGTGGGAACATCAGCCTGAAAGCACTGTTTCTCCTTGATAACAAGCCCCACTATCCGTGAGAACCACTCAGAGCTAAAGGAGGCAACTGAATTAGTGTCCCACATAGAGGATGTGGAGGACCACAAAATAAATACTGGACGTGAAGAACGAAGGGAAAGGAGATCCCCAAGTTGGCTGATGACAGCTGGGTTACACAGCATAATCTCTGCTATAGATTTTTTTTTTTCTAGTAGGGTTCTTCTCAGCACAGTTACACAAGCAATTTGGATTGTGGCACAAGGAGATTAGGAGATTTGCTTAAGGTAACAGTGGGAGTCAGTGATCCCAGGATCTCCCTGTTATTAAAAATGGAGAAGCCACCAAAGGCATTTCCTATAGAGCAATGCGCAGTTACAGCCTTGAACGACGTTTGTGACTTCAATGCTTAAGGTACGTGATGTTCACCTAAAAACAAGAATTGATCTGAATCTAAAAAAACAAGGGGACTCAGACATGTCATTTTTTTTACATTTTAGTCATTTTGAGAACAGAATGTATTATTGTATGAAAGTAGAATTCCTTTGGTATGTTATATTTTTATACTGTATTGAAGGTTAACAATGTGTCACTTAGGGAGATGTCTTATAATGTGTTGATCCCAAGCCTATTCCATTTTGTGGTCGAGATACCTCCAGTTCTTTAAGGACTTTAAGTTACTTTCTCCAATCACAAGCCCAGGCTCTGATTTATTCTGCTCAACATGGTCCTTCTCCTACTGTACATCAAGACCCCCCCCCACCCATGCAGGACTCCAAATGGAAGTTCGCTGCCTAACCCTACTGACTGCATAGGACAAGAAACCTGGCAGTTATTATAGTTTTTCAAATAAACACACAGCGCCAAACAGGATAATAGGAAAATTAGAGCCGAAAAGTTTAGTTGTTGTCGTTGTTTTACAAGAATCATCTGTCCCGTTTTCTGCAGTTCCACCTCAGGGCTTCTCCAACTAAAGGGCGCAGACAGAGACTAAGTGCCACAGGATGTCACGGAAGGATGGTTGGGTTCTGTCTAGCCTTCGTCCTTGTCAAACAAGTAACTAATGGATTCCCCCAGATTTATTATGCCAAAGTTTACCACAGTCCAGCACAGCCTACTTGGTGACTTATCACACAGATTCATGTTTTCAATTTGCTCGAAGTATGAGGGAGTTCTGGCTTGTTTGGAGCACGGCTTTTACATATACATTTGGCTCCTGTAGATGAGGTCAAGGAAGATAAAGGGATTCGTAGAGATTGATTCTTTTTGTACAGTATTTAAGATGTCTCTTGGAGTATCCTGTGGTATTGGAAGTTTGATGTGCATATTATCTATAATGTGTCACTCCTATATTTTTCATTTCCTAAGTCCGTGTCTTTGTGGTCAAATCCTGGCAGTCATTAAGGGAAGAAGCTGGTTGGGTAATGACAGAAAACACTGGCCGTTTGTTTGTTGTTTTTTAAATGAAAATGAATGTGTTTTTCAGACTGCACATGCAAGACCTACAAAGAGAATAGCAAGTACACAACAGGAAAGAGTTGTGGAATAGTTTCATTGCTACACCCGCTTTAAAATTGAATCTTAAACAATGTTATTGTAGACAAGATATTCCATGACAGTGAACCAATTAAAGGTATGTGAGTAGAAAGGAGATTACCCTGCACCCCTTTTCCAGCACTCATTGATCCTCATAAATTAGTCTTTTCTGACAATGTTCCATTATTCTGGGAACTGCAATGCGAACTTCTAGAACAAATAGCATGCTTAGTTGGCCTCCAAACTCCAAAAGGATAGAAAGACTCGCAGCCCCCAGCAAATGTAGCTGTGAAAAGGACAGTATTCCAACCCTGATTCCACTGAACACACATCCCCAATGTGTTTCATCGCACTGTTCAAGGGTATAGGATGTAACAGTGACATCTCCTTGTGAACAGTTCCGTTCAATAAACTGGAGGATCAGTCTAAGAACACAGAAAGGCTAACAACGTCTAAGTGTAATCTGTTCCACAGACAAGGGGCTACAGTGATAACGTAATCTAAATGACTGCACATACAGCATAGACATATCACTATTCCACAGATAGTGTTATTTATAGAAAATGACTTGATAACTGGATAGAAGTGTGCTGCTTACTAAGTAATGTACTAACATGGTCACCAGTCCTGGATGAGTGCAGTAGTGCTCGTGGTGGGTGATACAGGTTTATACGTGACAATAGCGCAGTGTTGTTTCCGGGTTTTGTGCTGGCCCTTGGCGACAGCTCTGGAATACGTTAGCTGTCTACTAATACCAAACAATAATTAGTAACAAAAACGATACGTTATCACAGGTATTCTTACAGGTCCTTCTAGGTTCTATTATTAAACCAAAGCGATGGAACAGATTGCGTCTCTCCGTCCCCTTTTATGCCATCACACATGACCCCTTGGTAAACGAGTGCAGCCACCGCTCCAATCCACGACTGCCACATCATTTCCCTTCCGGGTTGATGAGTTAATGCACCGGAGTTCCGCCCCCTTTCTAGCTGGCCGACTTCCCTTGAACCCTGGGAAAGAATTGTCGGGCCAACCCGTCCAAGGTACTCTGTTCTCGCTACTTAGCGCCCTCACAGGTCGGGAGGGAGATTTACCACCAAGAATCACTGTATTTCTGTCACACACACGCAACATTGTGCACAATGCTGTTTAATTTAACAGTTAGTGAATTATCATGGCCAATGAGATGAGGTAATAAGGTATTAGCTCTATAACAACTAGTTAAAATAGGTCTGATCCTTTAGTAGAGTGTGGAGCTATAAAGGTAGCCTACAAGATGTGTCATAATGTTCATGTTTGCAGGTTGTCGAGGAATGGATTAAGGAATATAGATTTGCTGTGCTTGTTTGCTCCTACAAGAATAAATCTCTCCTAAAAAAAAAAGTGCATTTCTGCCCATTTAAAGATTTTGTGTGCAAGACTCTTGATGCTTTTCTTTTTTCTCCTTCTTTGTTAAAGGACAGAAAAATGACTATTCGGTTGTGTATGTGTGATTTTATATAGGAAAACATGAGACCTACAAATAGTTTGGTGTCATTTCATAGAAATAATAATAAATAATAATAATAATCCTGAGGAATTAGCCTTCAAAAAATGACTATCAAGTTAGAGCTCGAGTAAGTTTGGGATCTGTGAGTGCGAAGCCAGTGAACATGTACAGTTGCACTGTTGAATTCACCATAGTGCATATGATTATTTGGTGGTTGAAATTGTATTAGCATGCTGTTTTGCTTGCAATATTAACCACACACATGTGACTTCTCAGCAACTGTAATAATGATGATTGATTGTCAATTTATGTAACTGAGTCCGGCCAAAATTACACTTCATCACGCCAATATGCTGCCAAACTCTTGCACCACAAAGTAATGATGAGGAGTGAAAATGAAGTTTGAACCTGCCCTACACATTACTGAGAGGAAGGGGTTACTGCCAACTGGCTCAGTCTTGACTGCCTGTGTCGACAACAAGTAACAAATAGGGTCTACTTTGGCTTCACTCTTGATGAAATGTCTGGATCTATTAAGCCCAGGGATGCTGATTGTTACTGGACAACGGCACTGGTGGTCAGTCCCATTTCACTGTTAATATACTGTATATCTCACTGTCAATCCAGTACAGAGAAGGCACATGCATCAGTAATACATATCCAAATGATAGGAGATCTAAATGATTGGTGATGCTCATGCATACACGATAAATCAATTAAAATGATTACAGCCATTATTTTGTATATATAAAAAATGATTATTTATTTACTGAATTACTGCCTTCTGACACTACTGCTGTATTTACAGTAAAACTACCTGCTAAGCTTCATGCAAGTATGAAACTATTCAATCATTTCTACATCGATGATGCTGCAACACATTTAAAATACTACTGTGAAAATACTGGTGTATTGTTTACTTCATCAATCGGTATAACATGAGAGGATAACTAGTCCATTCGTACACTCAGGTAATTTGCAAGCATTTATCTTTAAACCCGTAACTACTAATGCCAGCGGTAATTTGGTCCCACCCAGTCCTCCAAGATCCTGGGCCTGAAAATGTGTTTACATTGCAAAAGCAGGGAGATGCAATACTGCTTTAATGTTCAAACTGCAGCCAAGGGGCAATGCAATGCTTTGAGTACGGGAACACTGAAACCTACAAATATTCCCTTTAATGTTACAGATATTCTCAACAGCCATTACAGGTCGGGCGAGTGCTCGAGCACACCTGACACCACACAGGGCCTGCGGGCACACAAATCAGATCCAGTGCATTTCCAGCAAGAGTCAGCAATAGCAAAGAAAGGCAGATGTCACTGCTGGAAACTGATGTAACAGGATATTTAAAAAATAAAATGCAGTTACTCAAAAATAACTGTATACATATTCATGTAGAGAATACAGCTAATTAGAAAGTGCTTGTCATCAGATAAACAGCTTGGCTTGCACTGGGGTAACAGAGTGTAATAAATCACACAGTTCTTCTGCTTTGTCACTTTGCCTAATGATGCTTTAATAAATTGACATGGTGCATTGATAAATGATACTGCCAAAAATAACAAGCCTAATTAACTACATAACCCATATTAACACTTCAAGCATCCCTGTTGGATCAGCAGGTTTTCTAGCCTGTCTTAAAATAGCTTTGTGTTGAAATGAAACGGCTAGAGAGAGGGGGGAGTGGAATCGATAGATTTTTAAACTGTGCCTGTGAAAACATTTAGACCATACCAAGAAAAGCTTTCCTACTTAAAGTTCACAGAGCTAACAAAATAATTCCAGTAAACAAATCTGAATAGGGATCTCCAACACACAACTGAGGAAAGGGCAAACTGCAAACAAGAAAGAAAAACTGTACTGCAGTTAAAATAAATGTTTAAAGTATATTATCTGTAAAGCATCATAAAGTCTCTCACTATAACAGTGATACATTAATATGTATGCTGTTTTACAAGAGAGAATTTCCTGGAGACCTCCAGCGGCCCCCAGACGTCACTGCTGTAAATGCAATATAATGCAATCCATTATAATTACAAACATGCTCAAAGGTGCTATGAATACATCCCTTGTTCAAATGAATTGCTTTAAAAACATCTTTCAGCAGGAAAAAACTCACTGAAACACACTGAATACACATCTGCATGTTGTCAGAAAGCCCCAGAAGACAACAGACCTTTTCCTCCTGCATCTCAAACCTGTGCGCTAACATTGATAAAGTGTGATCAAGAACATAAAACACCACCCCTCCCCCACCTTCGACTGATGAAGAACTTGTTATGAATAGCATCCTCTGTGCCGAGCCCCACATGTCTGTTTATTGACATGCTGTCGGATGGTACAGCAGACCTCTGGAGAGCTGGCACGGCTGTTCCGGCCTGGTGGGCCACATCAGAGGGAATGAAGTGCGTCCCCCGGTGCACACTGGCTGGAGACAGCCTGCTGCCAAGCACGGAGCTCTCCCCTGCTCCACTCCAGATGGATGCCACATGGAAGAAGAGCAGACCCAACTGACCCCTTGCTCGTCTGTGCACTCTGACTGCAACCATGGAGGGGCCTGTTTGTGCCTGCCATAGTCCCATTACCACTCGCAGAGAGAGAGAGAGAGAGAGAGAGAGAGGGAGAGGGAGAGGGAGGGGGAACCTTTCATTCATTCTTGCAGTTACATTGTGTTTTATTGTAGGTTTTTTGGGGTTTTTTTTGAGGCTCTTTGACCTCTGTGTCATCTATAAGCTTCTAGCTTGATGTTGACCTATTGACCCCCAGTGCCCATCAATAAAGGTAATCCATGTTAGAATTTACTTCAGAAAATGGTTTCTTTGATACAGGTTTCAAATGTCAGAAATCACTTCATCCTTTTAATTGTTACTAAATTCAGTGTCTGACTGATTGACTTCTGGTTTGGTAACATTATCTGGTCCACTATAAAGACAATTTGGAATAGCTTAGACACTAAATAGCAGCATTCATGTATTGCAAATACTATCTAAGGCACCCTTCTGTCATGTAACACCTTATTATGATCAAAAGCTGACCCTAAGTTGTGTGCATTTCTAGCTTAAATTTATGTTAAACAGACAGTAGCCCCTCTCACTTTGCACTAACATTCCAAAATGAATAAACAATATTGTTCTAAAAAATCAGTGAGGGAGAGTTAGGTTGTGACAAGCCATCACAGCAACCACATGCTACCTTAGGTTTACAAGTTTTTTTTATTTTTATTAGAGTGCTCTATTTCAATTAGAGCACAGAATAAGCAGCATCACTGAACAGTAGCGCTGGGCCAATTGGCCAAGCTATTTCATTTTAATGTGCTGCTCCAAGCACTGTGCCTCTCTCGTAGTTTATTAATCCCAGTGGGACACCTGGAGTGAATTACTTCCTTATATCTCACTCTTAAGGTCATTGTATTTATTATAACCACGTTTAATGTGCTCAGTTCTAGCAAGCTCTTAATGTGCTCAGGTAAGTAATGCTCCTGAATCAGTCTTGATCTGTAGTGCACATTGATAAGCAATCCTTACCGGATACTGAGTAATACAGCATTATCTGGCTGCAGTTGGACCTTATTATTCATACTGCAAGAAGTTTAAACAGATATTCTTGCTCAGACTCAACATGGAAGAGTAAATAAATAAATAAATAAATAAAAATAATAATACCCACTTACTTTCTACTGGCCTAAAAGTATTTTCAATAGGACAAATTGAAAGCATTTGATCTTCTCTTAAGAGTATATCCTAAGGATATGGCATCACATTTAATTATACAGCTGTCACTTGATTACAGGCAAACAAATATCATGACTCATTACACTGTATATCCAAGTATATTGAACAAGATCTTATTTTAAAAACACCTGGACAGTACAGGGAATATTCTGCCCAGCCCATTTAGTCAAATCACCCTGCTCTAGTGGAACAAGTAGGGTTAGAAATCAAGTAAACAAGCCATGAGAGGCTTCCAAATACACCAGTGTGTTACCTGTATGGTCTTTTTAAGGTCCTTACAGTTTATTTTTACATGCTGGGTTTCGTTTCAGTGCTGACGATTCTCAGATGAATCATTTGTTTAAAACTAGAGCTCGGCTTCAATTTCTGTGTTGACTGCTGCACTGATAGAAAAGCTTGGACGTGCATAAGTGTTTTGCATTCTAATTTTGATCCTTCCCTTGATATTACACTTGGTGGTTACAATTACCAACCTGACACTACAGTGAAGTCAAGACCTGCACTTTGAGGCCCTCACAGTATCAGGAATGTACACGGATCTCAAACTTCATGCTGCACGCCTCTCTCTCACAAGCATATTGAAATTTGACAAGTTGGTGCTTTTGTGTAGATGTGTAAACAGTATGTGTATATGTGCATATACACAAAGTGATTCCTAAACCAGGCATCATGTCTTTTACGATTCTCTTCAGGTTTACAAGCAGACAGGAATGCACACAGGGTTGATGAACAGTTTTGACTTGGCTTTGGGCTGTCTTGATGTTTTTCATGAAATGTCCATGACTTCCTTACCTGAATACTAAGTCCACAAGTTCATCAAACCTGTACATGTTCCTGTCAGCCACGACTATCTACTTGTAAAAATAAACAAAAAAAACCCATGGTGTCCTGTTCCCTCTATAGGTCTACAGTACATGCAGATTCATCGGTTGCAATTCAATTTTTAGGACTTCCAAGTTTTATTTTGTTTTTGTAATTTTATTAAACTTTTAATGTTATACTTTAATGGCAAACATTGATTGTTGCAGTAGCAGCCCAGCTGTGAGTGCACAGCGCTGGTTTATATCTCAAAGCCACGATCACAACCAAGACATCAATAAATGCCATACTTACCCTACAAACTGCAAGCAAAAAGGAAGCATATGTTTATGAGAATGACATGATTTATCAGTGTGGAATAGGTATGAAACAGTTAAAACAGCTTTAAAATTATCATTATTAAACATGTTCAGCATAAAATGATACTTTAGCTTGCCATATGTCCCACTGCAGATAAAGATTGAAATTGAAACCAGATTATCTGATCACCATGTGATGCATTACACTGTGCTGTATAGTCTAGTCCACAGCTTCAATACCATCATGTCATGTGGGGAACAAAGGAATACGAACATAAACATCTGTGTTTATTAACCCCAAAAGAAAACTTCCTAATTAAACCATCAGCTATGGCGCACATATCTCATCTTTCACCAAGCTCACTACCTTTAAATCAGTGGGGTCTGCATTTTATGTTGGTTCTTGGCCAGTTTCCCTGTCCAGACTTTCAGTATGAAGTAAACTTTTTAAAGTAGCTAATAAAACAATTCCATACATTTTACCTGTTGAACATTTCCATTAGCTACATAGGTCTCAAAAGTGCAGTTCTGAAAGAAACACTTGGTGTAGTAAGCATTTATTTTTATTTTAAAACATGATATCTGGCTTGCCGTTGGTGTTAGCACATGTTTAGTCATTCCTCACACCTTCAATCGTTTTTTTTTCCTTTTATTAACTCTTATTGACTGACATGCTTTCAGCCAGTAACATGCTTTGACCCAGAAGACACTGGTGAGGTGAAATAACCCAGGAAGTAGAAGTGTAACAGATATCCTGTTGATAAGGCATAGAAACTGAGAACTTTAAAACCAAGTGTAGAACGAGACATGTGTTTCTATCAAAGCTTCACATTTGAGACCTGTGTAGCTAATAGAAGGTAAGATTTATGGAATTATTTTGTTAGCTACAATTACTTTAATGATGCCAATGTTTAATATTTACAACTTTAAAATGAAAGGTGAGAGGCTTTTGAAAATGAACTGTGTGTGTGTGTGGGAGGGGGGGGTGGCCTTTATACAGCCACTACATTACTACAATTAAATCCATCACAGTGTGTGCCCTCGCTAACTGTTTGTTTATCCATACTTCACTGCATGTATTAATTGTACACAGCTGTATGGGAGAATGGCCATTGTTTTGAAAGTTGTTTCAAATTCTCAAAGTGCTTTAACATGCTTTATATGACGCTTCCAATTGGTTCAGTGACTCTAATCCAGTATTAATAAGCAGGAGGCATTAAGTCTATGACAATAATTGGCAAAGCCATTAAATTGAGCCTGCCAACACTCTTTCCCCTTTTTATTGGCAGGGATACAATTGGGCTCCATGTTCTATTTATTATATGCAACCTCTGATATTTGACTTGTTCAGCAGAAACAAGGCTCCCGTCCAAATGCCAATGAATGCTCTTTGTTTAAAAGAGTGGAGTCTAATGACTCTTAATGCTGTTTTTTTTTTTTTAGAAACGGTTGTACGTGTTCACAAATAAATCATTTTCAATCAGCTTTTCCATAGGCTGAAATTACTCGTGTAGTCCTTTAAAATGAAAGGGGGTCCCAGTTCTTTTTTTTCAGCTGAATAGCAGACACAGTAATTGTAATAACTGTCTATTTTCATCTCATTTCTGCAGCACCACTTGGGCTCTTAAACGCTGCTGTCACTTTGCCATCTTCCTCAAACAATTTCTTCTTCAGTTAAGCCACCGATTACATAAAACAAAAGGTGCTTTCAACTAGTTCCCTGTAGACACAAAACACTCACACGCTTTGCACTCCCTCTCCTTTCTGCTTTACTATACTTCTACTAGTGTGGAAACACGAATGTGAAGTTATATGCTGGGAGATTAAAGGTAATGACAAGGGGTAGTAAACAACTCTGTGGTAGGGGGATCGATTCCAGAGTAAAAGTACAAGATTCATTTATTCTTTGAGACATTTTGAAGTATGTTTACGATTCCCAATAATTTTGAACCACTGTATTATTCTGTCATTGTACTGCTGCTGTATTTGCAGGTTAGGACGCCCTGCCTAGTTGGCTGTTGTACCTCAGTAAGCAATAACTAAAAGCACACATTGAGTTTGCAATGATACAGCAGTCTTCAGAGAGGATTAAGATAAAGTAGAGGATGTTATACTAGCTAGGGAGACTGCTCTCCAAATATACTACATGCACTCTGCAGCTATAGCTATAATATATGAATTTTTAATATGACAAAAGTTTTGGTATTTAAGATTTGTTTTTTTTTAGGTCCTGGAAAAAGTCAAATCTGTGTTGCTTCCGCTCTGACTCCAACTTCAACCAAATCAGTCATTAGCCTTGATGACAGACTGTCGCTAACACTAGTTAAGATAACTCGGGTACACCTGACTGTAACCGATAACCTGTCCCCCCGATGTCCATAGTGGGTGTAAGAATGATCACAGTTGGCTCTATGTGGTACTTCTTACTGAAGCATTTATTACATCCCCTTTGTAGAGATGCAGGGGGACAGGTTTATAGTTACACTTTGGTGTACCTGGAGCACTTATATAGTACGTAAGACATGCTTTTGAATTTTAAAAAGTCACCAGGAAGTGATTATTATATACCTGCCAAGTTGCTCTTTAAGACCTGCAGCTGTCTCGATGATCAAAACATGCCCCAATGCCTCTATCCATCTGCAGAGGGGAAGAGCACAGTAGGGGCTTCAAAAAATCCTTGTCATGATCAAGCACTGGATTGGACGAATATAACAAGCACCTTCTAGTTTCTGATCCAGACCATTTTGCACCACAAGATTAATCTTTCACAGCATGAAACAGTAACAGATGTGGGTTATTGAGGATCTCCCTTCAAATGGTGCAGATGTTGTGGTTTGGGGTTTGCTCAGTGGGGGTCGCACACACACAGCAGAGGACACAAGGAAGGTAGAGCATTCCCTGAATCACAGTGTGCAAGAATGTGATAGGGCCCCTGTCCAACATTTCTACCTAAAAGAGCCATACGGATTACCAGGGATTTCTTATAGAGCCATGCATATTATATATATATATATATATATATATATATATATATATATATATATATATATATATATATATTTTTTTTTTTTTTGTTTATTTAGCAGACATCTTTATCCAAGGCGACTTACAGAGACTAGGGGGTGTGAACTATGCATCAGCTGCAGAGTCACCTACAATTACGTGTCACCCGAAAGACAAGGAGCACAAGGAGGTTAAGTGACTTGCTCAGGGTCACACAATGAGTCAGTGGCTGAGGTGGGATTTGAATCGGGGACCTCCTGGTTACAAGCCAATTTCTTTAACCACTGGACCACACAGCATTGGTTATATATATATATATATATATATATATATATATATATATATATATATATATATATATATATATATATATATATATATACAGTACTGTGCAAAAGTTTTAGGCAGGTGTGAAAAAATGCTGTAAAGTAAGAATGCTTTCAAAAATAGACATGTTAATAGATTATATTTATCAATTAACTAAATGCAAAGTGAGTGAACAGAAGAAAAATCTAAATCAAATCCATATTTGGTGTGACCACCCTTTGCCTTCAAAACAGCATCAATTCTTCTAGGTACACTTGCACAAAGTCAGGGATTTTGTAGGCATATAGTCAGGTGTATGATTAAACAATTATACCAAACAGGTGCTAATGATCATCAATTCAATATGTAGGTTGAAACACAATCATTAACTGAAACAGAAACAGCTGTGTAGGAGGAATAAAACTGGGTGAGGAACAGCCATACTCAGCTAACAAGGTGAGGTTGCTGAAGACAGTTTACTGTCAAAGTCATACACCATGGCAAGACTGAGCACAGCAACAAGACACAAGGTAGTTATACTGCATCAGCAAGGTCTCTCCCAGGCAGAAAGTTCAAGGCAGACAGGGGTTTCCAGATGTGCTGTCCAAGCACTTTTGAAGAAGCACAAAGAAGCGAACAGCGTTGAGGACCGTGAAGCGCAGTGGTCGACCAAGGAAACTTACTGCAGCAGATGAAAGACACATCATGCTTACTTCCCTTTGCAATCGGAAGATGTCCAGCAGTGCCATCAGCTCAGAACTGGCAGAAAACAGTGGGACCCATGTACACCCATCTACTGTTCGGAGAAGTCTGGTCAGAAGTGGCCTTCATGGAAGACTTGCGGCCAAAAAGCCATACCTCCGACGTGGAAACAAGGCCAAGCGACTCAACTATGCACGAAAACACAGGAACTGGGGTGCAGAAAAATGGCAGCAGGTGCTCTGGACTGAATGCAGGCAACAGTGAAGCATGGTGGAGGTTCCTTGCAAGTTTGGGGCTGCATTTCTGCAAATGGAGTTGGGGATTTGGTCAGAATTAATGGTCTCCTCAATGCTGAGAAGTACAGGCAGATACTTATCCATCATGCAATACCATCAGGGAGGCATCTGATTGGCCCCAAATTTATTCTGCAGCATGACAATGACCCCAAACATACAGCGAAAGTCATTAAGAACTATCTTCAGCGTAAAGAAGAACAAGGAGTCCTGGAAGTGATGGTATGGCCCCACAGAGCCCTGATCTCAACATCATCGAGTCTGTCTGGGATTACATGAAGAGAGAGAAGCAACTGAGGCTGCCTAAATCCACAGAAGAACTGTGGTTAGTTCTCCAAGATGTTTGGGCCAACCTACCTGCCAAGTTCCTTCAAAAACTGTGTGCAAGTGTACCTAGAAGAATTGATGCTGTTTTGAAGGCAAAGGGTGGTCACACCAAATATTGATTTGATGTAGATTTTTCTTCTGTTTACTCACTTTGCATTTTGTTAATTGATAAATATAAACTATTAACATGTCTATTTTTGAAAGCATTCTTACTTTACAGCATTTTTTCACACCTGCCTAAAACTTTTGCACAGTACTGTATATATAAAACCAATGCAAAAAAAAGTGTAGTTTACTTTTTTTTATTCATTTTTCTCAATTTTTGGAATGTCCAATTATTATTCAACCTGGCTCACCGCTGCAACCTCCCGACTAAATCGGGAGAGACGAGGACGAGCACACGCGTCCTCCAGAACGTGTGCCATCAGCCATTCGGTTTTTTTCGCTCTGCAAGCCCGCCATGCAGCCATCTTAGAACTTACAGCGTTGGAGGACCACGCAGTCCTGAATTGCGTACAGTCAGACGTGCAGGCACCCGGCCAGCTACAGGGGTCACTGGTGTGCGGTGAGCCAAGGAACCCAGCTGACCTAACCCCTACCCCACCCGGTAGTGCTTGGCCAATTGTGCATCGCCCCCTCGGAACTCCCGTCCAAGGTCATCGGTGGCATAGCTTGGATTCAAACCGGCAATCTCCAAACTATAGGGCGCATCCTGCACTCCGGGCAGAGTGCTTTTACCGGATGCGCCACTCGGGAGACAAAAGTTTAGTTTACTAAAGAATTGATTGAGTAATAGCTACTACACTAAGACATGTTGCATATTTAAAACATAATATGCCAGTTCCTAAATTATTTAAGGTTGATGCCCGTTTGCTCTTTTTGCGGGTAGTTGTCAATTTCTTTATAATTCAATCAAATCTTACCTTGGTGTTAATGCCTTGTCCACATTTAATCCCTCCATAAGTATCATCACTGGCAAAAACAGACACCATGCCTGTTACGAGATGAGTAATACAATCATCAGCGAGTCTGTTTGGAAAGACTCCAGTTCCCAGACCATGTTTGAAATCTAGTTTCCAATAAACCCTCAACTTAGCCATTTGAATATATAATACAATGGAAGTTAAATCATGTAACATACTGTAACGAGGAAGCTTGTTATTAAAAAGAAATTGCAACACGTTTAAAAAAAAGATTATTTAGATGTGGTTAATTAGAAAGGAATTACATGAGCTAAACATTTTAAATTAAAACCCCATTAGATTCATTTTTAATGTGGATTAAAAATATGTTTTCAATAATTTTTTTTAATACATTTTTTTAAACCGCAGTGAAAGTAAACTTAAAAGCTGAGCATTGTTTTAGCAGTTTAATTGAAAACAGGAGACAGCTTCTCAAATACTTCTTAGTCCCGCATATTCTGTATTCTTTAACTGAAGCTTTAACAGATGTCAGATTAGGTACGGTCTCTTACAGTATCACTTTCTTACACAAGCGTGGTGGCATATGGCATAAGCCTGTGTCTAAAAGTACCTAACAAGGTAACTGGAACGACCACAAACAGTGATGTAATCATAGAAAAAAATGATTCTATATAAAAGCATAAAGGGTTTGTCGAGCACTCTGCAACTCTCACCGATATCTGCTGTCAAGTTCCTGGATTTATTTATTCATTTATTTATTTATTTATTTATTTCTTAGCAGACGCCCTTATCCAGGGCGACTTACAATTGTTACAAGATATCACATTATTTTTACATACAATTACCCATTATACAGTTGGGTTTTTTCACTGGAGCAATCTAGGTAAAGTACCTTGCTCAAGGGTACAGCAGCAGTGTCCCCCACCTGGGATTGAACCCACGACCCTGCGGTCAAGAGTTCAGAGCCCTGACCACTGCTTGGTTGTGGGATGGGAAAACATCCACTGACCTTTAGGTCTCCTGAGCTTTTGTGGGGAATTGTTGTGGTGAGTGAGCATAACTGGACACTCTAAATATTTTTTCTTTTAAAAGCAAATAAAATCTCATTGAGCTCCAATGCCCCTAAATGGCACAATAACAGTTTGGACAGATGGACGCTGTTAACAATGGATTTCCACAAGGAACTGCCCAAGTGTCCATCATGGGAAACCATTAACTTACAGAGGTACTGAGCCCAGCTCATCCAGACAGTACTTCAGAGGAACCACAACCAGTGGTTCTCACTGTTAAACTTAGCAAGGGCTTCTTGACAGCACTTCACATCATCTCCAAGTAGTTGCAATTTTTATACTACAGAGGTTATGTGTTGATGAAAACAAGTTCAACTCAGCTGAAACATCCTGAACAACAGTGAAGACTTGAATATACCTCTTCACTGGATCTTACAGATCTTTCTTATAGATCCTATAACTTCTTATAGATCTTTCTTATAGATCCTAGAACTTCAATCACGATTTAACTGGGGTGCTGGGCAGGTATTAAAAACAGGCCTCCATAGGAGAAAAGCATAAATGAAAGACTAGTCACTTTGCTCACTGCACTATCTAGCCCCTACTGAAAAGAGAATATACCTCATCCCAAAACATAAAAACAAAAAGAAGTTAAGATTTGTCCGATTTCACCAGACTGTTGCTTGTTTATATTTTGGAACGGGTCAGTTCAGAGCCTGAGAGATTCTAAAATCAGTCATGACTGTTCTGTTCACCTCCTGGCCAATCAAACTAAAGACTGGTTATTATACCATGGATAAGATTCTAATAAGAATGACTCACTGAATCAACTTAAAACCTATAAAAACTGTTTTGTCCACGTAAACAAAATTGCCACCGACAAACGTTACACTTACTCAAATGTTACACTTCTTTCAGCGAAAAAAAAGGTAAAGATCATCTGTAAATTTCAACATAAATTACTATCCCTTACTCAGAGGAACATACCATGTATCAGGCCTCATGACTGGAATAGGAATATGAAGGTGGTTTAAGTAATTCCTTGGCTGTGACCAACTGGTATAGAGGTGAATGCACTACCTTGTTTCATGGGTTTTTATACAAGTTTTTATTATCAATTCAGCAACTTCAATGAAATAATGAATGGATTAAAAGACACAATTCATTATTTACAACTCAAATTTGAGATGTACACCAACACTGGCCTTTACACACCGACTCATGCTCAGCTGTGCAGTGACTCTGTGATAAACAATCTGCAGTACGAGGCACCGATTCCCTCCCAGCAGGGGAGCTCACTCTTTAGGCATATCTGGCAGACCACAGTGCAAAGGGTTTGAAACTCCTGTCCACATGCCTCGGTTACTTGTCATTAATAATATGAAGAACAGTCTGTGCCAAAGCACTGGAATTAGTGGATTCCGAATCCTTAAACACAGTTAAAATCTTAAAACCAGCACTTGTTCCCAAATTTACTTCCTGATATCATCCCATATCCTCTGGTGCTGCACTGTCAGCATGTCTGCTAACATGTGAAGTGGATAATTAGACACATCGTACATCATCGGGTCATCTTTCACCTGAGCAGGTGCGCACACTCTCTCTTGCAAGCCCTGGTGAATTGGCAAGCTGCGAGTGCAGGGCCCTAGACATACGTCAAGCGACTAACACACACTGGCATGTGATCTGTTCTTTATTTTCTAATTAGCTTCGCCCACAGCTGGGGTGCTGACAAAAGAGAAATACGGGAACAATCTGAAAAGAGATTCTGCTGATTATCTTGATACTAAACTTGCCAGCCAGCCTGTATCCCAATTATTTTCCAGTCAATCTGTGTACTGAATTGTTCAGCAGATGAGGAGGACAGAGGGCTCCAAAGATTATAGATTTGGGTATTACTATCAACTATAAAGACCAAGCTTTTTATGACCTGGCCCTGCTAAAATTACAGCAACTGCTGGTGTGCTGGTGACCAGCTAAGAGTTGGGAATTGGAACACATATTTATTGTCCTCTTACTGGGCACCCAGCAGGTATATACAATATATTTACAGTAAACAGATGCAGCTAGCAGTGGCCATTCTATTTGTCAGTATCTGCAATGATTTTAATAATAACATTTCTGTCTAAATCCTGATTAAATGAAGGTGTGTGAACCTGTTGCATTAAAATTACTCACGGCCACGTTTGTATGTACAGTATGCTATGCTGGTCTTCTTTTAAGAAATGAAGCCAGTCCAAAATGACTTCACTCTATGTTAGATACAGAGGCTAAAAGAAAGCATTTCCAACAGCAGCAGTTTATACTGCATTACACAAGTCTAGGCTTCACTCATGATCCAAGGTCATGCCAAAATACGTGAGAGCAAAGTGCATGTCTTGATGACTGCTTTTCTTTGTATATGTCACGCTTGTTTAGAAATAGGACTGGCTCACACACAACAAAACAGTTGTTTCCTATGTCCTTGCTGCCTATGTGACCTATGACCTTGACCCTTGAGCCAAACAACCTCTGCTATCCGACCTCCTGGAGAGGTCAATGACGGGCACTGGGGTGGCAAACACACAGCGCAAAAGAGGAGCCCATCAGGTCAAAGGTAAACTGCACATGACTCCAAACTTGGGAATTGGATCTGTTGTAAAGTTACCCAATGTTATGACTTTCGTAAGTATGAAATCTGCTTTGTTTTTGTTGCAAATTGCTGTTCAGTGTTGTTCAGTTAATTTATACTGTTAAAGAGTAAGTAGTGGGGTTCTGAAAAATAGTGTTGCTACAACTGTTTAAATAATGTGCCTGTCTTTTTTCTTTTCATTGTTAACACCCTGACAACTTTTTACACTTATAATTTTAAAGTCTGTTTCAAAGCTCTTTTCAAAATGGCCACTCTGGTGCTATGCATAGGGTTTGAGATCTATCTTCTAAATCACAGCAGGAAGAGTGATTAAAAAAAAAAAAAACATAACAAGTGCTCTGGCTTTTCTGTTCCATAGCACATCATGGATCGTTAGTCCTGTGTTACCTGTTTGACAATGTGGGCAATAATCCTTACACTATCAGTGCACTGGAGCGGACATTTTGAAAAGAGCTTTGAAACAGACTTTAAAGTTATAAGTGTAAAAAGTTGTCAGGATTTTAGCAATGAAAAGAAAAATGACAGGTACGTTATTGAAACAGCGGGGAAGTGTACCACTATATTTTTCAGAACCCGCTACTTACACTTGTTAATCAGCTCATATTGTGATTTGCCCTTTTAGATTCAGAAGCTTTGTGATTAGCTTGGCTTTTTGCTTCCTTTAGGGAAGATGGGAGGGCTGTTTACGTATTTAACATGGTTGATCTATCTGACAACACTATCAAAACTTTTTGTGCTGGCACTGTAAGTAGTGTTAATTGGTTTAATTTAGTTACAGCCCCATTTTCTGACCACTCAGTTTATTTCTTCATTTCTCAGCGATGGCACAACATGAACTTCATGTTTCCACACTGCTGATGCCCCAACATTCAAGGTTCCTTCAAAATTCACAGCACAAACCAGCAGAATTTAAGATTCAGACTTTGTCTTCAAGTAGATAACCATGGGTCTTCGAAAAGTTTTTATCAAATAAAATCTACTCAAAATTAGTGACATAAGCAGGAAACAATACAACCTTTGTTCTAACTGCTACCGCATATTACAATCTCCTACTTTTGTTTTCTTTTATGGGCTGTTGAAATACTGCACTGAGAAATGCATTCTAATAATTTTAGACTTACCCCTTGCTGATAATTACCCGTGCAGAGATCCTGAATGCTGCAGCATGGGAGAGGCCAGCCCATGTGTGTTACACCCCCCTTTGTGTACAGATTTGACAGCCAAAGGGACCAGGGAAAGAACCTTGGCCACATGTTCCAGAATGGTCTTGGCAAAGAAAATATTTTACATTGAACCTGGAAAAAAAACACAAAAAAAAACAAGTAAGTTATAAAATGGTTTAGGGTCTGCTTTTCAGTTGTAGTTGCCTGTCATATATATATACTGTATATATATATATATATATATATATATATATATATATATATATATATATATATATATATATATATATATATATATATATATATATATACATATACACATACAGTGGCTCTCAAAAGTATTCACCCCCCTTGGACTTTTCCACATTTTATTGTGTTACAACGTGAAAAATAAAATCTACAAATTGTTCTAAATTAATTACAAATATAAAACAGAAAATAATTGATTGCATAAGTATTCACCCCCGTTGCTATGACACACCTAAATAAGCTCTGGTGCAACCAATTGTCTTTAGAAGTCACATAATTACTTGAATGGAGTCCACCTGTGTGCAATTAAGGTGTTTCACATGATTTTAGGTTAAGTACACCTGTCTCTGGGAGGTTCCACAGTTGGTTAGTACATTTCCTAACAAAAAATACAGCATGAAGACGAAGGAACATTCAAAGCAAATCCGGAATAAGGTTCTTCAAAAGCACCAATCAGGGGTAGGATATAAGAACATTTCCAAGGCACTGAATATCCCCTGGAGCACAGTAGAGTCCATTATTAAGAAAAGGAGAGAATATGGCACAACTGTGAATCTGTCTAGAACAGGCCGTCCTCAAAAACTGGGTATCCGTGCGAGAAGGGCACTAGTCAGGGAGGCCACCAACAGGCCTATGGCAACTCTAAAGGAGTTACAGTCTTCCACGGCTGAGCTGGGAGACATTGTGCATACGGCAACAATAGCCCGGCAAAACTGGCCTTTATGGGAGAGTGGCAAAAAGAAAGCCATTGTTGAAAAAAACTCACATCAAATTTCGGCTAGAGTTTGCCAAAAGGCATGTGGGAGACTCTGAGACCAAGTGGAAAAAGATTCTATGGTCTGATGAGGCCAAAATAGAGCTTTTTGCCCTCAACGCTAAGCGCTATGTTTGGCGTAAGCCTAATACCGCACATCATCCTGAGAACACCATCCCTACCGTGAAGCATGGTGGTGGCAGCATCATGCTATGGGGATGCTTCTCTGCGTCAGGGCCTGGAAAGCTTGTGAAGATAGAGGGCAAAATGGATGCAGCAAAGTACAGAGAAATCCCGGAGGAAAACCTGCTGAAGTATGCAAGAGACCTGGGACTTAGGAAAAGATTCATCTTCCAGCAGGACAATGACCCCAAACATACAGCCAAAGCCACACTGGAGTGGCTTAAAAACAAAAAGGTCAATGTCCTGGAGTGGCCCGGTCAAAGCCCGGACCTCAATCCAATTGAGAATATGTGGAAAGAGTTGAAAATTGCTGTTCACCAAAGGTCCCCATCCAACTTGACGGAGCTTGAGCAATTTTGCAAAGAAGAATGGGCAAAAATTGCAGTGTCCAGATGTGCAAAGCTGGTAGAGACTTATCCAAATAGACTCATGGCTGTAATTGCTGCCAAAGGTGCCTCTACCAAATATTGACTCAAGGGGGTGAATACTTATGCAATCAATTATTTTCTGTTTTGTATTTGTAATTCATTTAGAACAATTTGTAGATTTTATTTTTCACTTTGACATTATGGACTTTTTTTGTGTTGATCAGTGGCAAAAACTCCTAATTAAATCCATTTTGATTCCATGTTGTAACACAATAAAATGTGGAAAAGTCCAAGGGGGGTGAATATTTTTGAGAGTCACTGTACATTTCCCATACATAATGTTTTGGTGGTTTTCTTCGAATTGAAAGGGAACGTTAGGTTACTTACCGTAACCCTGGTTCCCTGAAAGAGAAGATTATCACCAACCAGCGAGGTCACATCTGTCGCCCTCACAGCTTCGACGCAAAAAGAGACATGGCTTCCATGGAATGACAGTTTTAACCCCTCGGTAGGCGGGACTGAGGATGTCATCCAGGAAGGGGCCTATCGGCAGCTCTGGTATAGAGAGCTCAGTGAATACCTACCAATAAGAAGGCATTTCCCATACATAATGTTTTGGTGGTCGTCATCTCTTTCAGGGAACCAGGGTTACGGTAAGTAACCTAACGTTATACTGAGAAGTTGTTTACATTTTGAAGAACACCAGTACTGTATTTACTGTAGAAATATTGCATGAATCACTAGTATAGGGAATTGGGGGATATGCTGTAGGCGCGTTATATCCGAGACGCGTTATAACCGAGAGCCTTATAGTGAGGGAGCACTATATATACATATGTGTGTGTGTGTGTGTAGCATAGGCTAGTTGTGCCAAAGTGTCTTTAAAGAAGTAACAGCTAGTGCCCCTTTGGATGAGGGTTCCCATAGTTTTGCTGGTAGCACACTGCAGTGCACTCAGTGGTACTGGCGCTTACTAATCTGATCCAGCCTACATTACATATGTCAATGACAGGCAACTGCTGTAGAGCTGAAGAGCAGCTCCTGAGCTCACTGTCAAAGCACTTTTAAATACAATGTGCTCTTTAAATACAATGCTCTCATAGATTCCAATAACAAGGAGGTTGAGACATTAGGAAACTTATGACAAGGGGTATTGTATGCGTCTTACAACACGACTGCAACCTGAATGTTAACCCTGGGTTTATAGAGGAGGTGCAGTCACAGCTAATTTTAAGATTACAAGTAAAAAGTACAATATTGAGAGTTAATTGGCATTTAATATAAATGCTCTTGGAATCCTTTGTCTCAGAACATGATCTCACTTCATTTATTACATCAGCAAGGATTAAGAACAGACTTTTCTTATTGCTTTTAAATGATACAGTACATTGTGACCTTTTACACACTTTGGGCTGATTTCTCAATGCTTTTTATTACAAAGCTTATTTTTTCTCAAAGTAAAAACACAGCCAATAAAGTTACCAAACCCAAACTAAACAAAATCAGACATGCTTCATGTAGGTGCTTGTACACAGTCCTAAGTCGTTAAAGAGTTGTAATTGGTCTCTTTGTTCTTTCAGTAAAAAACATTCCATCTGGGGGAAAGTTTTGATGACTTTGCCTGTCTTGAAAGAAAAAACAATACTTTGTATTGCGTTCATAAGTGATGCTGTATAAGGCACTGTAACTCAGAAGAAGCCCTTCTCCTCTCGACTACAGAAGGGAGCTTAGTCAGCCCCGCAGGAGAGACCTGGGTTGTCATCTTTTCAGTTTTGCAGAATCTTGCAAACATTTCTGTGACATTGCACTTTGATCTTTTGATTGATTAATTCTAATACTCATCTAAGAAAATGCCTGTGTAGCTTCAAAGAGAAACAAATCTACAGTTTGTGCTGCAAATCCAACAAAAACTGTTGATTCGTCAACGAAACCACGGTCAGAACAATTCAACAGAAAAGCGAATACCATTTTATAACAAAGCAATCATTTCAACAATGAGTTAATTATAGTATTACACATTTCAAACGTAACACTTAGAAAAGGGCTTACGATTTCAGTTTAGCATTTCATATTGTTTGCTAAAAGTAATACAATTATACATTAACAAAATGTAAAAAAATAATGTCCACATAAACACCCCCCTCTAATTTTTATTTCACATATCTTCTGGACACGCTCAGGAATTTAATCATCACTTAGTAAACCTCCATCAATTACACGGGCGTTAGATTTAAACTTAGCTTTTGCATTTCTTTCCTTCAACCATTGTTCAAACAAGCGAAAACCCATCGCTCGCAATTACATTTAGGTCTTAATCTGTTTGTTTGGCAAAACGATCAATAGCTTTACTCTCCGTTCCTGGTTCACATTTGCTTTTTGTATTTTTATTTTTCTAATGCCACTTTCATGTTCTACATCTAAAACACAGTCCTTGCTGCTATCTTCACTTACAACAGACTCACTTACTTTTGTCTGTGCAAGTGAGATTTCAAACTCAAACTCCGAGGAACTCATGACAACATTCCCGCAATATGAGAGGCAAATATTTTAACTGTTTGAACCAAGTGTAACAAAAGAGCAAAAACCAAATTCAATTACCAGTCAACTGAATCTCGTTATGGAAGTATCAATTAGGAAGAAATGCTTTAAGTGAATCGTTAAGAAAATAATCCAGTTTCTCGTGCCTAACAGCACGCTAAACAGTGAATTCAACACTTACCGTTGTTTATCCCTTACTTAGGTCTCATTATACAACTGGATACTTCTCTCCCATTGTTTTCTATGAAGGTCAGCCCTTCTGTTATTCCTCAGTAACAGAACAGCAAATACTGTAAAGATCTGAGAAGATGACTCTAATGAATGACAGTTGCTCTAATGCCATGGGTTACTGATGAAACACTTCTTTCAATGGAATAGAACGATTATTTCAGACAAAGGTTAATAAAAAAAACATACTTTAAAAATGTGTTATATACGGGTGTGAATGACATAGCTGTGGTGCTTTCCATTGTGCACGTAAAGTATGCCGATTAAAATCTGACAAGGTACTATATATTAAAATATAATGCTCTATATTCAACAGATCTAAATACTGTACCAGGCACCATTGAAATATAAAAAAGGACCAAGCCTAGGATTTGACTCCTTTTAAAGACACAAATACCCAATTTTAGAAATGCTGATTTAAACAACTATACTGTGAAGATCCGCCCCGGTTTAGATCAATTGCACAAACCCCAATAAGTCTTAGAGAACAGATTTCTATGTATTAAACGTTGTACTGCTTATGGCAAAACTGTACAACCTGTCTGTCACTTTATTGCCTTAAGCTGTGGCATGAAAAAAATGAAATAATTGAAAACATACATAATGTTTGTTAACATGTATTTGACAAACGGACCACTGTTCTCATCTCCAGTTTCACAGACATGACTTAATGCTTTAAAGAGTGAGATGTGTTAATGTCTTTCTTGCAAGTTAGGGAAACTTTTTACTTCTCGTTCAATTGCCTTATTTAATCATACGTACAGTAGAAGGACCCATGGGCATGAGTGAAAGCAGTTTACGTATACCTTAGGGAAAAAGCAAACTCCACAGTGCAGTAAGATCTCTCTGCACCACTTCACTAGTGTTAGTACTATGAGTCCACACAGTTGCTTGGATCGGACACATCTCAGTGTTTTAATCTGGGGAAAATGAGACGTCTGAAGTGTTCATTTATTCACTTGTAACCACAATAGCTAATCTCCGATGTTTATTTCTCACCTCTGTTCCACAATCCTGAACAATGCCTTCTAAGTATTATTTCTTTTTTGGAAGCTATACGGAAAAGGAGAACATTTCTAAATAAATAAATAAATAAATAAATAAACAAATAAATAAATAAAAAGAAGAAGAAGAAGAAGATTGTTAATGATACAATGTTGTATTAGATGGTGCATTAAAGTGATCATTTATTAGTGCGTATGGGAACCAGGCTTTAACCACTGGCACTATTTTTCTGGCCTGTCTTTCGGGTGAGACGTAGTTGTAAGTGACTCTGCAGCTGATGCATAGTTCACACACCCTAGTTTCTGTAAGTCGCCTTGGATAAAGGCATCTGCTAAATAAACAAATAATAATAATAATAATAATAATAATAATAATAATAATAATAATAATAATAATAATAAAAGTGATGTGCAGTTCAATTCTATTACTGACTCGATTCGTTCGATTCATTCAGTTTAGTGAATTAATTCAACAGATTTGTTCATTTGATTCGGGGCAGGTGTTGTTCTAGGTGCTGAATGAACACCCCTCCCCCTCTATTCAGCCCTGGGCCTCTCCTGAGCTGAACTCCACACAAATGGGAGGTGGTCAACATAGGGCTTGGCTGAAACTACCAAACAGATCTGAACCCATCTTAGCCTCTGTCAATAAACTGACCACGAATTAGCAGGGTGATCGCTCTCTCTCAACTTCACAAAACAAACTAAAGTGTATGACTGAGAGGAAAGGACTTATGTTTAAGTTAATGTTAAAGTAAGCACAAAATGTAACAACATGTTTTTACACATTTGACAGCGGCTTAACAATTAACAATTTAACTGAAGGCGTGATTTCAATTAGCATAAATTTCTTTAGGTTATAATGGTGTGATGACATATATTCCTATAAATATATATTGTGTGTGTATCTAGATAGATAGATAGATAGATAGATAGATAGATAGATAGATAGATAGATAGATAGAGTTTAAGAGAAAAGCATTACATAAAACCAACCCCAACTATACCCAATGGCTTTATGTCCTATTACAAACTGCATGATGTGATATACTGATTAAAGTAAAAGCGCTAAAGACCTTGGAGCTTTGTGACCACTTGCTTTTTTTTGCCAGAAGCCACAAATCATGAACAGAAATGGTCCCTGCTTCATAAATCCTACCGAGATCCCCGAAGCTCTGCAGGTCTCTGGGACCTGCTGCCTGCCCTCACTGCAACTTCTCTTCCTGTGTAAACAAACTGCAAGTATCAGGACGCCCCTGTAATAAACCACAGTCTGAAACATTATCTATAGGATCTATAACACTGGGAACATTTTAAAAAAGACTACATTCTGCGCTTTTCAATCAGTCCCCCCCCATAGAGAATAGTGTGCTAACAAGGGACGAGCCTTGATGGGCTGAACGGTCTTTTTTCTCGTCTCAAGATTTCTTATGTTCTTACTGAACGTACCTTTCCTCACTGCTTCTGTTTCTGCTGCCTGCCAACAGCATTCCACAGCCGTAGCTCTCCTCTTCTTTCCAGGACAGATTGGATGCCAGCTCTCCTTTTATAGAAAACAGAAATCGTCTCTCAAAGTAATGCAAATGCTTTCCTCAGAGTGGTCTGTTGGCAAAAATGGCAAGTTACATTTTTTCTGGATTTTTTTATTATTATTATTTTCAGCTTCAATATATTTTATGACTACTTTTTTTTTTTTTTACCACATGCTGACAAAGCACCCATTGTTTTCGGCTATAATTCGTTTTCGGTTATAATTTCGGCTTAAGGAGGCTGTGTGGTCCAGTGGTTAAAGAAACAGGCTTGTAACCAGAAGGTCCCTGGTTCAAATCCAACCTCAGCCACTGACTCATTGTGTGACCCTGAGCAAGTCACTTAACCTCCTTGTGCTCCATCTTTCGGGTGAGATGTAATTGTAAGTGACTCTGCAGCTGATGCATAGTTCACACACCCTAGTCTCTGTAAGTCGCCTTGGATAAAGGCGTCTGCTAAATAAACAAATAACAAATAACATAATCATTCAAGACGGGCCGAATGGCCTCCTCTCGTTTGTAAACGTTCTTATGTTCTTATGTTCTTATACCTGAGAGGAGACTGTAGATAAAGACACTGGGTTTCCAACCAAAGAACTCATCCCTGTCGTCCTAAGAGTCTATAAAACTCTGACTGGTGGTAAATGTAGAAATACTAAACAAACATTGTAAAAGTTGAATTGCAAAGGTTTTGTGTTTCTTGAAGAAATTTAGAATATTGACTTATGTTTCTTAAAGCATCATAGGGGTTTACAGTTCTATAAACAGGATGTAAAACCTGCCTCGATCACTGTATGAAAGTTACATCTCTCTGCTATTCACTTTGAACAGGACTCACCATCCTACCATTCAAAAAAGTGTAAGGTACTGCATGCAGGTAATAAAAATGTGCATTATAAATATCATATTGGAGATACTGAAATTGAAGAAGGAATCTATGAAAAATACCTAGGAGTTTATGTTGACTCAGAAATGTCTTCATCTAGACAATGTGGGGAAGCTATAAAAAAGGCCAACAAGATGCTCGGATATATTGTGAAAAGTGTTGAATTTAAATCAAGGGAAGTAATGTTAAAACTTTACAATGCATTAGTAAGACCTTATCTGGAATATTGTGTTCAGTTCTGGTGGCCTCGTTACAAAAAGGATATTGCTGCTCTAGAAAGAGTGCAAAGAAGAGCGACCAGAATTATTCCAGGTTTAAAAGGCATGTCGTATGCAGACAGGCTAAAAGAATTGAATCTATTCAGTCTTGAACAAAGAAGACAATGAGGCAATCTGATTCAAGCATTCAAAATTCTAAAAGGTATTGACAATGTCAACCCAGGGGACTTCTTTGACCTGAAAAAAGAAACAAGGACCAGGGGTCACAAATGGAGATTAGATAAAGGGGCATTCAGAACAGAAAATAGGAGGCACTTTTTTACACAGAGAATTGTGAGGGTCTGGAACCAACTCCCCAGTAATGTTGTTGAAGCTGACACCCTGGGATCCTTCAAGAAGCTGCTTGATGAGATTCTGGGATCAATAAGCTACTAACAACCAAACGAGCAAGATGGGCCGAATGGCCTCCTGTCGTTTGTAAACTTTCTTATGTTCTTAATATCATTCAAATCATTAAGGTGTTAGTGAACACCCTGCAAAGACTGTTAGAAACGCATTACGTTACCTTTGCAATGTCCAGTGTAGTCTGCATCGCATCTTTATATGTTTAAATATATTTCCGACTTTGTTTAACATTTTTAAATCACACATCGTGGATCATACAATACATTCCTCAACATTTACATTGCCAGCAAGAAAAACAAATGTCTAAGGACAGCAGTGTATCCAGATTATACTCCCTCCTGCAACAATGCTGGTTTTCTGTTCCCACAACATGTCACTCATTTCAATCGGATCATCAGCATTGCAACAGAAGGAAGCATGAAATGGTAAAAGTAAAAAATAACATTAAAAAAAGTAATTCCCAAGTTTATTTACCATGAAAAAAAAATCTACACAATTGGGAATAAAGGTATGTTTAAAAAATCAAAATCAAGTATTATGTACAACCTGTGCAAAATGCCATTTTAACCAGGGTGATGCAAATTCACCACAGGAGTTCAAATTGAGCTGCAAACTGAGTCACCCGTTTTGTGTTTAAGGGTCATCATCAGTAAAGCAGTGCAGGGGACAGATGCTTTTCTGAGTCAGAATCACATACACGTTAACTGCTGCCCCAATTTACGAGGGGAATGTGATATATTCAGCCATTCTAACCAACCCTATCCACCCCACAAAAAACATGACCAGCAACCATGACATTAAACCACCTAATTAAGAATATTGAATACCATTAAAATCAGTGAAAAGAGGGCTGCGATTGAGCATGGTGGCTTTATTAAGATTCTCGATAGTTAGGAATAAAATTAGACAATGTATTCTGTGCAATGTTGCGCATAATGACTGAGGGAAACCTTTGACGTTAAAGTCACAGGATACGAGGTCAATCATCTGTTTTTGCTTTTTCTTAAGAAAATGGAAGCTATCTTTCACAAAGCACAGTGAAGAGTCTACAATGTAATGGCTGCAGATACCAGCATACAAGATTGCAGTAAAACAATGTATATTTTGTATATAAGCGCCACATGCCCTGACAGCACTGATGTGCTCAATCAGTAGTGTAGGACTCGACATAGGCAGCTGAAAAGCAAAACACCACACAGCATCATGTGCCTCAACACTGCCCTCCATGGACAATGCATGAGGGTCCCTCTGACTTAAATCCTTGGTGACTCAGAAAGACCCATCTCATTCTATGCTCTGATTCCATGTTTAATGACATGGACACTAATCCACTTGGAAGAGTGTCTGGAAGCATCAGAACTTCTTTCACATACAGCCAACCAGCAGCTGGGGGTGAATTACTTTTGACCCACACCACCCAGGGCTGCACAAACCCACAGTCCGGAGGTGAAAATCTTTACACATTGGACTAGAAATGTAATTCTATAGGGCCAGCCAAACCTTCCATCTGGTTTTATTAGGCATGTGGAGAGAGATTAACTTTCACACTGCAATAAAGTTCAGTTAGTAATGGCAGCAGAAAGACTTATTCTTGGCCTTTTTAAGCCCCCCCGTAAAAAGTTTACAAAAGCTGTTTCAGCTGCCAAGCATATACGATAGCAACAGGACTGAAATATTCCTTCTCGGGCTGGCCCTTCATGGATAATGGCTGACTTTTCGACCTCTTTGCCATCTAGAGCTCAGTTTCAATCAAAAACTAAAAACAAACAAACATGAATGCAAGTTTACTTTGCAGGCTGAGCTACCCGTCTAGAAACCATAGAAAGGCAGAAGATAAAGCTTCTGAATTTATTTTTTCTTGTTTGCTTTTTCAAAACACAGAACCACCCACACTAGCATGTGCAGCAACAAGTCTTTAAGGGCAAAGGGGTAACTTTTTTACCTGAGAAAAAGGTCTGGGTAGTTAGATTCTATTATGGGTAGAAAAATAAATGTGGTCCCAGCCTTGGCAGGTCTCTTTGCATGAAACCGAGGGGTGACATACGGCACAATTACACTTCCGTTGTTTTTTAGCGGTGGTTAATTAATTATGTAACATGTGTTTGCTCATTGAAATCTTTTACATGTATTAAAAAAATGAGACCATCCTCTGTTGAGAGATGTCTGGGGGTTGATTTTGTTAGAACTTGTAACAGTACCAGGGATTCCTTCTGGATTGCACTAACCGAATACATTTTAGGGTTAATCCCGGTATAACCATGGATAGGTGGGGGATCAATTCTCCTGTTCTGTAAAAACAAACTCAGATCCTGATCGGGTCTATGTTTTTTTCAAATCAAACCCTTTGTAAGCAATGTGCCCAAACAGTCAACAAATGGCCCAAATACATCTGTTTAGACAAAACACCCTTCTCCAGTTCAACCACAGCTTTAACCCCAATATCAAAATGTAACAATATATGTCTGGTAAATGACAAGAAGCTGAAGAAAAGAAATGAAAACTGTAACAGTGTCAGAGAATCTATCACACCCACATGCTCGAAGAATAAGCGGCCATTGCACTGGTGTAGGTCTGGAAAGAAGGAAATCGGAAATTGAAGAAATTGCTAATTACCCCAATTTGTTCAGATCAAAGCCACTGTGCTATAATTGTGCATGCAGTGCGGGCACCCAAATCTCTCTTCCCTCCAGATAACCTGACAGGAGAAACCTGCCAAAACAGATGAAACCATTCCTTCTACAGTGAACATTCTGTTTTAAAAAAGTCCACGTCTGTAATCAAACTTTTGTTAAATAGGTTCTTCTTTATTAACTAGTGCCAACTACCTAAAATGCCACTGCCCCCAACACACCCACCATCCACCCTCCACAACTGAGTTTCTATTGTGCTCAAAATCAAACTCTGGACTACTCTTAGCACCAGGTTAATGGCGCTCATGGGCGTAACCTATTATTTGCATGAAGGTTTCTATGCATGACTTGTCCTCTGGTATTCAGCAACCCACTTACTACAGGGATGTCCAGGCTGTTCATGACACTCAAGCATAAGACTGACAGTGAAGCAGAGATGGAAATAAGACTCCCATTGCATAAACGAGTTATTGATTCCTGGTTATACTATGAGTGATGCACAATTTACAGATTTCATGATGTTTTTTATAAAGTCGTTTCTAAACAAATACCTGGTAAGTAATTTATTACAGTATTTTGGGCACTCCTTAAAAAAACACTAAACAAATCTAGGTGGTATTGTGGTTTAATGGTTTATGATGTATTACCGAAAGTGTAGGGAAAAAGGAGAACGAGACATGAGATACTGGTTTGCAGCTTTGGCTCAGACACAGAAAGGAGAACGAGACAGGAGATACTGGTTTGCAGCCTTGGCTCAGACACAGACTCACCGTGTGACTTCAGTCAAAGAAGACCCCCCCATGTGCTCACATTGCTCCACAATTGGGTGCAAATAGAACCTAAACTGGTAATGAAATGCAATAAATAAATACAAAATGATATACAGTACTGTGCAAAAGTTTTAGGCAGATGTGAAAAAATGCTGTAAAGTAAGAATGCTTTCAAAAATAGACATGTTAATAGATTACATTTATCAATTAACTAAATGCAAAGTAAGTGAACAGAAGAAAAATCTAAATCAAATCCATATTTGGTGTGACCACCCTTTGCCTTCAAAACAGCATCAATTCTTCTAGGTACACTTGCACAAAGTCAGGGATTTTGTAGGCATATAGTCAGGTGTATGATTAAACAATTATACCAAACAGGTGCTAATGATCATCAATTCAATATGTAGGTTGAAACACAATCATTAACTGAAACAGAAACAGCTGTGTAGGAGGAATAAAACTGGGTGAGGAACAGCCAAACTCAGCTAACAAGGTGAGGTTGCTGAAGACAGTTTACTGTCAAAAGTCATACACCATGGCAAGACTGAGCACAGCAACAAGACACAAGGTAGTTATACTGCATCAGCAAGGTCTCTCCCAGGCAGAAATTTCAAGGCAGACAGGGGTTTCCAGATGTGCTGTCCAAGCTCTTTTGAAGAAGCACAAAGATACGGGCAACGTTGAGGACCGTAGATGCAGTGGTCGGCCAAGGAAACTTACTGCAGCAGATGAAAGACACATCATGCTTACTTCCCTTCGCAATCGGAAGATGTCCAGCAGTGCCATCAGCTCAGAACTGGCAGAAAACAGTGGGACCCTGGTACACTCATCTACTGTCCGGAGAAGTCTGGTCAGAAGTGGTCTTCATGGAAGACTTGCGGCCAAAAAGCCATACCTCCGGCGTGGAAACAAGGCCAGCGACTCAACTCTGCACGAAAACACAGGAACAGGGTGCAGAAAAATGGCAGCAGGTGCTCTGGACTGATGAGTCAAAATTTGAAATATTTGGCTGTAGCAGAAGGCAGTTTGTTCGCCCGAAGGGCTGGAGGCGTACACGAATGAGTGTCTGCAGGCAACAGTGAAGCATGGTGGAGGTTCCTTGCAAGTTTGGGGCTGCATTTCTGCAAATGGAGTTGGGGATTTGGTCAGAATTAATGGTCTCCTCAATGCTGAGAAGTACAGGCAGATACTTATCCATCATGCAATACCATCAGGGAGGCATCTGATTGGCCCCAAATTTATTCTGCAGCATGACAACGACCCCAAACATACAGCGAAAGTCATTAAGAACTATTTCCAGCGTAAAGAAGAACAAGGAGTCCTGGAAGTGATGGTATGGCCCCACAGAGCCCTGATCTCAACATCATCGAGTCTGTCTGGGATTACATGAAGAGAGAGAAGCAACTGAGGCTGCCTAAATCCACAGAAGAATTGTGGTTAGTTCTCCAAGATGTTTGGGCCAACCTACCTGCCGAGTTCCTTCAAAAACTGTGTGCAAGTGTACCTAGAAGAATTGATGCTTGATGCTGTTTTGAAGGCAAAGGGTGGTCACACCAAATATGGATTTGATTTAGATTTTTCTTCTGTTCACTCACTTTGCATTTAGTTAATTGATAAATATAATCTATTAACATGTCTATTTTTGAAAGCATTCTTACTTTACAGCATTTTTTCACACCTGCCTAAAACTTTTGCACAGTACTGTATATAAAAAAATTATATGATTGACCTAATCCATGTAACAGATGCTACATGTACAATTCATTTTAACAACTGTTGGTAATATTTATGTTTTCGCTGTCATCAATCAGCTGTCACTGGGTGTATATTCTGAATTCCTGTTTATATTCACACTACTTAATGCCAGTGACTCACCGGCCTCCCTGACTTGGAAAACAAATTAAACAACACAAACTGTAAAGCAAATCAAAAAAGCAATCTGAGGGAAACACACTTAGCAGGGACCACAGCCAGCTGGTTTTTTCAGCAGAAGTAGCCTGGAGTGCAAAGGATTACAAGGAATTTCTGTGAATTTGCTGATGGGATATTACCCTAGAAGTACCAATTCCTTACTCTACATGCACAGAATAAACGGCCACCATTTTTTGTTTGTGTGTTTGCTTTTTTAAACTCATGTTCTGTCACAATCTGTTGACTTCAACAAAGCCAGTTACCAGCAAAGCACTTAACTTGAACTTCATTAAATTTGAACACCCACACACAATACACATTTTGCCATCAATAATTACACAAATAAAAACCTGAATTTTTTAATTTCCCTTTTTAATAGATATTGTGTTTTGTAATAACAGGTAAATTTTTTCTTTATATTGTAGTTGATAGCGACAAGTCATTGACAAGGTTCAGGTGCTGTATACAGTATATGTGACTAGTGCGTGATGGTGTGGCCATCTGGAAACTTTCCTCAAAACCATGTAAATCCCTGTGACTTGTTGTTTGCATAACTTATTTGTATCTGAACGAGGCTAAATTCCAAACGTCAGTCCCTAAAGAGTATGATATGTGCCATGCAGTTAGCATCTTGTATAGTACAGTCTTTCTCAATATTTGTGGTAAATATAAACAATGTGATGACCAGAATATGAATACGCTCCTTATCCAAAAGAGAGAAATGGCCTATTTGGAAATACAGTAAGCATGCAAGCTGATCCTGCATATCCTCATGATAACAATAAACACAGTGAAATAACAATCTTATCACAAACCACAAAGGACAAAGAAAACACAGTAAAATCAAAAAGTATGCAAGCGAGCTTACATCCAGGAAGACTTTGTAAACAAGATGTGACAGCTATGCAATCATATCCCAGTGCTGCATGCATCATCTTCTTTGTATTTCTATGCATCATTTGTATTTTCTATGTAATGTACCAGCACAGCTCTCCAACCACAACACTGCAGGGATTGACTCATGCCTCTCACACAGAGCCCGTCCAGAAAGTTTGCATGGGGAGAAGATGGTATTCACTTTATAGATATAAAAAAAATAGTGACACTCTGTGCGGAGTGCTCAGCATGATCTTCTAGCAAAAACATCATCGCGTAAACCCCCTATACTATATTACTCAACTGCCATGAACAATATTGCTCCATGGGATTATCAGGGGAGACCTCCCTGGTGCAACTTGGTTCCAGGATGGTGGTGCAGCCTTGTGACAGAGATCGAATGATTCTTGGTGTTAGATCTCCCTCCCGACCTGCGAGGGCGCTGTTTCAAGGGAACAGAGTACTCTGAACTGGATGGCCCGACAGTTCATTCCCAGGGTTAGGCGGAAGTCGGCCATCTAGAAAGGGGGCGGAACTACAGTACACTAAATCATCGACCCATAAGGGAAACGATGTGGCACCTGCGGATCGGAGGAGCGGCTGCACTCGTTGACCAAGGGGTCATGGTTGACGGTATTTAAGGGGAAGTAGTGATGTGATGTGTTCCTTTGTGAATGGTTAAATTGCATGACCAAAAGGAGAACCTGTGCTGTGAACTGTGAGCGTTTTGTTTGTCGTTATTTAAAATACTGTTGTATTGTTATTTAGACGGCTAACACAATCCGCAGCTTTCGCCAAAGGCCAGCACTAAACCCTGATCAACATTGCTGCACTTTGTTTCACAAAGAACTGTATTCACTACGAGCACTAGAGCACGCACTGTGGACTGGTGTTTGTGTTTGTGTATGTGTTACGTGTGGGTGAATTAAAATGGGACTGTTATTATATTGGGGCCAACCCGCAGATTATAAATAAATCAATACACGCTGCTGTATTGCTTATCATTGTTTATTGTTTACTGCTGTTTGCCATCAGACCATTGAATTTAAAAATAACCCATCATTGCACCTGGATTATTGTTGTTTGTCTGATTATTGATTAATCACCTCACCCGCACACTGTTGCCAGAGGCCTCCAGAAAGACTGCCCATTTTAACAACAAATATGTTGCATGTAATTCAAGATTGCATACTCAATTATCTATTCATGGGGAACAAGATATTTAGTGAACAAAAGACCTGAGAGGCATAAAATGGGCAAAAACTCTGTCCCTCTCTTAGTCATTCTGTATTTGCGGCGCCAATGCACTGGTGAGACAGCTTGTTAAATGAAATATTTCGCATTTAATAGTTTTGCGATTAATAAGGACTCTGAGGCAAACAATTAAACAAAAAAAATAAGCTAAAGACTACTTACAAGCACCAAAATGAAATGTCTGAGTTGATTATTTCTCGGATTAGTAACTTTATTGGGGTGCATCCTTTGATCCTGAAAAAAAATATGGTGATTTGGAGTAGAGCTTTGAGAATCTAGCCCTTAATATAATGCCACCCACTGACTTTCACTGAAACCAGTTGAGTAACCACATGTCCATTAAAAGATGAATCAGACATGCTGTTATAGTCACTGTAGATGCTATTCGATCAGCAGTGGTGTTCTTGCTTACTTGTCTTCTTGTACAAACCTACCCATGTTCATGGAATATGCTGAATGAAACCATGTGAGTGACCACTTGATCTGTTAAAAAAAAAAAACTCCCTTCAAGCTCTTCAGGTTTAGGAGGAAGCTAGCACAGAATATGAAGTGAGGCCCAGAGTAGCATCAGCAGGGGTGCACTGTCTTCTCCATCACTGCTGGACTGTGCTTGAACTGCCTCAGGTCTCTTAATCAGCTTTACCTGAAATGAATGCACTGCTGGACTGTGCTTGAACTGCCTCAGGTCTCTTAATCAGCTTTACCTGAAATGAATGCACTGCTGGACTGTGCTTGAACTGCCTCAGGTCTCTTAAATCAGCTTTACCTGAAATGAATGCACTGCTGGACTGTGCTTGAACTGCCTCAGGTCTCTTAAATCAGCTTTACCCAAAATGAATGCCTACACCAGCTCCGCAGGGTAATAAAAGGATCCATATGTTGCTACTTCCGAATGCCGCGATCACAACCTGCAGGGGGATTTTAACGGGATCAGGGTGGGTATTCTCTGCAAGCCTTTATTTACACAAAAAGGCCTTATTTACAGGATGTATCATATGTGGAATCACTATAATTTCGTTGTTCCACCAGACAGACCGATTTATTTATTTATTTTCTCAGAAAACAAAAACAAAATAAGTATTTTGCACACTGTTTTTAGGTCATTGATTGTTGGGGGTTGGGGGGCTCGTGACCATTCAACACTGTTGTTTTCTTGTTTTATGTTTTGGAAACACACAAGCATGAACAGTGTCAGACAGCTTGGTTCGTTTTGGAGCTGGACGTCAGTGAAACAGAAGGAGCAGAGCTAATAAAAATGTGCAAAAGAGACAACGCTGATTAGGACACAGAGAATATAATTGTTGTAAGTGTTATTACACACTGAACAAGGAGGGGGAACCTCACTGAACTTTAAGGTGCTCGTCCTCATAAAACAGCCAAGGTCTTCCCTCTGTGCCTTGTTATAAAAACAAAGATCTGTATGCCTCAGCCATGCCACGCAAAAAGACTACCAAGGTCTTTGTTTAAAACCAGACATTGTTCAAATAAACTTCTTTGGGGAGGGTATGAAAAAAAGAAAAGAAAAAAGCGCTGTTGCTGTAATTGCGTATTTTTTAAATGTAGCTGGTCATCGATGAGCTTGCTTTCCTAATTAAGAGCAGAAGCTTAATGCAGAATAGGGCTTCCTTTGTCTAGGAGGACCGTGTGAAAGCAGCGTGCCGGTCCCCCGATCCCATAACTCCTGCTTTCAGTATGTGTAATTAGTGCTGGAGATCCAGGTATCACACCAGTGAACGTGCCGACAGTGGGCCCTTTCACTCGGAGGTGAAGCCAGATGTAGGGGGTTTTCAATAAGGCAGGCTGATGAACCTAATGAAATGCACAATGACGTATGACATTGCAACTAGTGGAACCAATCCAGGTTAACCCACGATGGGCTAATAAGTTTGCTTTTCTGCACAACTCTTTATTTACTTTAAAAAAGTTATCCATTTCCTGCTTAATAACTTTGCTTTGAACTACTTCTTGTTCATGGTAGCCCAATTTAGTAAACTTTTAAAACTGTTTGGGACTTATACAGCTTATTGGGCAAGTCAGTCCTCTTCCGCATGAGTCAGACCAGACCACCATCAACATTTTTGTTTTCTGAAATACTGTAGTTTCCACATCTTGCTGTAATATTTACTTAAGATGTAATTTTCAAATGTGTAGAACAGAGTCAATATTTCTTTAAAACTTTTATTTCCATTCATTTTCTGCCTCGGGTCTGGCAAGTGATTTTATATTTTCACTGTCAAGAACGCTAAGATTTGTTTCATCGAGTTTCACGTTCAGGAATATCACGTCTCAAGTGGTATTTTTGTAATAAATTCATGAACCATTTCTATAAACCAGTTTTTTTTCCTTATAAAACAGGCTTTGTAATGGCAACTGGCAAAACTAAAATAAGTTGGGTAACTGATACCCTTTCTCCACTGGCACATCCGACCCGTGAGGGCTCGGTACGGTATGGGTGGTTCTCCCCTGGCTATTTGTCTAGCTGAGCGAGAACCAAACTGTGAAACTCCAGCTTCACAAGACATCTGAATCTGGCTCTGAGCCAAGCCGGGTTTAATGATTTTCATCATTATGTTGCATCAGTCAGTACACTCCAGAAAGACAAACAACAAGCAATATGGTGGGCAGCAAGTCTGAAGAGAGAAAAGTACAGCCTTAGGATGCTGAGGAAGTGCAGGCTGTAGTTTCCCTGTGGGCAGATAGAACTGTTCAGGAAGATCTGGAGTCATGCGTGAGACTGGGTACACAGCACACAACCAGAGGCAGCAGCTTCAAGCATGATACTGAGCACCCTTTACTGTGTACACAGAACACAACCAGAGGCAGCAGCTTCAAGCATGATACTGAGCACCCTTTACTGTGTACACAGAACACAACCAGAGGCAGCAGCTTCAAGCATGATACTGAGCACCCTTTACTGTGTACACAGAACACAGCCAGAGGCAGCAGCTTCAAGCATGATACTGAGCACCCTTTACTGTGTACACAGAACACAACCAGAGGCAACAGCTTCAAGCATGATACTGAGCACCCTTTACTGTGTACACAGAACACAACCAGAGGCAGCAGCTTCAAGCATGATACTGAGCACCCTTTACTGTGTACACAGAACACAACCAGAGGCAGCAGCTTCAAGCATGTACATCCCCAATCTTAAATGAATCTGAAAACAACAAACCTATAGTGGCTGATCCCCAAAAAGTATTGGTTCAGATTTGCAACTGCCACTTTAGAACACGATCACGATTGAAGTTCCATGGAGAACAACTAAAAATCATACAGTAAAGGATCTTCAATGTACAATTTTGTCATTGCTCATGTTCAGCTGAATTCCACATCAAAAGACATATCTACAAAAGGTGCAAGAAAAAAAAACATGTATCCCTTTTCCTAGACTCACATAAGTGCTTGAAATTGCATCAGGTTCAACTTCTGCCAGTTTTTAAAGTTGGCAAGTAGAGGTAACCCTTAGAGCCAAGCTTTAGCTCAATGTGAAATCATCACCGGCCACACCTTAAGGCTAAATCTTGAATTAGAAGCTTTTTTTTTTTTTACAGTACTTGTGCTTTGACAGTTTTATACATATACCGGTGTATAGAATATACAGAGACGACTACAGAGAGATTATTTCTGAAGTTGTCATTGAAAAGGATGGACCGCAAAAAATGCAAGCAGTTTTTTTTAACACAAATTCAACTTTTACTTTGTAAAAGTGCAGGCCAAGCCTTAAAGAGTGGCACTCATGTTTTATATGTTACAAAAGAAAAGAATCTTCCAAAATCTTCCGAATTACAGCAGGCAGTGCAGTTTAATTAAAGACAAAGCAGCCTTTCTGCCTCTCTCACCCTGTAAACAAACACACACACACACAGACAGGCTGGCAAGGTCCTCTGTGGATATAGTGAACTGAGCTTTTGAACTACGTTTTCGCTTATCTCTCTCCCTTCTTCTTAATTAATTGAGGCATTGTATGAATCTAACATGACAGGGCCCAACTGAAAACACTTTATTTCATTACCCGTTAGGCCAGAACATTACTCGTGGCTCCACGGCTTTTGAACATCTGCCAGTTAGATCTAGATACTATACATTATGATTATGTCTTAAATTACTAATGCTGATGAGTAAGTTATTCCAAACAGCACTTTAGTTTTTTGTTCTGGAGTCATCTGTTGGCATGACCTGCAGTTAAAACTCCTGCTTAAAAGACGTTTACTGATTACCTTCAGCACTTATGTATGGTAAATAGAAACAGCTTGCGAGTTACCTTGAGGCAAAGTTACTTCCATCTGCCTCCCCCGAGCTTGAACGTGAGCTTTGATGTTCAACCTGGGGCCTGTTTCTTCTCATGAGCAGGATGCTGATCATTCTAATGCTCTCTGTGCAACTTGTTTACAAACAGACACCTACCTGATGTATCTTTTCCGCCTACCATAACAGAACTCTTTTTAAATGGGATTCATGTCTAAACAACTATACGGTGTGAGTGGCACTATTGTAAATGTTTCTGGTAACCTTTTCTTTTTGCTGTGGTTGAAAGGAGGAAGACAAAATTAGAACGTAAGAACATTTCCGAATGAAAGAGGCCATTCGGCCCATCTGAGCTTGTCCGGTTCCTAATAGGCGATTGAGCTCAAAAAGAACAGTCGTTACTGAACAGCCTTGTTTTTTTATATGCACACCATGGGCCAAAGATATGGAGATACAATCTTAACAAATCATACTTTAACTATATTTGGAATCTGTAAGAGATTGTTCATGGAGTACTATAGTTATTCTAATAAGGGTGGCAGAATAACGGCTAACCTCATGATTGAAATAAACGCACCCACTCTGTTTATATAACAAGTACAATGGATGGAGAATAAACCTAAATTAAACAGCTGAATTCAGAGAGTTACTTTCCTCAGCTCAAACTCAGCAACTCAAAGTGATTTGGAACAGTGTGATTCACCCGGTCATTCTGTCGTTAGGTTTGAATGAATGCAAGGTAGATTCCAAAATGGGATCCAGTAAAAATGATTCACTCTGTAGCGTTGACTACAGAAAAGTTAAATCAATGCCAGAACTCCCAACACTTGTTGTATAGTGGGGTGTATGTTTATGGGGTGTTTCTATACATGTCTTGCTTTTTTATCCTTTGATTCCTAAATTATGAAAAACCTGAGAGAAAAATATTATTTCATGGTTCCTAATGTAGTTTTGCCATGAAAACACAAATGCATATGAACTCCGAAACACAGGTCCACAAACGCTTAGTGCAATAAAGCACTGGAGATTACAACACTGTTAGATCAGATGCATCATTAAACTTTGAACACTGTAAAACAATATTTTCATGAACAAACTATTTACATTTTATTCACATGAAGGCTATTAATCACAAAATTAAATTGCCTTGAACTAATGTTTAAAACAGGTGGCGTTTTGCCCACAAATACTATAAAGATGAGATCAGTTACAGTACTACTGCAGCATATGCATGAACACCTTTGCATTCTGTATTTAGTATACCACAATATATAGTGTTCCCAGCATTTAAATCATTTAAAGAGAGAAAAATAAAGACCACTGTAAAAAGTTAATGCTGCCTGCCATCTTCATAAGAAAGCTTGATGAGATTCTGAACTGGAGATGTTTCCACCCCATTGCCAAAACATCTTATAAATTAACATCTATTACCTGCAACTAAGGGATAGAGGGGACTTAATTGAGTGTATGAAATTCTAAATTGTACAGATTAAGTTAAACCAAGTCACTGCTTCAAATTTAGCACAGCGAGTAGAATGAGAAGGTACACATGGAAAATGAGTAAAAAAGAAAGAGAGTTATAAATGTTTAGAATCTCAAAGTAGTAGGATCTTAAACACTAGGAACATTAAAAAAAATATACTATCCGTCTAAATCAGATCCCCTTGAATACTGAAATTAGACATGCACATGCTTTAGCGTGAGAGGTCCCGGGTTCGCAAACCGCCCACCGACTGTGTGTGAATTGCCTCACCCTGTGTGATGAGCTTACCTGCGTTGACCGAGATCGCTACATTGGTGTCAGAAGTGGACGTTGGTACCCCATCACGCACTCGTCGGATTGTAGGCTGGTGAGCAAGTCCGGGGCTGACTTGAGGCTGGCAGGGGAGAGTGTAGCGCGCACGGGGGAAGGCCTGTAAATAATGACCTCAGCTGAAACGACAACAGAGAATATTTGAGACCGCACATTACACAGGGCATTAGACAGGTAAGAAATTAAATATTATTAACACTTTAATGATATAATGCATCCCTTTAACTCCGCACCAGCAAAACTGTCTGGCACTGGGCAAATACAGCAGACCAATGCCAACACACTTCTGGGGAGAATCGCCTTACTGAAATTTTAACTCAGCACCTTCTTGATGGAAAGTAAAGTGCTTAAGTAATGTGTCAGTGCAAGCAGAAACCTGTGCACCTCCGTGGTGCATAGTGAACCCTGAGCTATGTAATTTGTATGTACAGTAGAGGGGTCTATTTAAATACAGATGCTGTATAGAGAGTGAAAGAAAATCAGGTACGGGAAATCAATCACTGTAAAGGAATTTTCAAAATTCCAGTACATCTTAGCTATTGCTTGTGTATCAATGGCAGCCCAAGCACAGAACATGTGGCTGAGTTCTGAAGTCAAAGAACAACACTTTTTTGTGTTTAGCAGTTCCAGACTACGATCTTTGCTCCTGTGATTTATAATAAGTTGATAGGCCGTGTTCATTTCGCACAATTTGAATAGCTTACACCAGTGCACGAAAATTAAGTCAGAAATCACTGTTGTGGGTTTATTTGGAATAGTAGTCATTGTGTGTTGTAGCCAACGTTGTTTAAAAAATTGATTTTGGTTCTACCACCTGCTAACAAACATACTGGGGTGCAATCAAAATATTTAAACTGCCACCAGATAATTAATAAAGTAACAATTCATAATTAAATAAATAATGGTTATGGAAATCAAATATCCAAATGGTACATGTTACGTCTCTTTAGTTAATTCAGCAAGGTTCATGTTTTATTGATTTATAAACAGTATACGCCAACTCCAGTCTGCCTCCAGCATTCAGGCACTTATCCTTTGCCTGAAAAACAACTACTCTCATCGCCATCACTTTAACCCTGGTACCCATGTAAATAAGTCAGAATTAATTTGCAAAGAAATCCCAAATCCCAGTCCAGTGGTAAAGAAATGTTTCCAGGGCACAAAACTCATTTTCAGACAATCATCATCCTAAACACCCCAGATTTGGACAAATTCTGAGTGACGCTCTGCTTCCTCCTGTGGAAGTGGACATGGCTATTATAGTAATCCTGAGAGCTGGCAGTGATTTAAAATGTGCACATGTACTCGCTGGAGCCTGTCACTAAATCACCCACAACGCTACCTGGCACCATCATTTCACCACCTGATTAAAACTGGCTGCACAAATAACATTTCCAGAGAAACCCCAGGGCAGCGGTGAGCTGCATGTATTAAACCACATGTCAGCACTTACTGTCACTGTGCTTTTGAAGCACTTGCTAGCACATACATACAGTACTGCAGGTCCGGACACTATGCTCTCTGCTACATAACAGATAATGCGACCAAGGTGCTGGGGATTTGTTATTGTACTTATTTAGAGTAGAAAAACAATTATTTTTGCCTTTGATTTGAGGTATAGACCTTGACGTGTTATCATCATGAGAATTACTGTGACTGTCCAAAGAATTGGAAGAATGGCACTGTAGCGGGCTGCCCTGCCCGTGTGTAGTTTGTGTTTTATGTTTTATGTGGGGTGTATGTATTGGTGCACGGAGTGTGGGTTATGCAGTACGGTGATTTAAAATGTATATTTGTATTTAGGCAGAGGGATTGCACAATCACTTCACATGCAGAGTAAAGTGTGTATTTGTATATGAGCACGGGGATGTGTGTGTGTGTGTGTGTGTGTGTGTGTGTGTGTGTGTGTGTGTGTGTGTGTGTGTGTGTGTGTGTGTGTGTGTGTGTGGAATAGTGGGTGACAGGGAGGCAGTTAATCCTCCCTGTAAAAACCCGTGGGAATGTGGCTGGAGCCGTGAATTGAATACATGATTAAACAATTAAGGCTCCAGCCACAGGTGTCTCTGCCTCTGAGTCTCTTCCTGATATTCACCAGCCTGGGTTGCCACGTCATCCTGTCACAGACACTCACTATTATTCCCACTGGGAAGCCAATGAGATTTCTTACAGAAAATAGTTAAACATTGTATACACCAAACAGCAATATCTAATAAAATCTTACTTCAGGATTCAGGAACGGGCATTGCAACTTCAATTTGAGTCCTACACCTGAAAATGATCATAAATATTGCATAGAGCCTTACAACAGCAGAAACAAACTACAGCTGGTAACCATGTGATAAAAGCTATCGTATTATAAGCTATGATTGATATTGCGGAAGCAGATCAATTGAATCGAAATTAGAAAAAACAATATTATTTGGTTGGCACTGTAACATCCATCCATCGAGCTTACATGTTCATGTCCCAGATATTTATTTTATAATTGTGCACCAGCTATTATGAGCAGGACCCTTTCCCACCTCGCCAGAGGGGTCAGTTATAACTTACAGACCAGTTTCAAATATCATGTCTTCTGAGGAAACCAATTCATTTAAACGTGGTTTCTACATTAGAGCACTACAGTGTTCTATTCCATTACATATATAAACTGTTAATGAAGCACTTTCATGCTTGAAGGTGGTTCCAATAAAGGTCACATTTTATTTTGGATGGAAGGATTCAGGTCAAAGGTCAGGAACCATTTAACAACAAAAATCTTTTGTGAAGGCTGGCTTTTTTATTAACCTGTTAATAAACCTGGCAGTAGCTGGCAATAATTACCATCATGTCAAATCAATCTCTTGTATGTGATGCTGCGTTAAGCTGGAACCTAAAAGTTATCCAGCCTGCAAGTGAACTGAAATGAAACTAGGATTGACCTATTTTAGGAAAGAGCAGGGTGACACCTTGTGCAGTTTGCTTTGGTTCTGTCTGCACAAACTGTGTGAAATAATTTCTGTAATAATAATAATAATAATAATAATAATAATAATAATAATAATAATAATAATAATAATAATAATGAGACACTGCACACAACATATTAACTGTTTATAAATCACAGCTGTGAGTTTAAATCCCCTGCACTGCAATTTCATTTCCAGTCTCCCAAGAAAGAACTAGGAGATCTGTCCTCTCTTCTACTTTCTTTGGATTATCCCCAGGCTTGTTTTAAATTTTGAAAGCGGAATACTCAGCAAGACACCGAGTTACGCTTCGAAAAGAAAATAACCAGGACAAGACATGTGACCTAAAAGCAGGAGAGCAGGGAAGACAACCCATAGTAAGAAAAGAAAATAACCAGGACAAGACATAAGACCTAAGAGCAGGAGAGCAGGAAAGACAACCCATACTAAGAAAAGAAAATAACCAGGACAAGACATATGACCTAAGAGCAGGAGAGCAGGGAAGACAACCCATACTAAGAAAAGAAAATAACCAGGACAAGACATGTGACCTAAGAGCAGGAGAGCAGGAAAGACAACCCATACTAAGAAAAGAAAATAACCAGGACAAGACATGTGACCTAAGAGCAGGAGAGCAGGAAAGACAACCCATACTAAGAAAAGAAAATAACCAGGACAAGACATAAGACCTAAGAGCAGGAGAGCAGGAAAGACGACCCATACTAAGAAAAGAAAATAACCAGGACAAGACATATGACCTAAGAGCAGGAGAGCAGGGAAGACGAACCATAGTAAAGGCTTCCCTGCACCGGATGCTACATCTTGCTTGCTTGGCCTTCCCACCACCGTCTCATGTAGACCTGCTCTGGGGAAATTAGAAAAAAAAACAAAGCTATTGTTACTGTGGATGTGAGCCACTGCTGTGAAGGTTGCAGGAGATCAACCTTCAAGTGCTGTAACAGGGAGGGGAAGGCCAGTCAGCAGACCTAAACTGGTCTATAGGGGTGCAGGACCACCATGTGCAGCCAGAGTGACACTGATACAACATGACAAGTCTACAAAGTATCTGAACAATTCTGGACTAATATGTGACCATTCCTCATTGACAACAGCTTTTAATTTCGCCTAAGGTGTTGAGGATAAATCTGAGAAGATGTACGTTTTCCAGAATGGCCAATATTGCTCCTTGTGGCAAAGTTACAGAAGCACCTTTAAACAATGGGCCTTCTACCTGACCTGCTTCCTTTACAATTGTGACTGGAACTGACTAGCAACTAACAGGGAGATGCAGCTTTTATATATTACAGAATAAATTCAGTTTGAAAGACTAATACATTAATCAGGTGTGTACAGGACAACCCATGTTAGATTAATGCTTGTGTGCTATAGTGTATATCACCAACATTTTCAATTTGTTTGTCCAAACCTTTATTGGTGTGATAAGGCAGAAGTGAGGTCTACCTACAGGCAAGTTATGGCACAGGCAGCAATAGCAATTAGGCTCAATGCCCATGTATTAACAAATCAACCTCTCTTGACTGCAAACAAGCTTTGCCAACTGTGATCAAGGCTTTCTGGTGAACCCGGACAACACTCCGAATTGTCTTTTAATTCCCTTGTCTTTTCTGCTTCAAATTGCTCCAATTATCATCTGAAGAACACTGCTACACTTCAGCCTATTTTAAGAAAAACGGATGCCAAGATTTTTGTATTCTCTTTCATGGGGGCAGGCAGCTGGAATCAACTAGATCACATATTGAAAAATTTTAAGACAAAAAGTTTCAGTAATCCTCAGTGCAACGTTCATGCAAAGGTACTGTAACAGATTTTGTAGCATGCCTGGCACAATCACATTTTAAAATAATTGTATATATTTAGTTACATATTAAGATTTTATATATATATGGAGACAGATGCTTTATATGATCTACAAATTGCTTCTGAAAAGACTCCTGGTTTTGGGGAGGTGGGGAAGCACATTAATGTTGCACAATGCTTCACCAACAGGCTTCAGTGCACAGCGCAATGATAATATGCCTCCCCCCAACAAACTTTAAGGAGTCTTTTCAGAAACATTTTGCTGCAATTGCATAGCAAATAATGATCTAAGCAAAAACAAAAATAGAGAATCATACAGAACACACCTAATATGATATTAAACAGGTTAGAACATAACATTATTTGGAAAATGTACAGTAGATTATATAAATCTTCTGATAAACTCAAGATAATCCAGCTGCATTGAGAGCAGTCTGGTATTGTAGATGCTCATAAGAGAGGCATGTGTGCTCTCTCAATGAGTAATATCCTGTAATAGAAATTCAAACAAACAGCATTTAAAAGCACATTTTTTTAAATTGATAACAGTAATTTTCTCCAACTGTTAAGAACCTAGTATGGATAGAAACTGGCCAACAGCACTGTTTAACCAAGTAACCCAGACAAGTATGTTGTGACTGTGCTGACCAAGAATGCTGCCAGTAAGTGACTTAAAGAAAAGTTTCCACAAACCATTCAGGGTGCAGATTAACCTCAAACAATTGAGAAACGTATACTGTCTGAAGTAATCAAACTTTATAAAGACCACACAGATTCATATTTTTATTAAGCTTCAAAATGAACTATCGTGCCAATCCTTACCTAACCAACACAGCAGAACAAAATACCACTCCACTACTCAGCAAAGAATACTGGTAAATCAATCAGTCTCAAAATACCACTGCACTACTCACCATGGAGGAGTGGTAAACCAGTCTCAAAATACCACTCCACTACTCGGCACAGAGGATTGGTAAACCAGTCTCAAAATACCACTGCACTACTCGCCCGGGAGGATTGGTAAACCAGTCTCAAAATACCACTGCACTACTCGCCCGGGAGGATTGGTAAACCAGTCTCAAAATACCACTGCACTACTCGCCCGGGAGGATTGGTAAACCAGTCTCAAAATACCACTGCACTACTCGCCCGGGAGGATTGGTAAATCAGTCTCAAAATACCACTCCACTACTCGCCCGGGAGGATTGGTAAACCAGTCTCAAAATACCACTCCACTACTCAGCACAGAGGATTGGTAAACCAGTCTCAAAATACCACTGCACTACTCACCATGGAGGATTGGTAAACCACTCTCAAAATACCACTGCACTACTCGCCCGGGAGGATTGGTAAACCAGTCTCAAAATACCACTGCACTACTCGCCATGGAGGATTGGTAAACCAGTCTCAAAATACCACTCCACTATTCACCATGGAGGATTGGTAAACCAGTCTCAAAATACCACTCCACTACTCACCATGGAGGATTGGTAAACCAGTCTCAAAATACCACTGCACTACTCGCCCGGGAGGATTGGTAAACCAGTCTCAAAATACCACTGCACTACTCACCATGGAGGATTGGTAAACCAGTCTCAAAATACCACTCCACTACTCGCCCGGGAGGATTGGTAAATCAGTCTCAAAATACCACTGCACTACTCGGCACGGAGGATTGGTAAACCAGTCTCAAAATACCATTGCACTACTCGGCACAGAGGATTGGTAAACCAGTCTCAAAATACCACTCCACTACTCGGCACGGAGGATTGGTAAACCAGTCTCAAAATACCACTGCACTACTCACCACAGTAAACCAGTCTCTTGGTTATTTTTCAATTCCAAACTTTTTTAGTTTAATTTTTTTAATGAACTGCGGCGTATAACAGGGCTGTATTGTGGGTCAGAAAGCAGAGCTGTATTTGTTGATGGATTCCACCTGAGAGGCTTATCATTTTTTTCAACGCACCCAGACGTGGGGAAGATAAGTCTCACCACATGCCTTGTCATGTGCTGTTGCTTATATATGCAGATATGCACATAGAAATCTAAAGGTACTCTGCATGCTGGTATCTTTGCTGGAGGTCACATGGTCTCATTTGAGTTTGAGCTTTAACACATGAAGTGATTATAGTTACACGAAGCAGCAGCAAAATCAAAGCAAAGAACTCAAATATCTTCAGAAAAAGTGAAGGCGATAATGTTGAGTGCTAAGAAAATGATCTTTAAAATATTGGTTAGAATGTTTACTTAAACTGGTAGTACTTTTTATTTCTGCAGTAATCTTACAATTAAACTGCAATTAAATATTTTTTTTCAAGGATTGCACATTTCTTTTACCACAGCAGAGAATGCTTAGGGGTGGCAATGTACAGTACAATATGCAGAAAAATTGCACGCCTGCAAACAGGCCCAAAGCATGTTATAAATGACAAGATATTCAATCATGAGAGAATAATGCAACAGCAATAGAACTAACTAGATTTATTTAATTTATCTGTTACTGTACCGAATATACATGTTAAAAAAGGTTAATTTACAGAGCCTTTCTACAGGGAAAAACAAGCAATCACACAATGTATTCACATTTCACTACAGGTTGATGCATTGAGATCTCAGGGCAAATTCTTGCAGGCAAAGGGATCTATTTAAAAAAAAAAACTGCTACCACTTAATTAATTAAATAAAGCCAGACCTATAATTTCGCTTTCTTTTCAGATTAAAACAATTCAGATACAATCGCTATAATGTATGTTGGATAATAATACATTAGTTAAGATAAGTGTGATATTTCAGACCTGTACCAAGTTCTTTAAGACATGTTATATGATATGTTCTGCCAATTCCAGAACTGTATTGCAATCCTAAATCACATATATTCAAGACAAAGCAAACGCACAAGATGAAAACAACATTTTAAAACTCTTTGAGCCTGGTAATGAAGTTAATGAAGTTACAAAAACACCCTATTTGAAAAATCTAATTGAATTATTTTCAATTATTACTGCATGCCAGCAGTTATCATGTTTTCAAGTCTTAAGCACACTGCATGATGTTGTTCATAACCATGTTTGTGCTGCATGAGTTGCCTCTCTGTTTGTGAATCAGTCTAAAACATGGCTCTGCGGTCTCTCTACAAATTCAGCAGATGGCTGTGAAGCGTGTTCAGGGATGCTGGCCCCCATTGAAGGAAATAAAAAGGGAAGGCATTTATATGGGAAGCTACAGTAGTTTGTGATTCAGAAGCTGAAGAATGTGTGTTCATTGTGATGTATTACTTGCTTTGATACATTGCTAATAAGGATGGCACTTTCCAGCGACACGTTAAACTAGCTGATATATATCCATATATGTAGAAAGTCTGTATTCAATAGGGTCATCCAATTCTAGCTCAAGTGGACCAAATTCTGGGAAGGCATATCCTCCATTTTTGGTTGATGATGATACATGAACCACATGCAATGGAGAAACATGTTTCAGGGCTGGTGTTGTGTGCATACAAGAGAAGAGATGATTCCTGTGTGGTAGCACATGGTGAGAATGTGTCTGAAGTGTGCAAAGTGAGCAAAAATGGCTATCCTAGCCTGCGCTATCATACAGGCTCACATGAGGAAAAATCACATAAGATGACGCCCGGCAAAAAGTAGACTATACAGTTATGTAGATATTACTGTGTAGCTTGTTGCTTCTGGAAAGCCTCAGTGAGATGCTGTTCCTCATTTTCATATGGGCTCTGGGGGCAGCTCTGCACCAGGTGTTGCTCTGAGTATTGGTTTTCACTGCGACACGAATCAGGTGCCAGTTGTTACATCTGTAAACTGTAACAGCCAGAGGATCCAAGTTAATGCAGCTAGAGAATAGCTAGATAAGACTAGAACAGCAGAGTCAAAAACAGACTGTTTATATACATTATAATATAATAGTCAGAGAAAAACTATACTTTCATAAGCTGATCAAAAACACGTTTAAAACACCTTTAAATAAATGTACAAGGGAAATCTTGAATCCAGAGTCTTTCCCCCTCCCCCAAGCAAAGAAGAGAAGAAAATAAGGTGTTCGGTTTTATTAACATTATTTGTTCTCTCTTTATAAAAAAAAGGGGGGGGGGATCTACTCAGTTAATAAAGCATAGTGTAGGTTGTATAGTTTGTGGCCAATTAAACAACTCCAATGTGCTTTTTTTAAATACTTTGTACTATTTGGAGTACTAAAGTTTCAAAGACACGAGACTAACAGAATGATTAGGGAATAGGGGGAAAACAATCAAATACAAGAGGAACCTTTTCATTTACAGTAATAATCTGGTTAAACATGCCACCCCCACCCCCACATGATTATTCAGTTGATTTATCTTTTAATGTACAGTATCTGAAACAGATATTTTTCTAACCAGGTCTTAAATCAGTAAATTGAACTGACTAAGGGTCAGTTAAGTAATATAGAACTTGATTGGAACACAGTCCGGGACTGGAACGGACTTCAAGGACCAGAGTTGGGAGCCACTAAGCTAGATACTTCATAATGTCGCAATAATGTGGCATTTGCAACCATTTTGGAACTCTATTTTATAACAGATGACCTCAATAAACCTGTTTGTATTGTGATGTCAATGAGAGGGTCAACATGCCAGTTAATTGGACTTACCACTATCAGAAAACGCAAAGCGGGTTCCTACTTCGTTATCATTTGGGTTGCAGCCGTTGCCACAGTAGTATGTCATGACAACCTCACTCAGAGTCCCACCTTTGACAATCATTATGCAGGTCGGATTTAACGATGTTAGGCTGACACTGTAATCCCAGAAAGAAGTGTGCAGTGTGTTAAACAACTAGTGTGTGCAGCCTACACCAAATGAGAAATACTAAAAGAAACCTCTATGATAAAAATTAAAAAAAGACATTTATTAGGTTTCCTTTAGTATTTGTAAATGTAGCGCTATTTACTTTTGAATAGTTATGGACGGTTAATTAAATGTAGGATTTTTGCAACTGCAGCACTGACCCTTACACATTTGATAAAGAAATAACCATTTACGGTATGAGGAGTGTACAGAGATTATGGGAGCGTACTGATATTCACTGTAATTCAGCCAAGATGGTATGGTATCACTCACAAATCAGAAAGAACCAAGTTTCACCTAAAACTCCAAATGACCCAAAGAACACCTAAAATGTGGAAACATACATGAAACAGCTTGGAAACCAAGCACCTTTAATTTCACCCCTTCATTGTGTTGAATGCCACGGAGAGACAATTATGCTTGATATTAAACATATGTGGGTACTTATGAGATCAGCAGAGTCTGGTACCCAAAATGCAGAAGATACAATCTATATGAGAGTATGCAGAGCATATATAATAGTTTATCTGGTGGGTGGCGGATTAGAAACCGTGAACATTCCTTTATTAAACGCTATGCTGCACAAGTGATAAAGCCACATCACCTATTTAAAAATAATATGTGTTGCTCCATTTCTGATACACCACAGGGTATTCAAAAAAAAAAAAAAAAAAAACTTCAGCAAAGTCTTTGCAAACATGCCTGTTTAATCAGCTCAGAAAAACAAAAGTTCCACATTAAGTGGCTTCGCCCTCACCCATCGAGTTACTTTCTGAACGCTCTTTGGCTGGTTCTTTTTATCTCTCAGTTTCCAGTAATACTCCAATAAAGCTGAATCATCTTTGGTTTTGAAGTGTTTCTTCAGCAGACCACACAGGACAACTCGACCAGCCGTTTCAATGTGGTTTTAATCTTCGTATTGATTTAGCTTTATTAACTGCTGGGTTTTTTTTTCAAATACGCAGGCAAAAATCAAAGAGACAGTCCAGTGGTCTGATATCACTGTCTCGTCTTGGTTAGTGTGCCCCCTAGTGCTTTGTCAAACTCAGCATTCACAAAGCTTTAGTGCTTGAAAAAAGTAGATTTTATTTTTTTCCTGGACTGCAATGCATGAAAAGTAACCAGTGCACACACATACTGTACAGTGAGTCCTCAAAACTGCTTAATAACAGGCGGACACAATCAGGGCATAAGAGTGCCCATTTTTTGAATGAGGATGCTAAAAATAGTTAGATACTTTATGATGTATCTAAAGCACCTTCCAGAAGGTCAGATCTCTGTGTAAACAACCCCATTCCATAATGTCTAAATATAAACAAAATCTTTGTTAATAAGTACACACCTCAAACTTCTGTCAAATTTGGCAAAGGGTGAAGTGATTTGATCTTACTGTAACCCATTGCATCTCTCTGTTCACAACAATGAGAGATCAGCTGGTGCTTTAACACCAGCAACACCCCACAGTTAAAACACCCTGCAGGAGTGCATTTTATCCATATGCAACACCATATGTTTGGATTCATTAACCTGCGTAAAAAATATGATGTTGACGCATTTCAAAGACCAATTTTATATTATTAATAGCATTAGCAGTAGTAGTAGTAATATTGTAGTACAGTAGACTCTTGCTAATCAGAAACCAGTAGTAACCGGACCATGTTCAGATTACTTATGGGTGGAAATAAGACTCCCACTGCATAGCAGTTTGATCCATCCCTGGTTTTACTGTGAGTTTTATAAACCACACCTGAGCTTGGTACCTATACACTGGGGCTGATAAACAATGTATTAAAACCTGTGATGGGTGAAACTGCTATGCAATATATCCATCCTTGTTAGTAATATTTTCAAAGCATGTATCCTAATCTATACTATTTTATGTAACTTTCTTGCTGCTTTACCATGACCATGTATGAATAATATTAAAATACGCTGACTGGCCAATAATTGTAGAATGTAAGCAAAACAGAAAATACTACTCTGCAATACACATTATATATATATATATATATATATATATATATATATATATATATATATATATATATATATATATATATATATATAGGCAAATGTATGTGGCAACATTACAAGCCATATGATCAATTAGATCTATATAAGATGTGTGAGTGTTTTGTGCGACTATTCAGCAACAAACATGGCAAAGCAGAAGGATCTCAGTGAGTTCACAAGAGGCAAGGGGTACTGTAAACCTGAGTCAGCGCAGCAGCTCGATTGATCAATGTGGTCATCAAGACGGTTTCTTGGGCGTTTCTGGAATGGCAACATTTACAGAAAACCCCCACCAGAGAGCACAACTCTGGTCACAAGCAAGTCATGACCTATTTGTACGATGCACTGTGAGAGCTAGACTTGCAGCTACACAATTAAGATTATACTCCAAGTCAGAGTAAATAGAGTATGTTAGGCGCTGGATTACTGTTTACCTTGTATTTGGTCAAATAGCCATGCTTCATGCTCGTGCTCAGATTCATCATGCACAGTGCTGGTCTATAAAGAAAGGGTTTTAAAGAGAGAAGCACAAACTAGTGGGAGAATTATTTCAAAGTAAAAAAAAGTTTCTGGGACGTGGCATACAAAACCATCACGCAGGTTTAAAAGAGATATTAAAATGCTTAGCACTTGGTTAGCTGTATTAGGTTTCTGGGCTGCCTCTCTGGAAAAGAGAGCATTGCTGTCTGGAAGCACTGTCTCTTGAAATATTATCCTATTTTATTAATGCTGGCTCTTCCACAGTAAGCTAGGGCTTAGAACGTTACTTACCGTAACCCTGGTTCCCTGAAAGAGAAGACGACCACCAACGACATTACGTATGGGAAAATGTATGCCAGAGTCGTCGCGAGGGAGAAGGAACAGCAGCATATGAGGGATGCATCAGAACCGCATAACCCAATGGCTAGCGGTGTGAGCTTACACCCTCAAGGACCCTTGTGCCTAATAAAAGCAAAGCAGGATATACCACATTAAGGCGGTAGAACCTGGAGAAATTATGTGGCGTAGCCCAGCTAAAAGCAATACCAATATCAGACATCGAGGCCCCTCTGAAGAGGGCCCAAGATGTAGCCAACTCTCTAGTGGAGTGGGCGGCTACCCTGTCAGGTGGGGGCAAGCCAGCACCATTATACGCAGTCGAGACTGTGTCCACAATCCAATGTGACAGACACTACTTTGAGAGGGGCTGTGCTAGGGTCTGTGTACCGTTACAGACAAAGAGCTCTTGTCTTATCCACGTAGCATCTCAATGCCCACACTGGGCAGAGGAAATCCAATCTCTCAGTCCTCAGTTAATGCAAACGGTGGTGGATGGAAGGACTCCAGTTCCACAGACTGATTAATGTGGAAGGCTGTGATCACCTTGGGGAGGAAAGCAGAGTTGGTGACACCCTGCTGCCATCCTCCCAAATTCACATACAGGAGCTGTGCACAGACACGCTTAGCGGCGGTCATAGCCATGAGGAAGGCTGTCTTCATTGACAGGTACTTCAACTCTATGGAGTGTATGGGCTCAAACTGGGCTTTCGTGAGAGCCTCCAGTACAATATTAAGGCTCCATTCAGGGAGAACAGTCCTCCTGGGAGGGTGTAACCGCCGAGAGCCTTTAAGAAATCGGGTAGTCAAGAAATGCGCACCCAGAGACACCGAATCTACGGGTGCATTGCAAGCAGAAATAGACGCTAAATACACCTTCAAAGTGGTTTCTTGCAGAAACTGTAAGGTGACTGGCATAGGGAAAGATATTGGGTCATGGCTTCTAGCCAGACACCAAGCTTGGAAATACCTCCACTTATAGGTGTACAAAGACCTAGTGGAGTCTGCCCTAGCACTCTGCAATGTACCCACAATCGCATCTGATTGCCCTAGGGCTAACCAGTGGTCCCTTTCAGGGGCCAGACCCATAGCTGTAACCTGCCCAGTTCCGGGTGCCAAAGAGTGCCTCTCACCTGACTGAGGAGATCCATGCACAGTGGGATCTCCCAGGGCTGGTCGTGTAACAGCTGGCACAGGGTCGAAAACCATATTCTCCTGGGCCACTAGGAGAACTGATGCTTCCTCTAACCTGACCTTTTCGAGAAAGGCCGGGAGCAGCGGTATACGTGGGAAAGCATGGGCCATTCGTGCACTAGGGCGTCTATACTGAGTGGACCACCTAAGCGGTGGAGGGAGTACTACAGGGGGCAATGCGTCGTCTCTGCCGAGGCAAAGAGATCGACCTGTGCCTTACCGAACCGTTTCCAATGAGGGTGGAGTCGCCACTCTGTCGGATGCAGATCCTTCCTGGAGAGGAGGTCTGCTGCCCAGTACACCACTCTGGGAATGTGCATCGCCCGTAGGGACAGCAAGTTCCTCTGAGCCCATGTTAATAGCCTGAAGGCCATGCGATGCAACCCCGGGGACCGTAGGCCACCTTCGTGTTTGACATACACCACCACTGTCGTGTTGTCCGTCCGGATCAACATATGTGTACCCTTCAGCGCTGGGAGGAAGTGGTGGAGAGCAAGGGAGACCGCTTGCAACTTCAGCATGTTTATATGCAGGGATGTCCAGCGGTCTGGCCAGGATCTGCATACTCCTCTGCCTTCTCAGGCCGCCCCCCAACCCAAGTTGGAGGCATCTGTCGTCACCACTTAGCGGTTACTCCCATTAACACTACTCCCATTCGCACACCCTCGCGCAGGTGAGAGGTCGTCCTCCACCAACGTAAGGCTGCCGAGCACACGTGAGACAGCCAGCCGACGGTGTCTGACGCGTTTGGTGTTGGTGTGGAACGCATTGAGCCACGCTTGTAATGGGTGCATGTGAAGCAAACCCAGCTGAATGGCCGATACGGCTGCGGCTATCAGACCGAATAGTTTCTGACACAATAGGAGGGTGACCTGCGATCCCTGTTGGAACAGGGAGAGGCAACCCTGGATAGCTGCAACTCTGTAGTCTGACAGGTATGCGCGCATCGTACCGGAGGCCCAGCCTCGCCAGATGCCCTGTCACAACCGTCGTGTGGGCCACTGCTCCCTCTCGCGACTGGGAACAGATCAACCAGTCGTCGAGTTTATTACTCTGATCCCCTGCAGGATAGCGTCCACGCACTTTGAAACGTACAAGGAGCCAGGGAGAGGCCGAATGGCAGCATAGCAAACTCGTAAACGCTTCCCTGAAAAGAGAAGCGGTGATACTTCCTGTGCTCTGGAAAAATGGGAACGTGAAAGTACGTGTCCCGTAAGTCCACGGTGGTGAACCAGTCGCACGGCCGGACGGACTGGAGAATGTGACGGTGAGTCAGCATCTGGAACCTCCTTTCTTTTAAGAACCCGTTGAGGAGCCTCAGTTCTAGGATGGGGCAAAAGCCTCCATCTTTTTTGGGTACCAGAAAACACCTCGAGTAGTACCCCTCTCTGTGGGATGTGGGGTCTACGAGACGAATGGCTTGCTTGCACAGCAAGGCGGCCACTACCTTCTGAAGTACCAAGGCCTGGAGAGGGTCTGTCAAGAAAGTATTCGTGATACCTCGAAAGGGAGGAGATCCCAAGCAGAACTGAACCACGTAACCATTTTGCACGGTGGCAAGCACCCAGGTGTCTGAGGTGCAAGTGTGCCAGTACTGAAGCTGTTGTGCCGAAAAGGGGGTCTGAGGCCACGAGCCTTCAGAGGCCCTGCTCGGGCTGCTGAGGCTGCGGTGGGGCAGTTTGAGGTGGCTGTCTAGGGCGCTGGCCCTGGAAACGCCTCCTGGGATGCTGATGTGTTGGCTGGCCATGTCCTGCATTCCCTCTGCCTGCCGGGTGGGCTCGGTTGTTTGCTGCTGGTGTGCCCTGTAGGTGATGCCTTAGGTCACCCAGTGGAGCCGTGGGGACTGGAACAGTCCTGGTGACAGTCCGCATCTGAGGAGCTCGCCAGCGGTTCGACCTGCCCCACGCAGAAACTCAGGGAGGGAGCAACGCCGCCACCTGCCGGGACGCCTCGCGTTATCCGCATCAGGAACTCTAGCCTGTGACAGCCACAGCTGTCTACAAGCCACAATCAAGCTAGCCAGGCTCCAGCCAAGAGCTTGCCCTTGGAGACCGGAGATCTGCAGCAGCGTGCTGGACAGGAGACGTAGCTCCGTGGCTATCAGCTCAGGGAGCGGGGCCTCACACAGTACACCGTTCATATAGGCCGTCAGCACACTCGTCGTGTTTGACAGGCGAGTTGCCTGAGCCTCTGCTACATACGCCTGCTTGAGATGCGTTTCTGACACCTTGTATTGAGGGAAAACGGAAAATGGACTGGTGTGGTTCTGCCGCCGGTGTCCAGGAGACCTGCAGGAAGGCTGCAGTGCGTCCCATAAGTGCTAGACAATGGAGGAGCATTTGCATCCAAGGCTACCTCGAAGCCAGTTTCTTCCTCAGCAGGAGGTTCAAGCTCCCCTCCTACCTGCATGTCAGAGTAGAAGGAGGCTTCCTCCCCAGAGGCCGCTACAGAAAGCGTGTCCTCTTGCACCAGCTGGGACGCCTCATCCCATCCACTCTGATCTCCTCTGGGGGAGGGGGTGTATGGCAATTGGGGCTGCAATGGAGCTGGGACTGCAGCCAGGGACGCGGGTGTCTGTTTGGCCAAGCGCTCCAAAACCTGTGCCATCTGGGCTTTGTGGTCCATAATGTCTCTCGCCTGCCTGGAACACTTCACCCTTCTCGTCTGCGGAGATGGGGAGTGACTACGGGAGGCCTGTGCATCGGGGATGTCCAGCAGGGGGTCATGGAACAGGTCATGGAGGAGGGGCTCTGGGGCTCCAAGAGCAGCCGATGGTCCGGCCATCTTCGTGGCCCTCTCCAACCTATTTTCCTTCACCCGAGGCTGAAAAGCCGCACAGATGCTGCAGGCCACGTCCTTCTCGAGGGCCAAGGTGGCATGTTGGACACCCAAGCACCGCGCACAGAGGGTATGCTTATCCTCCTGCGGGATATTTGCATTGCAGGCCGTGCAGGGGTGGAATCCCGACTTGCTTGACATGGGTCTGGTGTTCTGCATTGGCTGTGCACCGAACACCGCTTGCACTGCGCTCAAGCACTGATTAATAGTGCGACGCCGTGCGCTCACCCACTAGCGCTGTAGCGCAGGGTACCAAACGCCATGTGCACTGTGCACCGCGTACCATGCAGCACCGTATGCCCATGCACTAGTGTAGCAGTGGCACCAAGCACCGCATACACTGTGCATACTGAGCACCGTGCGCACCGAGTACCATGCAGTACCATGCAGTAGCTCCATAGCAGTGGCCAAGCACCGTGTGCACCGCATGCACCGTGCGCACCACGTGCACCGTGTGTACCGAGTACCATGCGCACCGAGTACCGTGCACTGTGTGCACCGTGTACCGTGCAGCACCGTGCGCACCGAGTACCGTGCACTGTGTGCACTGTGTACCGTGCAGCACCGTGCACACCGAGTACCGTGCACTGTGTGCACCGTGTACCGTGCAGCACCGTGCGCACCGAGTACCGTGCACTGTGTGCACCGTGTACCGTGCAGCACCGTGCGCACCGAGTACCGTGCACTGTGTGCACCGTGTACCGTGCAGCACCGTGCGCACCGAGTACCGTGCACTGTGTGCATAGGTACCGTGCAGCACCGTGCGCACCGAGTACCGTGCACTGTGTGCACCGTGTACCGTGCAGCACCGTGCGTTCGTGCACTAGCGTGTAGCAGTGGCACCAAGCACCGAAATGACTTCCTCAGGATGACAGTTTTAATCCCTCAGTGGGCGGGACCAAGTGCATCATCACAGGAAGGGGCCTATCTCATACATAATGTCTGTTGGTGGTCGTCTTCGATTTGAAAGGGAACTAAAAATAGTACTGTAGTTACATTTTAAACTTACCAAGATAAGCAGAAAAGAATGTTCAACAATTAGAATTCTTATGGTTTGTGTTGATGTGATGTTAGGTTCACTAAACTAAATCAATGTAGAAACAGGAAAACAAGAAAACCTAATCTAAAACTCTGATCTAATGTATTCTAAGAGATGAAGGAGTGAAATATATATTACCATATTTACCGCTAGAAAAGTTTACTTTTACTTACTTATATGTGATTTACCTGTGCTTTACAAATCTTTAGCTATGCTTTACTACACTTTGCTATGCTTTTACCGTGGCATACTGCAGTTATTTTTACTGCATCATTGCAGCACGCTGTTTAGTTAGAAGTCCATTTATCCCAGCAACACACTTTGGATTCGCTCCCTGTGCAGCAGGTATTAGGACCCATGACCTGACACCACTTAAAGTCCTACAGTAAGTCTAGAAAAGGGAAGTCTCATATTTCAGAAGGGGTCCTAATACATGCTGCAGACGGAGTGAATCTATAGTGTGGTTGACGGCTAGAAAAATGTAAGGGTATTTGAAATTAAGTTGTTAGTCTTGAAGTCTTGGCTAATTATTACCCCTTTTAATAAAGCTTTTGCTTCTTTTTTGAGGGGCATTATTATGATTAATCTAATCCAAACTTTAAAGATACATTGGGGAAAAAGGAAAAACAAATCGCCAAAGGTTTTGGCATAGAGTATTTTCAATAAAGCCTCTGTCTCAGCAGAGAACCCCAGACCTGGGCTACAGGATGACTTGGGTTAACCAATGGAATGGAATGACATCACTTTTTGACAAGATCTATTTTCCTTCATTAGGCATAAGAGGGTAGGCCAGGCAGTACATCTGTGTGGTGGGATTTTGAAACGCTGCAGTCGAATAACTTTTTGTCACATTGAGAAAAGTGATACAAAACAGGCATTGTGTGATCAGTTTAAGGTCAGAAACAAACTAATGACTAATAACTGCTTAGGTCTTGAGAGAGGGCTATGGAAACGCTTTTAAATTGGCTTCTGCTGTAGAGCCAATGTTTTTGATTGCAGCACAGCAGTGCTGAGCTCCAAAAGGCTTTAGTGTGGTCTGGTGGTTACAGGAAAAAGAGCAGGAGTTGCTGGGTATCCAAATCCCAGCTCTGCTGCTGAATGGCTCACTGTACAGACCTGTGCAGGCTGTGTAACCCTGAGTGTTTCAGATCCCCCGGCTGTGCTACTACAGCAGCACACCAGTAACAAGGGCCCACCACCTTGTCGGGCTATCCTGGGTAAATCAGCTCCAAGTGATGAGCTTGCGGTGACATTCACACTGGAAGATAAAACATTTGGGGGGGAGGGGGTGAAACTCGTCTGTAAACTCAGTTCACCACATCCAAGGCACTATAGACCCAACGCCAAGATCATCACTTTGTAAAAGTATAATAGTAGGGCCGCTTATACTATAGCATATTAAATGCACCAAACTAGAATCAATTACTCTACTGCAGTTCCTTCACCCGTCTGCTGTTTGAAGGTGAGAAAACGTAGGTGGGACCATGTTTGTTAAATGTAACTCCTATATTGCTAAGAGATACAATTATACACATTGGCAAGGTAAGACATTAGATGAAATTTGGAAATAAAACTCCAATTTGGAAAATTAAGGCTCCAATTAAACTGTTTGGAGAGTGATTAGTCTCATGCAGTTAGAAGGTACTCATTCCTTGGCTTGCAATCCAACAGCACCAGCAATGACTTGCTGGGTAAGGTCCAACCACTGGCCAGCAGCCTGGAGATCCAGTCCTTCCTCTGTGGGCACACAGCAGGAAACCTAACAAGAAACACATGGGCAGTAAATGAAGCCAGGGATAGAGGAAGAAACTATAGCATGCCTATCGGGTCTCCTTTGGACAGATTCAGCACAGACAAGTTGTAACATTTCCATCCCCATCTACTGACAGCGAGAACCCAATGGACAGTGGTTAACTGCAAAACGGCTATAGGGTTACTTTGAGCCGGCGTGGCATCGTCCAGTGCTGACCCCCACTGCTGACACAGCAAGATCAGAGACTGTGGTTTACCATTTATTATGCGTGGCTTTCCTCTTCTAATACACAAAGGAAGCTGAGGGCTCAACAAATTGCTTTAGATGGCCAGCAAAATAAGATACAAAATGGCAAAATGCATTGAATTATGAGAACTTGGAAAAAGAGCTCAGCTAATGCTCCGGTGCATTGTTAGGCACACACATACCATGTCCTCAATGTGAGTGAGAGCTTGCCTGAAACATTCCTGTCATTGTTAATTTCTCAGTTCTGGTGGCAAGTTATTCTCAGCTGAGTTAGAAAAGCAAGATTGGAGAATATCTGGTAATCTTACTGCCTCTGCTTGACATGTTTAAGACAGTACCTGGTGTTCAGAGAGATTATTTTGTCACACTGACCTTTAATTAAGACCATCTCGAACTAGTTTATCTCAGGTCTAAAGTTAACGGGAAATCTAGGCAACATTTTGAAGAGCTGGAAACCAGCAATGTCTCTCTCTGTCTCGCCGAGCAGGTCCCCCTCTCATTGAATCACCTAGAAAACCACTCGCTCTCCTAGTCACCCTGGGACAGCGTCTTGGACGGGAGCCGGTGAGAACAAGCTGACTAAGGGGTCGGGGGTTACTGTAAACAGACTCTCCGAGCAGAATAAAATAATAACACACTGGAGGCCTAATCTGGACAGAACACAGAAACATTTTACTGTTCCACATAAAAGACTTAATATGAAAGGGTGATCTAACGCTTTTTCTGCTGTGTCTTTCTTTTCCTCCAGGATCGGAGGACTGACGGCATGCATTCCTTTGTTGTATTAATCGTTTGATAACGCTTTACAGTACAGTAAGTGGCATTAAGTCAAGTGTAACTAACTTCAAAAGCAGTCTGTAAAAGAGTGGCTTGGCTATGGGTATAGTTACCTTGTACAGTTGTACAGGGATGGAAATATGATTCCTACTGCATAGCAGTTTCACCCATTCCAGGTTTTACTACGCTTGATTATCCACAGTGTATGGGTAACAAGCTCAGGTGTGACTCTTTAAACTCAAAGTAAAACCAGTAATGGATGTAACTGCTATGCAATGGAAGTTTTATTTCCATCCCTATTGTTCATATCATTTTCTGTTTCAGTCTTCAGCTCCTGGTGACTTTCTCTTAAGCTCAGAAGTTTAAAGAAGCCCTGTGGCCAAAACAGAGATCTGAAACATGTCTTCTCTCTAAGTTTTTCCATTGGCGCTGTCTGTAGATATGTGCTATAAAACAAAAGCTTAATAATGGGAACCAACTTTATAGCAGGTATGTTTACGCGGTGGCCTCCTATGCATTCTAAGTTTCAATGAATAGCATCATAGAACAGGGACATATCAAGGGTTATAAAGTTTTGACTGAATCCACTTAATGATAAGAAGCAAATAACCTACATTTCTTTGCTTTGGACAGCCTTAAGAGAATAAGTCGAGTTCAATATTGGCAAGGAATCCTGGTCAAAGTGTTTTTTTCATACACCACAATTTGTTTTCATTTTTCCTGAAGTTTTTATTTACTGTAATTCTTAACAAGTATTTTCTTAGTTTGTTAAGCAATGAAAACAAATTATGAAATGAACCCCTTTATAACTGCTAATGTGAAAACACTTACACTAAATCAAAAGTTTCTTTGTTATGTCCTTTGATATTGAAACCTTGCCGATGTTCTGTCAGCTGTCCTAGGTTAGAGACTTGCCTTAAGCTACAAGCAAGGTAAATGTGCAGAACTCAGCATCTTCCCTATTTAATTCACTAATCTTACAAAAAGTCAGCAAATGACAATGCAGTAAAGTTCCAACCATCATGAGGACAGCAAGGGTCCTTCCTTCAGATAGTCAATACAGTAACGTTCCAGCCATCATGAGCTCCACAAGGGTCCTTCCTTCAGATAGTCAATACAATAACGTTCCAGCCATCATGAGCTCCACAAGGGTCCTTCCTTCAGATAGTCAATACAGTAACGTTCCAGCCATCATGAGCTCCACAAGGGTCCTTCCTTCAGATAGTCAATACAATAACGTTCCAGCCATCATGAGCTCCACAAGGGCCCTTCCTTCAGATAGTCAATACAGTAACATTCCAGCCATCATGAGCTCCACAAGGGACCTTCCTTCAGATAGTCAATACAGTAACGTTCCAGCCATCATGAGTACAGCAAGGGCCCTTCCTTCAGAAAGTCAATACAGTAATGTTCCAGCCATCATGAGCTCCACAAGGGTCCTTCCTTCAGACAGTCAATACAGTAACGTTCCAGCCATCATGAGCTCCACAAGGGTCCTTCCTTCAGATAGTCAATACAGTAATGTTCCAGCCATCATGAGCACCACAAGGGTCCTTCCTTCAGAGTGTCAACACAGTAACGTATTAAGGCTCACGTAGAAATGTACTGGACCTTTGAATTGAAACATATCTGACCAATTGACTGCTTTCATATAGAGGTCTTGTTTTAATTCTGACCACCTTGGTTTCCAGACGGATTAACTCGGGACTAGATGACACCAACCTAACTGAATCGTCTCTGGGGAGTGAGGCAGGTCTGGGTTGGTTCGTCTGGAGAAAGCAGTTTTTCTGTGCTGCTACCGGGCACACTGATATTTGAGGAAAAGGTTGAATTAGCAACACCAAAGATGCACTATTAATATGATCGGAGTTAAGTCTTTACTCTGGTTTGTTGCCTTTTATTCCTCGTCACTCTGTTGCCAAGCAGAAGTGAACACACCCTGTAGGTTTTTGGCAAGAAGGGCGGGGTGGTTGGGGGCTACGCCAGGTGGCATTTGTTTCCATGCTATGCCTCAGCTCGGCTTCAAAAGCTGCTTGTTTTCTGGAAACATTCTAAAAAAGAGCTAAACATGAGAGAATAATGCTAAACTGTTTTCATTAATCCTCAGAGTGATTTATTTCACTCTGCTTGGTCACTTCCATGTACAGCCGCCCACTCAATAGTTTTAGAAGACAGAACAGCTCGTTCCCAAAAGGCAGCCCATAGTGACCAATCGACAAACAAATTACATCACTAAAGGGATCCTTTAGACCTGTACAGAAATTCTCCCCAGGGTCTCTATGGTTGTATGCCTTGCTGTCTGTCTGCACTGACAGGCACCACAGACATTCTGCGAAAAACTGAGCCTCAGAGCACCTACACACCAAGCAGCCAACAGAAACTGCAGCCAATAACAATCCTTGTGGTCATTTTTCAAAAGTTAATTTACCTGCACTAAATGACAAGCCAACTAAAGCTCAACATTTAAAAATGTGTTGCCCTACCAAGTCATTTATTTTGAAGGATTTATGATTTCTGTTAAACAGATGTATCATTTTTGTAGACACTTTTTTTTTCAAACTAATGCCTTATATTGCCAGTGGGAAAAGTTATTTTCACTTGTATTTTTTTTTTTCTGAAGACCGTACTAACTTGAAGTGTTACAGAACATCCTGCAGTTTTTAACTCAGAGCACTTTATCTCTGCTGTCTCCTGTGTTGTCCATTTCGCAGCAATATGTTTTAAACATAATGATGCGTCACTTTGAAATCGGGTGAAGCTGAAATAGATCTTGCCAGCACACTATAGATTCACTCCCTGTGCAGCATGTATTAGGATCTCACTTGATATGACTCAAAGTCTTATATGCAGCAAATAAAGTTTCATGTTTCAGGTGGGGATCTAATACCTGAAGCACAGGGAGTGAATCTACAAATGCACATCACCCGAGTCCAAGTGGAAAGCTCAACAATCTACAGAAGAATAAGAACTTACAAGAAAGAAAATGTTGGTGCCCCTGTCTCATTTTACAAGTCTTTTTTACTGGTACAGTATTGGAGCAGTACAAGTATCACTTTATGTAATAATTTGTTCATCCATAAATTTGCTGATTATGTTGTTCAGCACATCTATAAAACACAACAAAATCAAAAAATTCCCAATACATATTTTTTCAGTTTGTCCAAACCCTAATAAAAAAACAGATCTGGAAATCATTGTGTTGTAACTGTTGTTAGTAACAAAGAGAATCAACTAGCATAGAACCAGGGTCTGTTCCAAACACACACAGTTCTCAAGTTCTCATTGGCCAGGCCCCATCCACCCCACAAACCACCACCGTCTCAAAGGAGAACAACCTGTCAGGCCGGTCCAAAAGCCTGTCAGTAATATTTAACACCCACAATTATTGTTTAATGCTCCGTATATAACAGGCCACTCTTGTTCTCACTCTCTCTCTCTCAGACACTCTGATTAATGAAGTATTACATACTGTAGAGCGCTTAGAACAATATCCTTCACATTACATGCCAAAAACTAAGACTGTACGAAAATCTAATTCTCCAAACTCAGATGCTAGTGACACAATGAGAAATACCTTTTGAAATTAAACAGTGAGGTTTACGTTGTATTAGCTATATACATATTAGCTAAATATTAGCTATATAAATATATAACACCCCTTTCTCTGAGGAGCACTGCTTTAAATATTGGCAGCTAAGTAGACAGGACATGGCCTTTGATTCTTTCTTTTAAGAACATAAACTCCTGTTAACAACATGTAGGTATAATGTATGTGCTTTCACTGTGTAACAAGACTGCATGTGTCCGCAAAGCTGTTACCCGAGTCTCCTTGTAAAAGCACTGCTGATTCCCAGCCTTGATTCCCCCTCAGCTTGAAACGGAGATTTGGTGATGCGATAGCGCCCCTTGCGCGGAGCGACGGGATCCTCAATGGACACTATCGAGGACTTGACATCAGTGTAGGTCACTTTGACTCTGCTGTTCATATGCAGAGCACTGTGCTGAGATTCTGGAATGAAGAAATGGGATGAGCTATCTTTTATACAGATTAAATAGATGCAGAACAACTGGCATGCAAATACAAGTTGTTATAGAATGAATACCTTATGCACTCCGAATTTACTTAATATGCCATTTATGCCCAGATATGTGTTTATTGTGCCATGATACGTGTTCTTAATCATCATTTAATACTGTTTATGCACTTGTGGGTAATTGGATGGTTCATGGTGCTGAGAATCTGGAATTAAGAAATAGTAAAAACTCTCAGATCTAAGACTTCTAAGCAGAACTAGACAACTTTTTTACACTTTATATTTGTATTAAACTTTAACAACATTTTATTAACGTCAAGGAAATAGCTTGACGTACAGTAAAAAAATAATGGTTACTTCAATCCAGTATTGGGGCTTTGGCTCCCCCATAAGAAACCAAAATCCCATTTAACCAAAAAAAAAATGATTGTATTGTGGCAATTCTCTTTACTTTAAACCGCTATTGAGTGATCAAGGTGCCCCAGGTAGCTGTCTAAGACACTACCTCAAAGTGTGTGGTCTGTATCACTACTATGGCCAGAGGTTAAAACAACATGGCTATTATGTTACTGGACAAAACCGCTAATGGAACTCCCCAGAGAGAACGATTGCTGTATAGCAGATATTAAGAAAACTGAACCTATTTAGTGTTCCCGACAGTAGACCAAAACAGACACATGAATATCATACTTTGGTATTTTCTGTTATACAAAGAGACTTCTAAAAAGTCACATGACCTCAATATCTTAGCCAGTCTGAGGTCAGTCAAAGGAACCAAGACATTTACCATGAAGTGTTAATATGACTGCAGAAATGTAGCCAATACCTCAAAGTGTGTTATTAGGCTGAAGCAGTGCAATGGCAGAGACTTTCTAAAATGACAGCCACAAACAATATCCAAGATCGAACTTCACCTAGAGAATTGTAGAACGTGTTATGTGCTGAATATGAAGACAATAAGTGAACCAAAGTGTAGAATACCACCTTTCTGCACCTTCTTTCCACATAGCAGATCTATTTATTACTAATGAGGATTTATTATTATTTATTTATGAATAACAGTGTGTACTGTAAGCAATGTACTTTATTATTAGTGCGACATTGTAACTTGTTACAATAAACCATGCCACTGATAAAAGATCAACATTTTACAGTAGCATATTGCACTTGAATAGACAAACGTTTTAACGTACTTAACGGGACATTCAAATTTAGAAAGAAAAAAAAAACTATTTCTCTCAATACCATGTCTGAAATCACGGCTGTCGAAATGTACTTACTCTGTATTCGTTATCACAGTATTAGTTTAATTAGATTGTTATTTAAATCTATGAATGCCAAAGAAAGTACTGTTTGTATAATTCAAGGTACAGCTGTCTATGTACTGAGTCTAGCTGGTGAACGTCTTAGCCCACACACAGTATGTGCTGGAGCAATGTACAGCACGCAGATCACAGCCCTCGGTTTAGTAAATATGAGATCTGGGGTAGAGCGGTGGGAGATCATTTTAACACCAGCAAGAAAAGCGGCGTTTTTTTGTTTTGTTTTTGTTTTTTAATAACCGTATATAGTTTCAGGTAAAGCACAGTGTGCACAGCAACAAAAAAATCTTCATCTCATGACAATAATACATCATTTGATTCAAAACGATAACAGGTGTTTATTAATACACGCGTCCGCTTCCGTCACCCAAATATACTCAACGCCAGTATACTTAATACGCGGTTTTCACTTAAACAGTATTGCAGAGACACCGGAACGATCCTATCATATTTATAAATATTATTATTTTGCCCATCCATACAACTATATCGGTTCTTATATTGATCAATATTTTTCACCACGTGAGTGTGTATCCCCTTCACACAGTGAGGTAGGCATTCTTCAATTAGAATGCACCTGACCGTGTAATAACTCGAATGCAAATTTCTATTATTGAAATCTAAAAGAGAAAAGCAATATACATCATATTACAGCTCAAAATAAAGTTTGCACTGCATGACTCCATGTGACGGTTTAATACAATGTGCATTACATAAATAAATAACGTCCTTCTGTTTCATTGTAATGTATTGCGGTTGTTGAAGCTGTGGAGTGAAAAATAAATTTGCTTGATGCGGAAATGTTAGATTGGGTAAGAATAATACATTGTCAGACTTCCAGCGCTGGAATTACCTATAATGAACTTCCATTCACAAACGTGTACCCTTCAGGGCAAACCCGTCTCCCCAGTAATGTTGCTGAAGCTGACACCCTGGGATCCTTCAAGAAGCTGCTTGATGAGATTCTGGGATCAATAAGCTACTAACAACCAAACGAGCAAGATGGGCTGAATGGCCTCCTTTCGTTTGTAAACTTTCTTATGTTCTTTTTTTCTTATGTCTCCAGTGTTCATACATTTAGGAGGAGGCGGGGCGCGCGCGCACACACACACACACACACACACACACACAGATGACAAATATGCATTGAACTCAAAAGTTGCATTAGACTCGTGCCACGGTAAGGGATATTATCAACCTGGTGCTGCAGTACTGGAAGTTGCTTCACCTTGTTTCTAAATCCATTTAGAAACATTTTATTCTCCTATCTGTAATATCTTGATCAAAAAGCGATAGAAAACGTATTCAGTTAATAACTTCACTGGTCAGAAAATGAAAGCATGTCTGGTGTAATTTTTCTATGGTTTGGTCAAGTTGTGCCTTAACAAAATACGTTTCTTTTTTTTTTCTCTCTCCCCTTTCCCTCCTCCCCTGCCGACGTCTATTGACGGCGCCAGGTGGCAGCCCCATGATTGCATAGCAGACATTTGGCAGCTTTACTAGGAAGCAACCCACCAGTCGCAGACGCCCTTACAAAGCACAACATACAAGCAGCTTCTGACGTCTCTGACCAGACGGCACTTTAAAGGGAATTTAACCAAAAACGAAACAAAGAGGTTCGAACTCACAGTCCATCTATTGCAAATAGCTGAAGCCGAAATCAATGTTTGTTTGTTTTTTATTTAGGGCTATAGCTGAATAGCTTAGGAAAAAATACGCATGAATGGAGAGTTGACATGGCGGCAAGTGAGAAGGGAGAGCTCTTTACTATTTTAGAGACGAACGCTGAGACGGAAAAAGACACTGAATCCAATACAGAATCGTTTCCTTTGAATCTGTCTGCTGATGTCAAGTGGTTAGAAATCCCTTTTAGAAAGAGAGTGTGGGAAGAAGACGAATGCGAAAACGAGCTAACAGGAGAACAAGCAGCAGCTGCAGCAGCAGCCTCTGGTATCAGAGACAGTGGCTGCAGTATCCTTTTAGGCGCCGAAAGTGATTTCAAGTATGAGGACTTGGATGATTCCTATTCAGTGAATGGCTGCACAGAAACCACTGCCAATGACTCTGACATTGATTTCTCTGATCTGGAGGAAGAGCTGACCGACCTGCGCGGTCCAATAGGTGAATGCGACGAGGACTGTACCTCCAAAAGCTTCTGGGGAGAGCCCGACCAGCCCATTTCAATAGAGGAGTTCACTGCCAGCACTGGCCCCCGGCACGCGCTGGGGGACGAGGCGGACAGCCGCGACTATTTCCGGCTGCTCTTCCCAGACATGCTGTTCCAGCACATTGTGGAGCACACCAACAATTACGCCCTCTACAGGCAGAGGAAAAGCGGGAAACTGGACCCGCATTGGCGGCCCACAGATCTTAGGGAAATGCAAGCTTACATTGGACTCAATATTTTAATGGGCATAAACCAGCTTCCAGATTATGGAATGTACTGGGCCACTGATATTTTCATTGGCAATGCCGGCTTCAAAAAGACCATGACTGCCCGTAGGTTCGAGAAGCTGAACCAAAACATTCACCTGTGTGACCGGGACCAGGAGCCAGCCCGCGGGCAGCCGGACTATGACGGGCTGTACAAGATCAGGCCCCTGCTGGACGTGGTGCAGAAGACCATGTGGGAAGCCTACGGGGCAAACAGGTGCCTCACTGTGGATGAGGGGGCCATTGCTGTCAAGGGGCGGTTCTCAGCCACGCAGTACATGCCCTCCAAGCCAATCAAGAAGGGTCTGAAGGTGTGGATGCTGTGCGACTCCAAATCAGGCTACTGCCACCGCGCCAACATCTACGTTGGCAAGTCCAACGAGGACTCGGGCATAGTCGGCTACAGGGTGGTCACATCACTCGTCAGGGGCCTGGAGGGCAAGCACCACCACGTCTTCCTTGACAGCTTCTTCACCTCGGTGCCCCTGGTCCATAAGCTGCTCGAGCTAGGGCTGTACGTGTGTGGCACCACCCAGCAGAACCGCAAGGGTTTCCCGGATGCCCTCAAGCTGAAGAACGTGGGCAAGCTGGCGCAGGGCGAGTTCTTCCAGTGCCAGCACGGCAACATCCTGGCCACAGTCATGAGGGACACCAAAGTGATCAGCTGCCTGTCATCCAACGCGGCGCCCGGGATTGTGGGTATCAGCCAGGGGAAGCAGAAGGACGGCACCATCTACGGGGTCCCACGGCCCCTCCCTCTGCTTCTGTACCAGGAGAACATGCGGGGCGTGGACCTCTGCGACCAGCTGCGGGAGTGCTACCTGGTGGGCCGCCCCTGCAAGAAGTGGTGGCGCTACTTCCTGTGGTTCTACCTTAACATCTGCATTGTCAACGCCTTCATCATCCTGAGGGAGAGCCGTAAGGGCAACCCGCCACCTGGCTTCAGCGGGAAACAGTTCACTCAGCGGCACTTCCGGATCCGGCTGGCGCAGCTGCTCATCGGAGACTACCAGGGCACCAGGGGCGTGGAGCGGGCATCCCGGAAGAGGCACTCTGATTCGCCCGTGGAGTACGGGCACCGTCTGGAGCGCATGTCAGAGCGATCTAGGAGGTGCCGGAACTGCACCAACAAAGGGCTTCGCCACGAAAGCGTTTTTGGGTGCAAGATTTGCAATGTCCATCTCTGCAGAGGAGGCTGCTTTGCAGAGTTTCATAAATGAACAGCTGAACTATTTCTGCAATTTAATTTTTTTTTAAAGAAAGGGGAAAAAAATAGACATGGAAATATTTAATACTTAAAAAAAAAAAAAGCCCACAATGATTGGACCCAAAGCTGCTTCTTGCAGGTACTGTTTTGTTTTATGTTTTGTTCTGTTTATTTTTTAATGTGAATCAGTTGAATGCCAACCCAGTAGTATATGCTATCTTTTCAATTGTTTTTAACATGTGTTTTTGCTATATTTTAAAATAAGTTGTGCTACTTTTTATACTGTCTGAAATGAAAAAAATTCATGGTGCTTTTTTTTGGTTTAACTGAAAACAGATATTTAATAATACTGTACTGCATAAGGTAAAATGTGTTTTTACAACAAACTCCTGCTATTATATACATCTTTACCTTTTTAAGCACAGCAAAACTGGCATTAACAGATCAGTCACCTTACAGATTTTATATGAAAGTTTCAGGCAATTGAATATGTATATACATGTGTTTAACCCCTTGGGTGACCAGTCAATTCAAGGGAAGTAATATTTTATATAAAGTTAAGGGGCAGAACTGGTTTCATCACAATGTGAGGGGGTGGGTATTCTGTTGTATAATATAATGGTTTCAAACAGTCTCAAGCAGATTTTAAAACAGATAGGAAGTTTAAGAAAAGGAGTGGCCCCCATTTCTCTGTTTGTTTGTTTTTTATAATTGTTCCAGATGTGAAGAACGCCCCCCACCCCCCTTACAAAAAGCATGACTTGCTCTGGTTGGCTTGTAGAACAAAGGGATGCAGGAAGTGACAGACTTCATAGGAGTCTCACAATGGTATTTTGAGGGTGCCTCAGGACAGATGGTTGAGGGCTTTGGTTTTAAACAGCTACTGTGCCACTGACTTCCTCTGCCCATGTGGAAAATATCATCTCTATTGGAGTTTCCTATTAATGTCATCTGTATATAAAAGACAATTCCCTTTTGATATTTCTGTTTTGCTTCCAGAGCTACATCAGTACTTTTAAAAATGACCGCCCGCTGCTGTAAGCGTCTTATGCCACCACTCACCAGACTGACCTGAAGCTGAAATTAAAAGACATGCTGTAATTACTAATGAGAAACATTGTGTGTCTGTGTATATTTGGGGAATCTGCATACAAAAGGCACCACAAGTCATTCCTATGGGTCTTTATTTAATCATAACAACAGTGGAACAAAACAAAGCCACTGCTGCGCTTTAAACCCTTCAAACAGGACTGCAGTGATAGAAGTGAATGAATCTCCCACTGCGTAGCAGTTTGGATCATTGCAGGCTTTACTGTGAGCCTATTTAAACAGATCTGGAGTCTTATTAGACAAACTACCAGTACATGGAAGAAAAGTTCAAAGCAACCCAATTTAAATGTCTTAATATTTTATTTTTTAAATTTGGCACAACCGAGGAATAGGTGGAGCTGCTGTATGCTTTAAACATTCTGCTTTGCTTTCTGAAGCTTGACATATATTTGGAAAATTAGATTATTATTATTTTACTTATTTATTTATTTTTTTTATAAAACTGCCAACGATCAATCATTAGAAAGTACCCTGCTGACAAATAGCCAAACAAATGGTTCATAATCTGCACTATTAGTTCATCTTGATTACAGCAGCAGGCAATGACATTGCAAACACACATTGATCAGTCTTCTGAAATATTGTTCTTATAATGTGAAAAATGTAAGAAATGCATACAGACAAACATGTATGCCAGTGCAAGTAGGCACTGCAATGCCCAGCTATACATTAACAGGTCTTGCTTTGCATTTGCTGGCTTTAGCTCGGTGACGAGAAGCAGTCTTTATCAGTTTTACCTCGTGCCTTTATCAGGAGTGCAACCCAGGATCCCAAGCACTAACATTTTTGTTTTTACAAAGTAGGAAATAAAATTGATTATATTTAGTAAAATCCATACAATAAACCTAAGTAATGTTTCTTTTTGTATCACTAAATGTTCCAACATCCTCTGACATTCCTTGATACGTTTACTAATGGATAACAAGAAGGAACAGCGGTTGTTTAAAAAAAAAAAAAAAGACACACTTGCCACCATTTGTCTAAATGGCTGTGTTTAATGGAAAATGCTAAAAGGTCCATGCTTCACTAAATCTGCAATGCACTGGTATAAACCACTGTATAAAACCCATATATTTAAATTGAAACCATATCAGAAATAGTTTTGCTCCTATGAAAATGAGCAGGATGACTGAAAGCCAAAGGGAATGCTCACAAGAAGCCTGCACCACATGAATGGACCAGAGTAATTCCATTCCCAATACTCTCTTTATGGAATATGACAGGGCGAGGTGTAAGGAGATCTGTGGGCTTAACAGGGGGTCTCCGACTGGCCACCCGGAACCACTAGGGTTTGAACAATAACCGATTATCAGGATCATTTGGTTAGTCTTGATTATTTATTGTACTGAAGTATTATTATAATTGTATTTATGGTCAATAATAGTGTTTCTGACAGTCATCTAATGCTAAATAGGATGACCGTAACTACTAATGGCATGATTTGTATCTCTATGTTCCTGTAGACATCCAATAAAGAGATTCTGGGGGTGGGAGAATTAATGAGAGTTAAAACGTGATACGATTTGTGATTATCATGATAACTTTACGCGGTAATTGATCATTGAAAATGTCATTCATGGGGTTTCCATGCAAGACATTTACACAAGAAAAATGTCTCGTGTAAAATGCTTTTCTGGGTTTCCATTTGCTCAGTTTATTTTACTCGAGTAAACCGGGCTTTTCACCCAACGTCATGCAAATGAAGGGAAAGGTGGGGGTTAATATGTAAATTAGTTATGCGTAAAGTACTCATGCTGTTTTTGAAGATTACTAGTGATATTTTGTGAAAATGTGGTTTCCCTGCGCAGAGAACTGGTACACGAGTGAATCTAAGCTGCTGTAATAAAGCAAGATACCCTGTGCCTGCTTGGTTAATAATTTGTTTTACTGCTCTTGATCAAATTGTTTTTCAAATGTCAGGTGGGTTGGCATGTCGTTAGTATTGAATCCAGTTTCAACTAATCTATCTGACAACTCATTAATTAAAAATTAACTCGGAGGTATAAAATGAATCTGACCAACACAGGTATTGCAGATATACCATGGACATGTTAATAGATTATATTTATCAATTAACTAAATGCAAAGTGAGTGAACAGAAGAAAAATCTAAATCAAATCCATATTTGGTGTGACCACCCTTTGCCTTCAAAACAGCATCAATTCTTCTAGGTACACTTGCACAAAGTCAGGGATTTTGTAGGCATATAGTGAGGTGTATGATTAAACAATTATACCAAACAGGTGCTAATGATCATCAATTTAATATGTAGGTTGAAACACAATCATTAACTGAAACAGAAACAGCTGTGTAGGAGGAATAAAACTGGGTGAGGAACAGCCAAACTCAGCTAACAAGGTGAGGTTGCTGAAGACAGTTTACTGTCAAAAGTCATACACCATGGCAAGACTGAGCACAGCAACAAGACACAAGGTAGTTATACTGCATCAGCAAGGTCACTCCCAGGCAGAAATTTCAAGGCAGACAGGGGTTTCCAGATGTGCTGTCCAAGCTCTTTTGAAGAAGCACAAAGAAACGGGCAACGTTGAGGACCGTAGACGCAGTGGTCGGCCAAGGAAACTTACTGCAGCAGATGAAAGACACATCATGCTTACTTCCCTTCGCAATCGGAAGATGTCCAGCAGTGCCATCAGCTCAGGACTGGCAGAAAACAGTGGGACCCTGGTACACCCATCTACTGTCCGGAGAAGTCTGGTCAGAAGTGGCCTTCATGGAAGACTTGCGGCCAAAAAGCCATACCTCCGACGTGGAAACAAGGCCAAGCGACTCAACTATGCACAAAAACACAGGAACTGGGGTGCAGAAAAATGGCAGCAGGTGCTCTGTACTGATGAGTCAAAATTTGAAATATTTGGCTGTAGCAGAAGGCAGTTTGTTCGCTGAAGGGCTGGAGAGCGCATACGAATGAGTGTCTGCAGGCAACAGTGAAGCATGGTGGAGGTTCCTTGCAAGTTTGGGGCTGCATTTCTGCAAATGGAGTTGGGGATTTGGTCAGAATTAATGGTCTCCTCAATGCTGAGAAGTACAGGCAGATACTTATCCATCATGCAATACCATCAGGGAGGCATCTGATTGGCCCCAAATTTATTCTGCAGCATGACAACGACCCCAAACATACAGCGAAAGTCATTAAGAACTCTCTTCAGCGTAAAGAAGAACAAGGAGTCCTGGAAGTGATGGTATGGCCCCACAGAGCCCTGATCTCAACATCATCGAGTCTGTCTGGGATTACATGAAGAGAGAGAAGCAACTGAGGCTGCCTAAATCCACAGAAGAACTGTGGTTAGTTCTCCAAGATGTTTGGGCCAACCTACCTGCCGAGTTCCTTCAAAAACTGTGTGCAAGTGTACCTAGAAGAATTGATGCTGTTTTGAAGGTAAAGGGTGGTCACACCAAATATTGAATTGATGTTGATTTTTCTTCTGTTCACTCTCTTTGCATTTTGTTAATTGATAAATATAAACTATTAACATGTCTATTTTTGAAAGCATTCTTACTTTACAGCATTTTTTCACACCTGCCTAAAACTTTTGCACAGTACTGTATATATCCCTTTCATTCATACAGCATACAGGGGATCAGGTGATGCTGCGTATACTACCCTTGTTTAGAAACCCTACCTGTCCGGCCGGCTGACACTGGTGCTGAGGAAGCATTCAACATCACGCTTGGGCAAATACGGGTAGTGGGCACTTGAAAGGGAGGTGGCAGATACTGATGAAACAGACTAAAGTGCATTAATTCATTCCCAAAATTGCCACTGCCTGCTGCCTGCACAAACTCTTGTCAACAACAAAATTAGGTGTTCTGGAATCAGTGGCTACCTGTGAGAGAGACGGGGAAGGTTACAGTCTCACGAGAAAAAAAAGCAGCACTGCCTTTCACAAGAAGCCCAAAACAAGCGCAACCCATGTTAGAGTATGGGTGTTTATGCAAATTACAACCCGCGACTCTTAAGCGGACTTATCTTAAGTATCTTAAGCGGACTTGGCAACTGTGGCGGTTACCTCAGCCGCCAGTTTCTGTTGGACAACAGTGATCTGAGGAGGCTTGTGCCGTCAGAGTTGCTCTCCTTTCTTTTAAGTTGTGTTGTATTTATTGCTGTGTTAAATATTAATGATGCAAACAAATAAAACACAATCAATACGTTCATTTGCAATTTTATTTGGTCAGTTCTGAGAGGGCATCAACAGCTTGGATGTTGTTGCATTGTTTTGGGCGATCGAGCTGGCTTATGACATCCAGTTCACAAACTATATTTGTTAATGTGGAGGGCAGATGCACGTTGTCTTTGGACATAGCTGGGATCAAAAAAAGGACGGGAATTAATTCAGTTAAGCAGCTCACTTGCTCTCCGTGTTTAACTTTAGTGTAGTTTTTACAGCAAAGGTATTCTCAAACAGCTGCTTTAATACTATAACAAATGCATAATGCAGTTCATGGTAAGTGGTTTGATATAGAACTGTAAACCCACAAGATATATACAACATGACAGACCAGACACAGCAAAAAACAATAATAAAAAAAGGCCGCCCGCATTAGCATTAAGGTGAACTACTCCACTGCTAACCATAAAATCGCCCATCAGCCACTACTTTATAGTTAAGGATAAACACGCTCATTAACATTTACACGTGAAATGCGGGTTTCCATGCGAAACTGAGCGTGGTTTTCCGTGTGTTTCATCATTTACACGAGTAAGTGAGATTTACCCTATCCCTCTCTTTGGCCGTTTTTTCGGCCACAAACCTGATTTAATTCTCCCAAACGTGCACGTGCATCACCATTTCACGTGTAAATTGACCCGCATGGAAACCCCATGATTGACATCCAACCCTAGTAAACAGCATGTAAAACTCCCTCGGAACTGGGAAAGGGTATTCACTGTACCTGCAACACACAGAGAGATGGGCTGGCCAGAAAAGACAGAGCCACTGCTTAAGATTTCTTTCACCTCATTCGGAGGGGGTATGAAGGTGTTCGATTCAGGGATGTCCTTAAGCTGTAAGAACCTGAGGCAAAAGAAAGACATGTCAGAGACAGAAAGACACGTCAGAGACAGTGATCACCCTCGCTGAGAGTGTGTTTCCCAGGAAAGTCATATTATAGCAAATAGCTGAGATTAGCTGAGTGGCCTCTAGTAGTACATACTCCAGAAGGGAAAATTACTGCCTACAGACATACACAAAACTGTATTCTAGGTGATCAGTGGCTAATAGGAGAGGTTACAATGACTGATTGTCACTAGCTGAAATGTTTTACTGATATGTTGAGCTGATATATACCCCATTAGGATTTTCAAGGATAACTGGAGACAGGGCAACCCAGAGTGATTCCCCAGTGTTGTAAACGCACTAAAAAATGACAGGTTTGTTAAATCAACCCCACAGGCCGCTATAAGCTTTCCATTGAGTTACTGAATTACATGAACTGTAATGGAACAGGTAATAGGCAGTCAGCTTCACTTCATAACATCAAGTCCAGTACTTGTCATTGCAATCAACACTGCACAAACACATTTTGAGGGGAAGCCATTGAAAAAGACTTTGTAGTCGAAAGGTTTGTCACTGAATTTTAGTTTCTTTTAGTATTTCTAAAAAATGAAGAAAAAATATTCCAGCCAGTCTGCATTTTTTTTTATAGCATTTGGAAGACACAGCAATTATCTATTACTGGCAAACAAACCCCCCACCCCCAGCCAATCTGAATCTATTCATCTCTCTCAATACTTGTCAGATGATACAGACATTTATTTTTCCAAGTCAAAGAAAGATGGGTTTATATATAGAGGACTGTTAAATATTCCACATATTACTTGTAAAGAAAAGAACAGATCTTTGTACAATAAAAATATAAAAAGGCAATATGGACAAAATGATAAAAATAGACTACTTTAACTTTAGGCAAGAAAATAACTTTGAAACAAACACCGATGAATAAAACTGCAGTGTTATAACGTTTAAAAAATTATTTTCATGACCTTTTGTGCCCCCTTTTAGATTCCAATCCCCTTCTGAAACCCTTAAACTTCCTAATTCAGAACTAGATGGAGGAGATCTGTCTTCACTTTAACCCCCCTCCCTCCCTCGTGTAAATGTTACTGGCACAGGGGAGGATGTCAATGCATATGGATCCTATTCACAAACAGCTTGTGGGCTTTATATCTTTTACACGTCCAGCAGTTTATTCCTCAACCTATAAATTGTGCATTTTAAAAAACACAAAGAATGCTACATTTCCATGGGATCTGAAACAGGCTAGTAAACGGCACAAGACAGCACATGGAAGTCTTAATAGTAAAATTCCCAAAAGGTTTTTACTTTTCTTAACACTGTCTTCAGTTTCCAAGACACCATCTATTTTTTTTTTTTAAAGCTGTTGAGAGTCATAGGGTAACACATTGCAGCTAATATATTTAAGTGAGGTGATTTAGGGAACACAAAGGAAAGGCATTAACATTTCAAAGCTGCAATGTTTGTTCCCCATATGGCACAAACTGCAGCACTTTTGCTCCATTTTGCTATCATGTCCAAGGGGTCTCCTAAGACAGCTCCCACTACCCCCGACCCACACAAATGCTGTCTTTGATTATTGCTGAGTTTAATTGCAGTTAGAGTTTTGTAGTTAAAATCCACATCTGACTTTTAGAAACAAGATAGGAAAATTGTAATTGTATAATTATTGTAGACCCTGATATTGATGTGATACAGCCATCTGAAATTTCTTTGTATCAGAGATTCTGTGTGGGTGGAACTGACATCACATTAGCTTATAGTTTTTTATTGTTCTTAACTATATAATATTAAAATCTACTGTAGTATATGGTGTTGTACGATACAATCTGAGCGGACAGTAGATATTAGCTTGTATTGTATGTTATGCTGAAGAAGGACTTGTAGTCCGAAATGGATAGAATACATTTTGTCTATCAATTATTTACCTTTTTCTTTTTGATTTTGCTCCTTTTGGTGAACAGCGGTTTTCTTTTTTCAAATGTAATGTTGTAGTGAGCTATGTGGGAACCCAAAAGAAGATGTCAGTATTCAGGAAAAGCACGCTCTTTATTAACAGGAGCAGGCGGGTAGAAACCACATTCAGCAGCAGCATCGACAGGAGCACAGCAAGAACCACAACAGCAACTGAAACACCAGCTACAACAACTCTTGCACAAAACGCTCTCCGGCTCTGCTCTGCTTACACAATATAAGTGGACCTGGTTCAAGGGTAAAGGTCACGGCGGTCCTACAACGCTGCAGCATTATATACCAGCATTTCCTATGACATATTCCCTGTTGCCATTTCAGCTTTGATCATCATTTGCCATGATTACAATGATTACTATTCCAGCAAAAATGACTTCTTCAAGGATGAGTAAAGTTTTCTATATTCCTCACAATGTGTTAACAACGACATTCAAGTTGAATTTGATGTTTAGCCTTTTGTTTCCACTGAGAATGCCAGCCATGCTTCAAACAAACTCGATACAGCACCCACGTGTGCATATGATATACAGTATGCTGTCCATAATTCGCTTGTAGGTACAGCTGCATGTTGTGATAATCAACTGGACAGTCCTCCACCAGAAATAAACAGCCATGGCAACATGAGCTGGCAAAGAGGAGCAAGACAGTAACAGCTAAGAGCAGAGGGGAGCCCCAGCAAATACTGCCATAGACTCAGGCTGGACTGGGATAATGGCACCTCCAGTAAACACTGCCATAGGCTCAGACTGGACTGGGATAATGGCACCTCCAGCAAACACTGCCATAGGCTCAGACTGGACTGGGATAATGGCACCTCCAGCAAACACTGCCATAGGCTCAGACTGGACTGGGATAATGGCACCTCCAGCAAACACTGCCATAGGCTCAGACTGGACTGGGATAATGGCACCTCCAGCAAACACTGCCATAGGCTCAGACTGGACTGGGATAATGGCACCTCCAGCAAACACTGCCATAGGCTCAGACTGGACTGGGATAATGGCACCTCCAGCAAACACTGCCATAGGCTCAGACTGGACTGGGATAATGGCACCTCCTGTCACATGGTCTTGCTCCACTCCACTGACACACTGTATCAGTTGCTCTGCTGTGAAGGTGCTAGATGCTACTATATTCAAAAGGCCACAATTGTCCTTCCCCATATACTGGTCTGACTAAAAAAGAGAATACGCCATCAGCCTGCCATGTGTGTGTCGGGATCTGTTTGCCAGTCATAAAACTCTTCCGTTTCTATTTGTTTTGTGATGAGAAATGGTAGAAGCAAATGAATAAAACAAATCGCATGCGTTCTTGCTTTTGAATACTAAAGTGTTCCCAATGCATGGAGTGTTGTTGATTACCTGTCTGACATTCCATTATGAGAACGGTAGCTGATTTAACCTGACTTCATCACAGTAGCAAGCTTGGGGTGCAAACAAACAACTGCTAACTGAGAGCTACAAATAAAAAACTAATTCCAATAATAATAATAATTTAAAAAAGAATTATACAAAAAAAGACCTTGTTCATGGTGTAATGCACAGCAAGCTGGAAAATACCCCTAGCTGTTAATACATATACCAGTAAATACATCTGGTTTTATTTTACAATAAGAAAACCCCTGTGTATTGACTGAGCTGCTTGGGGCCCATAGTGCTATAAAAAAAAAACCTCTAAAATCGCAATTAACATTTTCAGTTTATGTCAATAAAGCAGATAGCTATCTATATTTCTCTCCACCTCTTACTGTTTTAATGAGGTCAAGACTTCTACCCATGTTGACACACTAGCACAGGGGGTATACATAACAGATCGTGGTGAACAGCAACATCTTGATTCTCATCCATATGAATTCAATTTTGTCACGTTACATATACCCAGAGGAATACACACACACACACATGCAGTACTGTACTGTATTGGACAGATGAATGAAGAATGACAGGGGGTGAGCATTTGTTGTCCATTTTACTGCACTCAGACCCCTTTCTCACTAAATATCTTGGGACCCCTGACAGATAAACCGTCCTATCTTCAAATACATTCAAAAGATTTCAATTAGAAAAATAGGTTCCAAAAAGTATTATATAATACAAAGTGGAACATACTGAAAAAAATAAAAAGCTCCAGTATTCAGTAATTCTACAATGTTTTGGCTTCCAAACCATGAGAAATAATAGACAGTAACCACGTGTATTGCGAAACATCATTAGTGTGTTCATAAACACTTTTGAATTGCCTTGGCTACTTTATTTATGGTTTCATAACATTTCTATTTCTGCAAATAAAAGCAGATGTCCAGTACTGATTAATACTAATCCCCCGAACCCTGAATAATCAGCAATCCTCTTTTTCAAGAAAACCCCAAGTATAAACCTTCAAGAGGAATCAGCTTCAAAAGTCATCTGTTTTTAAAATGTCCTAAACTCATTTAGGGTGTTTGCAACAATTATCAGTGGTTATGGTTTCTATTTCCCAAACACTGAATCGTCATTTTTTTCTAAATTTGCATTGGGCTGAACTGTCTTTCTCATGCCATTCAAATCATGTGGCAATGTGATCTTTCAACTCGTCCAACCCCACCACGTTTCTCCAGACAAGCTCAAAGCAGCTCAACGCCAGAGGAAGGCAGGTTTAGAGAAACATTAGAATAACTCAATATTGAAGCAACAGTACCCAGAACCACTCAGAATGATAGCAAACACCATAAAGAGAAATGGAAAAAAATAATTTTACCATGTGGGTCCAGACTTGCGGAACAGTTTGTAATGTGCAACAGACAGGAAGTAAGGTTCTAACCAGTCACCGCTTAAGCAAAACTGTGATAATGTCCTTTATGATCTTTTGGTCATCTATTTATCTCTGTATTTCTGTTATGCCACAGCCACTGTCATTTACCACAAGTTATTTCCCTGATCGGTCAGCACAACCAATCCATATTGTAGACACTGGAGGACTCGCCATAAAATTTCCCAGATTTACCAGAATGCTGCTTAGGATCTGTTTGATTAAAGGAATGCATTGAACAACCAAGTAAACTGTTGGAAAACCAAGGTAATCCCCCCATTTTCCAAAACGAACCCTAGCACAACTCCAACAGCTGACTTCCTGGCAAGGCAGGAATAACACAATACACTGAGGTACAGTTTAACACTTATGCACATGTTTATTGTTGACCAACCAAGACTATATCAACAAAGCATAGAAAAGTCACCGCCACACTGGCTTTTATAAACAAAGGCAAGCCTTGAATACGTACACAGTTCCTGTAGCAGAACAGTAGGTTTAGGGTTCTGTAAAATTCAGTAAAAATGCCTATAGGTGACATACACCATAGTATTTTACAATAAGCTAATAGGAAACTTTCAGAGAACTCAATTGCGCTGGATCAAAAATTTAAATAAAAATGTTAGTCCCTCCATAATGGGTAAAGCTCTATAAAAAGTCATTGCACGTTTATTTTATCCACAGCCCCATCTCTCAATGTACAGTGCTCCCCTTTGCAACACTATAATCCATATCAAAGTTACCATGCTATTTGTTCCGCTTTCTAACGAGTATGAGCGTGTTAGTGGAATGGCACTATGGAGCATATAAAATGGCATTTTTGGCTAAGAGGGAGTTGAGGAATTATAATCATTTTCAGAAGTCTGAGAAGCCAGGTGTAAAAGTGACAAAGCTCTCCGCAGCCTGGAGTTCAACAGCATCTTTCGATCAGGTTTGAAGAGGTCATCTCAGCCAGCGTTCACTCAAACATGAAGAAAGGCTCCAGGGATCGGCTAATTGATTATTTTATGAACAGGCAGCTAACAGCATTCCCGATTCACAGTACTGCTTTTTCATTCTCACAGAGTTAGCCTCATACAGCTCCCTCAATAGCTTACCTCTTGCTTATTATATTGTAAAAGCTTGGTCAACCAAATGCTCCAGTAACCGCCATGTGTTTTCGTTTGCCGGTTATTAGATCCATATTGAAAAATCAGATTTTTATTTGGAAGATGGATCTAATAAGTAACCATCGAAAGCACTTTTTGATGCTAGATTACTGGTCATCAAAATTGCTAATGCCACTTGTCAAGGGGCATCTTTTTTATTTCTTTTTTTAGGGGTTGGAGGGATTTATCAAGAGCCACATCAGAGTAATTTATATTCTGGGATCAATCCCAACTTCTTTTGTTTCTCCCAGAATACTGATTCCATCCTCTGAGACACAAACTAACACTAAGAAAAAAAAGGATAATTCTAGAAAACGCAAGATGAACTATCCTCTGATATTCAGCACCCTCTGCACTCGGGGTGTGCCGATTCATCAATACGCATAGTGACCCGTGATATCTTTCTTGATGATATGATTATTGATACAGTGGCACCTGTATCGGTACACTGTGATCTGTAAACAGTGTGTTCACGCATGGAACATCCCAGAATAAAATGCATTAGTAAGTACTCCAGCAGCCTCGTCCCAACTTTTCAATCACTGTGTGTAAAGGATGTTTGTGTCAAGCCTGCCGGAAGCCAACCGGAAAGCTAAGCTGGGGCAGGTTATTGTTGAGCATCACAGTTCATTTAATGATGGAAAGCATTTATTTTTTTGCATCAAGGTCTTGCCCTGAGTTCTTGCTAAGAGTCATGTTATTTAGAGTCTAAACTACGAGGCACGAATCAAGTACCAGTACTCAGGGTATACAACCAATCTAAATTTAAAACAACACCATCAGACCAACAGTACATTCGATTGTGATCATCTTCATCGCCATCACAGTTGAAGACGGCAACGTCAGATCTGAGTCAATGCAGGTATGATAACATCTACTACTCAATATGTACAACCTACACTGGAAACATGAAATCAATCAAATCTTAAGCATCTGTGAGCATTACCAGTCCATAGCGCTTTTCATTTGTGTCCCTATTGTCCAGTATTGTGGAAAACTAATTTAAACATACTTTGGAGCCAAGGTGCACACTTTTTACCAGTCCTTACATTAATTAACCTATCCCCGAATTATGCCGGCATGTAAAACATGAGGTCAAGCAGAGGTTTACATTCACCTACAGTATTTGGGTTAAAATCAGTCTATATTTAGAGAACTTTTTTACCTGTCGGAGTCAGAATTTTTTGCAAAACTAACACAAAAACAATACTTTGTTTTCTAAAATATTGTTTCCAAAAACTGTGCGATTGTGTAGATGTTTTATATATTATTATTATTATTATTATTATTATTATTATTATTATTATTATTATTATTATTATTATTATTATTATTTACAGTATTTGTAATTTTGTTTTAAATAATTGTATTTTAAAGATCAATATAAAAGGTAAAGCAGGTTGTATATCTTTGACTAAAACCTGTTTTATTACACTTGCACTAGCAAGATTGAATGCAATAAAAAGTGTAACACTGATAACGTTGATAGTGCAAATAAAGTATTGGATATATTAAAATATTGGTTGTCACTCATAACAACTTGATGGTAGCGCAGGTTGTTTGTGAAGACACGATAGAAAATTACAAGTCTCACCCCAAAGTGCTTGACATGCAGAAAACGACACATATACTGTACTTGCTGGCAGCTTGTACAGTTTCAGTTCCACGTTGCTGGAGATTACTGATGGTGGTTCAGTCTGTAACGCCACATGGTGCTAAAAAAACAAAATAACCACAACAGAAGGCTGACTCAAAGAGCAGATCTGACATCAACTCTGTTTTCCTGAAAGACCAAAAAAGACGGCAGGCACTCAGTGGCAATATATGGTTTCGTTGAGACGCTTACAGAGGAAGTAGCAGGGCTACCATGACCTGTGATTAAGCTTGTTTTTATATTGCAAGAGGTCAGGAGGGTGGAAGGTAGGGAGGCCTTATATTTAACAAACAGCAACTGGTCACATCCTCCTACAGAGGCTGTGAAACATACCTCCTTCTGAATAATGGTCTGTCTCTCTTCCTGTACCTGGCCTAAGGGTCTGCATGTCCTCCACACAGAAGAGGCCGAGCCTTCTTAACCTGACCACTGCAATGTGCCCTCCTGCTCCTGCTCTGCCTGCAACATCAAACACCAGACAATACAATACAGTAATACTGCATGACGATGCAGCCGTGTAATCTGTAGATGACGTTTCCTTAAAGCATCGAGTCAAAATACAGCAGAAACATGAAAAGCACTTGGGTTCAACTGGTAGCTGGTAAGCCAGTCACAGCCCTGTGTTATCTGTGGCACCCCCAAAGCCAGACTTCCACTTCACGATCAAATCAGAAGACAAGCAAGGTTGGGCCAGGAAAGTCTGATTAGACCTCTAAGTGATGGGAGAGGTCACACTGTACCTTGTGCATCCATTGTTCCATATAGTATAACAGCATTGTTAAATAAATAGATACAGTAAGTTCCTTACCATTACTGGCTTGTAACCAGGAGATCCCCGGTTCAAATCCCACCTCAGCCACTGACTCATTGTGTGACCCTGAGCAAGTCACTTAACCTCCTTGTGCTCTGTCTTTCGGGTGAGATGTAATTGTAAGTGACTCTGCAGCTGATGCATAGTTCACACACCCTAGACTCTGTAAGTCGCCTTGGATAAAGTGTCTGCTAAATAAACAAATAATAATAATAATACTGTAATAGCTCTAACTTGGCAACATGCATTTCCATTCACCTCTATTGATACAAACTCGTGGCATAGAAATGAGGGACTCTTTGTCAATTTGCGCTAGGCATGGATTAAAACTGTACTATCTCAAAAAATACTTACTGTACCTAAGCCTCCCTTATTCCAATATAACCCTCATCCATCTTTCCATTGACAATGCCTAATCGTGTGTAATTGGAAGCAAGTCATCTCGTTTTCATGTGCCCGTTGGATTAAAGACGTATGGATTAATGAGAAAATCAAGTCTACAATGCTGGGGTCTACTGAAAAGTAGCTTGGCAGCCTTTTTTGTTTCCCTCAATTTTTTTTTTTATTTTGCTTTGCATACTGCACAATTGTTTTGTATTATTACAGCAGATTACCCAGATAAACTAAAAAAAAAGTCTGCCTATAAAATGTATTTTTTATTTTTTTCTTAAGTGAGCCAATAAACAAACTGTTATTTTCTTTGGTAATAAAATCTGGTAAAAAAAATATAACAAGGGTAACAAAGATGTACACCAGGGCCCTTGAATCTGCACGCTGCTATTTATTAAAATTAAAGGTATAAGAGCAGCAACAGATTCCCACGAATCAGATTCTAAAAAAAAAACTGCATGACAGCACAGCAGCAAGGAAACCATTCTTTATTTTTAAAGGGAAAGGCTGCCAAACCATTATTAAAAATCTGGAACTAGTCAAAGATTTGTAGTCAAGGTCTGGACTAATATAGCATGCTGCCTCTTCAAACCCACAGCCAACCAGTTCATTTTATTCAATTATACTGGGCACTTCAGAGACTAGCTGGCCACATCCCCTTTAGACGGCTTCACTCCACAGCACAGGGGCTCACTGTCTTTGCTTAGCTTAAAGGCAGCCCAGAATTCAGTCAACGTTTGCTCTGGAACGCAAGGGTTGCTGGTGATTAGTCTCCAATCAGTGCTGTTAATTAAACCGGGCTGGCTATGTCTGAACCGCACAAGCCAGTTTCTCATGAAGATGAACAATATAACCCGTGTCTAAAAACAAGCAGTGTGAGCCATTCCGGGCTTCACAATGACCTTATATAGATGTGCTATTATTTTTCTACTTAGACTTGTGTATCAGATCATGAGAAGAACCTGGGGACGGTTCAATACTAATCACTAGAAGTCTTTATTCTAATATTGTGTATGAGCACTGAATGTTAAACTCAAGGACGTGTAGTTGCATCAATGGTTTACTGCTATCCTCACGTTCTGTATCTGATCACTGACTCAGCGGGAGGCTTCCCAGGCTGGGCCCTTGTCTTCATGGTTCAGTAACACAGTAACATCCACTGCTTGGGTACAGCGGGTGAAAAGAGGTTGATCTTCAGTTCACCAGTTTGGCAAGTGGACATTCGAATTAGGTATTTCAAATTGGGTTAAAAACAGGGGCAAATTTGATCTTTTTTGTTTGTTGATGTCCTATCCCAAGGTTTGTCCCAACTGTCTCACAGTGGTAACCATCTAGCCTACTCATCATAGGTATATGCATACGTGCGGGACTTGTCAATCCCAACCTTTCAGTCTCGGTCTCCTGTCAATCAAGCAGCTAAGAAGCATCCACGCCATCATTATATGACTCTCCTGCTGCAGCCCCTTTTTCATTTGAAACACCCTTGTACCCTGTACGGTTGTTAGTCCAAGAATAACTGCCATGCATGCAAAAGGAATTTGGATGCCTTGATTTCTACAGTCCTGTATGGCGATTTTTGGGGCCAAATTGTGCAGGCCACCACTCCCATTCTTTTCAAATATTAGTCACATACTATCCTGTTGTGAGTCATGTTCAGGATATCCAAGATGCTAGAGCACCAATCATTTTCAAATGACAGCTCCTCCAGATGAGAGAATATATTAATAATCCTCTCAAGCCTCTGGACTAACTCTCATAGACGGTTATGGACAGGAATGTAAACCAGACTTCCCGACAGGGTGGAGCAGTTTTGGAAGCTTCTACAGGATGCACGAAAGGAACTATGATGGATCACATGCTTGTAAACTACCTGTCAGCCACAGAGCACACCAAGTTTTTCTGGGTTTTTTTCTCCAAAAAGAATACTGTTCAGCAGGAATGTGGTACAGTTGTACCACTTTTGGCTTGGGGTGGTATTTGTGTAAAGAGGGGCTGTTGGGAAGCAATGAAAGTAGACTGTGAAAGGCGCTATACAAAACTGAGGCCATATGGAGCTCTAACCTAGCAGAGTGCATTCATTCACAGATGAGACTGAACTTCTTCCTCCCTGCATTCACACTCAACACTATGAGGAAGCATTGCCACAGCTTATGGTATTTCTGTTGGTGGATAAATAGGTACTGCCACAAACCCCACACCGTAAGGAATAAATAAAATAAAAAAACATGTCAATTGTTAGAAAATTTTGATTGGCTGAAACTGGTGCGAAATCTTCACCCAGCAGAAGAATTCAAAACTTAAATTGATCAAAAAAATAAATAAAACAGAATTAAATGTGCATTCCATATCTTCATTGACATATAATTGCAAGAATGCCCTTCACATCTGGAATTATTTGGTCAATAACGTTTAGTCATATGGCAATGTATTATTACTTTCATTAGTGGCACTTGCCATTATTTTGAAATACTGCCTGAATATCACTTACAGTCTGGCTCAAAGTTCTTAAAAAATAATAGAACAGTAAAAGCTTATAACATTTCATGGCCCTATTTAGTAAGGACTGTTAAAACTTCCAAGAGCAACACTAAAGAATAGTGAAACAGAAAAAAACACACACACAAAGAAAGTGTTGCCTCACTGTTGGGAACCTGTACAGTTTGGATGAATGCTCAGATTTTCATATCACACATTCACAGTGTTAATGCACATAATTTTGAATTCACAGTTTACAAATCTTTTACAAAAAAGAAAAAGACAGAAAGTCCACTGGGAGGAAAGCAAGCCCAGAGCTCCTGGGCATATTCCAGTAGCTAATCTCACATATTTTCCCTTGGTCTGCTGGATTACAGTCAGTCCAGCCATCACTAACAGAAGAACCAAGGAGCCATAAACTGACTCACCAAGAAAACTGGCAAACACAACAAAACCAGCCCTGTGTGTCCTACATTGCAGATGTTTTGGGGGACGTCCAACAGCTACAGTGAATCATATCATTAACAGTAAGAGCTTTTTTCTTCTTTTCTCTTTTTTGTTTGTTCCAAACAAAGAATAGTTAATGCATCCTCTTTCATTTGCCATCATTTATCTCATGGTTTCAACATTTCATTTCTTTCAGCTAATGGTCAGTGGTTAAACTTGTTCAACCCATAAAGCCACTATTATATAAAACCAACTTTCACACATTTTTTTCACTTCGCAGTATATTTTTCTCAGACTTCTTACCCTTCAGCCTTTTACATTGTAAGAAAGGTCCAGGTTTATTATCACAAGATCACAGGCCAGCACAGTCAGGCATAACATAGGCACCCACCCAGAACGCATTCACTCGTACTCCCTTCCATTGTGTCCCAGTTTAGTCTCTTTCTCCATCAAATCCATAGCTGAAACACTGCTGTTGTGTGTTTTTGTGTGTCGGTTTGAATCTGTTAAATACAAGTGTTTAGGAAGGCATCTCATTGTACAGACTTGGCAGAAGTAAACAGACACCAAGAACAGGCAAGTCAAAGACTGCTAGTTTAAGAGATCAAACATACAGTAGTAGCTAAAGCTCAGGCAAAAGCACACAAAAAAATCAAGCCCTATAACTATAAGCATTAACAATAATAATAATAATAATAATAATAATAATAATAATAATAATAATAATAATAATAATAATAATAATAATACTTGACTTTAAATATAGAGCCTTTCACACCAAAGTGCCCCAAGGCGCTGCACAATAAAATGTCCACAAATGTATAAACATTGTAAACTTAAATACAAACAAGCAGAATTTCCCAAATACAATGGTAAACAGTGTAAGAATAAAAACCAGATTGCCCTCTTCACTTTCTGCCTCAGAGACTGAACATTCCCAGGGGGAACCCATCAAGTTGAGAGCGTTCTTCACATCCTGGGGGCAGGGGGTGTTAGCTTTAAGAAAAACACAAGACAAACAATCCTTACTTAGAAGCCAGGCCCCTATTTGTTCCAGGTCAGAGGGGAACTCATTGCTGCCAATCCGAACTCTAACTGCATCTCCTGTCACAGGCACAAAACAAAGACTTCCCCTTCCTGGCTCCGTGGACTACAAAGGACTATAAAGGTTCAAACAATGCTGATGCTACCAAAAAGACACCAGTCTGAGGTGGTGGCAGTAGTGGTTTCCTCATGGAGGCTTCCGTAGTATCTATTACAAATCAGACACAATGTAATTTACCCTTCTCTCTTTAAACTGCTGAAACAGTTCCGATTTAATTTAAATACTGGTGTAATATATTGGACGTATTTTAATTAAATCAACTGTTAAGATTTGTTGTACCGCTTCTGTAGTAACATTAGATAGTCCTAAATATCAGTCTCTGAAACTAACCACAAAATAAATAAATAATAAACATTTATATAAATAATTTGTTATGAAATATATGTATGATTTTTTTTTTCAGTAAATAAATGTGCATGTGCCTATTTTTCCGTTATTTCACTGTTTTCATATTCTACACATTGAGCTGTTTGCAGTTTCTGAAAGGGTTCATATGAAGCAGTCATGACATACTCTTTACACAGAGGAATACAAGAGCTCACGTTTCTTCAGCAACCAGTCAGGCTTATTATGACGAACAGCTGGGTTCTTTACTCTAATCAGGAGCATCAATCTATCCCTTTGTGCCTTAAGAAAGAAAAATATGACCTTCATTATTTATCTCGGTGTTCTTGTTAAAATAAACTATTTATCTCGACATCAATCCGAATTGAAGCTTACTAAAAGTTAGCTCCATCGTTAACTATACTAACTGCGGTTAAACTACAGTAGAATAACCTGTCATATCCGATTGAATTGGTTCCAGGAGTCCATCGGATATCTACAAATAGCACTGTATTACAGTATGTCCATTTACAAAACAGCATTCCAAAAACAGTTCTTAGGGTGCTTTCTATGCCAAAGTAACCCGAGACAAAAAACAACAATAAAAAGAGTGCATGCAAGCACAAACTGGCTTTAGAGGTAGGCAAAATAATCTTTAACATGTTTAATTAAAACTGGGCAGTTTAGTGAAGGGACAGCATGTAAAAAGTGGGACTGGCATCCGTTTTTATCTGCAGCTGAATCCATTCTGGCCTGCTTATAGCTGAATTTATTGTTTGAGACCCATAATAAAATGTGCATTGATCAGTTTCCATCAGTACCGTTCGCAGCATGCTAGAGGTGCATTGGTTAATAGAGTGTATAATATCTAAAAGGATCGGATAGGACAGGTTCGACTGTGCACATAAAAATAACTTAATGGCAAGATAACTACATAATGATTGGGTAAGGGGGGGTTGATCTTTTTATAAGGTTAGCAAGGATGCCTTTAGTTCCCATTGTTGGTGCAAGGTAAGGTAGGGCAATTTAGCAAGCTGCAGACTAAACAGAATTCCTAGCACAACTAAAAGTTGGTGAATAGTTCCAGGACACCATGGTGAAAAATACTGTGGCAATAAATAAATAAATAAATAAATACATCCACTAAATGAAACACAAATAAGTCTCTTTGGAGAACAAAAGGAATGCTGTGCTTGGAAGTGTGATTTCTGAGTTTGTTGTGTGGGACCCAAAATAACTTTCTCGCTGCTGTTATTAGCTCTGGAGTCTGGAGTCCATGAGAGGACCGCTGTGTCTCACTGTCTGCGGTGGAGATACCCTATCTCTCTCAGAGAAGAAGAACCTGTCAACGCATCCTGCTTCAGCTGCACCACAGAGCAAATTAGCATGGAATAACACTGCGCTCTCTGAAATAGAATCGTAGAGCTCTAGACTAGCATGGGTTAAGCACTGTGCATTCTGAAATAGAATATCAGAACTCTAAATTAGCATGGGCTTGCGCTGTGAAGTCTCAAATAGAATAATAGAGCTACTTCAACAATGCTCCGTGCCAGTTGGCTGTATACCCCAAATACCCCTATACATTACATTGATTTCTGCAGTTATTTCCTCTTATTATTATATTTTTATATCATTATTTTTGATATATTCGAGTATATATTATATAAGTGGTTCAAGTATTAATATACTATTAATAAAACCTTATAGATAAAACTGAAGAATGTTATGTTACACAACCTGTGCAATATATACTTATACCTATGTTATTTTAACAGTTTATAAAAGTCTTTATAAACATTCACTTTGAAAAATGAATTAGAATACACTAATATACCCTTCCTAAAACAACTGAAAGAAAGGGGTTTCACGAACTGCAAACCTGATTTAATTCATCCCAACTGGCTTTGAAAAACAAAACATTTCTTAAAACTGTCCTTGAGGTTTTGTGAACAGGATCCATTACATTTCATTATTCATATTCCGGTATATATAGCATTTACTATATCCATGAACAACATGGCTCACAACTAAGGGGAGATTAAAACACTTAGAAATAGAAACAGTTTATTCAGGTACCTGTGTCTTTATGTCACAATGTACTTGATTTGCCTCTTTACAGTGCATCCATCTTCACTATTAAACAAGTCACGCGACCACCAAAACACAGCCTTAGCAGAAGTGCAGTCTTACTACTATGGGTGCAACAAATTGAATTGGAAACATGTCTAGTGTTGTATTCTAATACTACAAAAACGTTATAGAACTACAAAATAACAATTGAACAGAGTAGATATTGTCCTTTAAGGGTTCATTCTTTTTTGTGATCGATCCTATTTTACTGTAATGACCCAAAGCAGCTGTGGTCATTACAAACAGCAATGTGTAGTCTCAGAGAGTAATTACCCAAGTACGATTAGGTATCATTGAAATCAATACTAAATCAATACTGCTACTGCACTACATCAGGAATGCGTCCGTTTTTCAAGAACGAGTTCATGTTACAGTTTCATCAAAAAAACAAATTATTGAACACCTGTTTCATTAGTCTGGGACTGAAAACAGAGGCCATCATTTGTAGTAGCAGGGTGGCCTTTATATTGAAGGTGTATTTACATTGAAGTCAATGAAAGCAAATCAGGACTGTAAAAATAATTCTTAATTGCGGGGTGGCCTTGGTATGGAGGTGGCTGTTAAGTGAGGTTTCACTGTACAGTACTTTAGATTCACAAATCAGTGCTTACCCAGGATATCAGCTGTTAAGTGAGGTTTCACTGTACAGTACTTTAGATTCACAATCAGTACATACCCAGGATATCAGCTGTTAAGTGAGGTTTCACTGTACAGTACTTTAGATTCACAATCAGTGCATACCCAGGATATCAGCTGTTAAGTGAGGTTTCACTGCACAGTACTTTAGATTCACAATCAGTGCATACCCAGGATATTAGCTGTTAAGTGAGGTTTCACTGTACAGTACTTTAGACTCACAATCAGTACATACCCAGGATGTTAGCTGTTAAGTGAGGTTTCACTGCACAGTACTTTAGACTCACAATCAGTACATACCCAGGATATTAGCTGTTAAGTGAGGTTTCACTGTACAGTACTTTAGACTCACAATCAGTACATACCCAGGATATTAGCTGGTAGGTGAGGTTTCACTGTACAGTACTTTAGATTCACAATCAGTACATACCCAGGATGTTAGCTGTTAAGTGAGGTTTCACTGTACAGTACTTTAGATTCACAATCAGTACATACCCAGGATATTAGCTGGTAGGTGAGGTTTCACTGTACAGTACTTTAGATTCACAATCAGTACATACCCAGGATATTAGCTGGTAGGTGAGGTTTCACTGTACAGTACTTTAGATTCACAATCAGTACATACCCAGGATGTTAGCTGTTAAGTGAGGTTTCACTGTACAGTACTTTAGATTCACGGTGCACAATCAGTACATACCCAGGATATCATCAAAACCTACAACTTTATAGTCTCTCAGTTTTATTTTTTCAGTTGGTGGCCTACAGTATGCTTACATCTGAAAGTCTAGTAAACTTATCCACTGAAATTCATCTGTCCGCTGTCACGTTTAAGAGCTTAAAGAAATTGGAATTGCTTAAGAATCATTTGATACCTGAGCATTGTCTCTTACAGCAAACACACCCTTACAACCGATTTAATAAGGTTCTTTATTTTTTCAGTGGGGATTTGATTTCAGAAACCCGTCAACTCTTTGCAATTCTATTACTTATTCCTCCCCTTTTCGGACCTAGAAAAACGACACCCCATATCAATGACTGTTTATACAGTATCTACAGTATGCTGTGGCAACACTGATCTAATGCCTGGCAACATTAAAGTGCAACTACATGAGCCAATACCTTTTATTACCCTTACATATGTTAACACATTAAAGGCAGCAGTAAATCATACATTATACCATACACTGTACAAAGCAATACACTTTGATTCAGTAAGAGGAACCGCTCCATGCAATGATCACCCAGGCACTGACATAGGTAATAACGTTTCCAGTGCTGTAGACAGGATGGTAGTATATAGTCATGCTAAAAGAAATGTATACAATTCTTCTACAAACATTTTGACTAGCAGTCTTTCTTTGTGACTTCAATTGAAGACACTGTGAAAGCTTTTTACAGATCTTCAGTTCTAATACATATTTTGTTTGGTGCTAGTTTTGCCAAATTACTGTGCACGCGATTACCTATTTTCAAAAAGAAATCGGCGAAAATACAGACTGGAGTTCAATCTTTGAAAATAATCAAAATTGCACAAACTGAAGAGGAACAAAATGACAAATGCTGCGATTGGAATCCTGCAGTGACTGACCTACAGCTGAGCGCTGAGTTTGAGGAGGGGCTGGTCAATCAGGGGGTACTCCTCAGACCTGCTGCTGAATTCTCGTTCACCTCTGGACACGGGGCGTTCCAGGACAAGACAGGCACTGCTGTTGAGCAGCGATACCGGGCTGTCACTCAGCAATGGATAAACAGAACTGGAGAGGGATGAAGAAGCAGACAGCAGGTTATTAAAACACATAACACTCAATCATCGGAACCTTGCAGACACAGTCTAGCATGGCTGGTCTCCTCCTGGACTCCTTAGGTACCAAGCCACCAGGGGTCACTGTGGGTACTGCATTGTCTCATTTTCAATTTTCAAAAGCTTGAATGCTATGAAATCTATCAGCATGCTTAACTGTAGAGTTTGTCCATCAGATATGATCTTTCAAAATTGCAGGGTTTTTTTTCATTAGTAATGACCTAGATACCTTGCCTTATGACTTTGGGGGTCTAATTGAACGTTGAACAGTTATATTTTTATATTAAAAACTGTGATCTTTAATATATGTTGCCTTATGGTCTTCTCAATAGAATATGCCTTATTCAGTTCGCAGGAGCTAGGTGGTCCTATCCCACAAAGGCCCTGTGAAATGAACAGCACATGGTACCTCCTCTGCAGAGCCTGTGTTTATTATCGTGATCTGAAATTCACTTTCTGGCTTATCGTGCAGGATCAGACTGGCCTCCCAAAGCTTGACAAGCAGGTCTGCTGTCTTGAGTATTGCAGTGCAGGCTCATGGAATATGCTCTTTCTAACCCTGTGTTGTGGAGGGAAATAGGCTCAACAGGGTTCATTTGAGCGTGGCCTTCCCTTACAAAAGCATCTATAGTGAAAACTTGGTAAAGCACAGATCAGCATGGGAAATCACAGTCAAGTATGGTACACAGTGGTTAACCATATTAAATTACAGTGGTTACATTTTAAATTTACATTAAAAACTCAAAAAGCTCTGTAGGATATGCCCTTCGGACACATGCTGCTTACATTAAACTGATTGTCTGGTTTGATTGAACTCTATTGCAAGTGTCACTTTTTCATGTTTGCATCTGCAGACACATGGAAATAGTCAGAATACATATCTGATAAAAAACACAGCTTAATCTCAAAAGAAGCTAGAATATTTTAATGCATTTCAAGCTAATTTAGGTCAAAGCACAGGGGAAAATCACCCCTAAAAATCGGTGGTTGATAAAATCCTGGGGGATACCCCATTTTGGTGCAATGATGTTAGAAAACCCAGTGGTGGCTTATCACATAAGCACATAAACCAAAGCGGAAGACAGTAGTAGTCACGTTGTCTCTAAGACCTGAGCTTTCATTTCATGCTGTATTTAAGGATTTAGCACAGAACGCTGAAGCCTGGCTAAAGCCTCACTTTTAACATGAACTCCAGATGAAACAGGATGACCATTTGACCGATTGACCTAACAGCTGTTGTTGGATAGCCCCTTTCGTGTTCTGGCTTCAACTTTTTTTTGATAAAGGTGGCTTATATTTCATAAATTCATGAGTTACTGGGTTACACCAATACAGTATGTCATAGCACTGTCCCTTAAATAAATTGCCCCTTAAATCTTGAAATGTATTTTTTCTTTAAAACTGTAAGTCTCCCTGGGTAAGGGCGTCTGCGAAAAAATAATTATTAATAATAATAATAATAATAATAATAATAATAATAATAATAATAATAATAATAATAATAATAATAATAATACATAAATATTTATAAGATTGCGACATCATTAAAACATAAATTTAGATCTTTTATTTAACATAATTTAATCAAAGAAACTGTAAAATAATATTGCAAAAGTCTACAAGAAGCCATAATAGTAGTACAGTATTTTATGTTCGATTTTGAAATGTCACATTTTTTAATTTGTCAGTACTGTATATGGGAAACTACAAAAAGTTATTGTAGCAGGATAGCACCAGGAATGAGCGACTCAGAGACAAGGAGCTGCAGTTTAAGCATGTTTGCACTTTTATTAACAAAACAAACAAAACAAATAAACAAGCACAAGGGCCAAAATAAAAGGTCAAACAAAACAATAATATGTGTTTTTGAGGTCTGTGTTTCTGACTCGGATGGTGCGCATACATATGCACGTTACGCACGCACGCACGCGCTCACTCGCTCACGCACTCGCTCGCTCGCTCACTCACTCACTCACTCACTCACGCACGCACTCGCTCACTCACTCACTCACGCACTCGCTCACGCACTCGCTCGCTCGCTCACTCACGCACGCACGCGCTCACTCACTCACTCACTCACTCACTCACTCACTCACACGCACTCGCTCACTCACTCACTCACTCACTCACTCACTCACTCACTCACGCACTCACTCACTCACGCACTCACTCACGCACGCACTCACTCACGCACGCACGCACTCACGCACGCACTCACTCACGCACGCACTCACTCACGCACTCACACCACCAAACAAAGGCTTTTCTTCCCTCTATATACAGGTGGCCATTCTCCAATTAGCAATCAATTACCTGATAACCAATTACCTGTGATTGTTGGCAGGGACAGATTTAATCCCATCCCTGCCAACCTTCCACCCCCCACACACTATTTACAGCATCAGGGCTTCTGCCTGCCACAGATGTGTAATTCAATATGTTATCATAAGATTATTCATTAGTTTTCAATTCACTTTATGCAGCAAAATTCTATAAGGTGATGCAAACCTTTGGCCATAGCTGTAGACACATCATGCAGATCCTCAAGCACCGCTCTAATGCCTATGCAATGACAAATGACAAAAACTATGTGAAATTATTTAATTTGCCTGCATTACAGTATAAATGCATATTAGGACTTTTTTTTTTAATTTCCTCTATAAAGTCATTGTTTGTTTTACATGACTTTGGTTGCCTTGCCAAATCAGATTTCCCCATAGATTTTGCAAATAGTACTATTAAAATCAAACTGGAACTCGGACTCCATAGGACAGCCTCGGGAGTTGTCTGAATAGATTACAATGGCTATGGCATTAGATTAGTACATTATTTACATGACAATGAGACGTCCAGCGGTCACTGCAACTCAGTCCCAGAGCTCCTAAATGAGCAAACGTCTAGCCGCCATTGTTTGGAAAACTCGCAAAGATTTTAAATGGATACTTTTTAAAACGGAAAGCTACTTTCCATCTCCATGGATACGAATAACATACAAGATGCACATCATTCACCACATAACAGTCCGGACATTGAATCCACAAATCTCCCAAACAGTAGTGGATCACAGAAGTGTTCTGTGTCTAAAAGAACAAATCAAGTTGTAACTAGAGGATGAAAGCTCATTTAGTCTTTATTACACAAAGACATGACCCAGTTCTGCTGTCTCTTGAGTAAATGCCAAATACCTGAGCATCAGCTTGGATACAACTGTTTTTCAATCAGTGTCGTGAAATGGGGAGTATAAATATGTTTTTCTTTAGCTCTGTAGAACTTCCAGGAAAATATCACTGGACAGAAGCCATCGGAGTCCTGGGATTAAGACAGTGCTCCCCAGATGCAGAATACAGTATTGTAAACGTTAAAACAAAAACAAAAAAATCTAAATCAGAATAGCTGTATGGTCCTGAAAGCCATTACAGCAATTATCATGAAAATTAGCCAATGTCAAAAATGTCAGATCCTTCTCTGGGTTATCCTTCCGAGCTGCATGTGGGCTCATCTAAATTCATCCCATCACAGCCTTAGTGTGGAGCAAGTATTGGAATTTCCATAGGCTGAGTGGCAGAACAGTATTGTCCGTTCTTCATCAATAGCAATCACTATTCCATCTCTATCACCCAGGTGGTAAGAATCTTGTGGGGATAATTAATTGAAATCGTATAGTCTAGTGTCTTTATAGTCTGAGGTCCAGTACTCAATCCACTGGACCAAGGAATCAGACTTGTTTGTCCCAAGCAGACAGCAATGAATTAGTATTTCACACAGTCACTGTAATAGAAAGAGACACAATTGTCATCTTGCAGTGTGTGTCCATTGATATAGATGAACAATAGTTCCAAGAAATATCCTGGACCAATTCCAGTTTGCAATTGACAGTATCCAGTGCTGCTGGACCTGTAAAGAAACGAAACCCAGGGAGCAAAGTTTTCCAGATGGTGTGGATCAAGAAAATACTGATGAGGTTATATTTAGAAATCAATTTCTAGCTGAAGTGGATGAGGTAGTTGTGAAAAACAGGAAGAATGGGGAAGATTTTAATTTCCAAGTGGTTAACAAGTGTAGTTACTCTATATTACTGGCACAGTAAATGAGACGAGACATGCAATCATGTAAAAACACATTTCTTATCACCAGAGTTGTAGTACAGTACAGTAGTTGCCAGAATCTTTATTTCCATGACTGCTTTGTAAAGTAGTGATACTTACTGGTTTAACTCACAATTAATTTGCTGAGACGAAGATTTTCTACTTAAAAAGATGGAGAGGGGGGATCCCCTGGGATTGAAATATTTCTAGATAATTGCTGAAATGTGTATCTGTGCCACTAGGCTGTGTACTGTGGCTGCCCACACAGGCAGCGCATTGTATGAATGTAAATCTTGCAGTTAGGTTGCTGTAAATACTACCAGAGCTTTCGATTCCCCCCAGTTACTGTACACCTAAAACTTTAACATTGTGCCAAGACATTTGAGGTTTGTTGAGTGCTCTTTGTTTAACTGGTACTTCCTGGTTTTATATTTGATATCTTTTTATGGAGCCCACTTAAGTATTGCAATTAAGTGCACAAGCCTTTGGGGTAAACACTGTTGTGGTTCAGGTACTGGCCAGCAGGTGGAGCTGATTTGGGCACTGTTATAATCCTTGTTTGGTTTGAGTGCCTCATTTGAAGCTGCCTAAGGTGGTTCTACACTGGAGGCGAGCGAATCATTTAGAAGTGACTGGAATATATGGGTGCGTCTACACCACCCGTGAGCGATACGAGCAGCCAGTCTGGGTGAAAAGAGCAACTTCACAGGAATAGAACTGTGTTCTATTTCTCCCACGCATCACGGGCGGCTAGAATGAAATGGACCAATCAGAATGGTGTAAAGTGAAATGGACCAATCGGATGCAATGTCAGTAATAACATGGCAGTTGAGAAATTGATTCAGGAAGTGCAGCGGTATTCTGTCCTCTACAATTGTTCATTAAATTCATACAAAGACAACAGTAAAAAAGGACAATGCCTGGCAGATGTTGAGTTAATGTAATGAATATACTGGGGGAGGGGGGTGCTTTTACTCTGGAAAAATAAAGCAGAAGTATTACAGCAGCACTGGGCCTGTCAATGTCCATGTTTGTACTAGCTGTCAATAAAGAAATATGGGAAATATATACGGATAGGGTCACCTGAAAGATTCAGGACTTAAAACATTCGCCTTTGATGTAGATATAAAATTCGCTCCAGCCGCTCTCCTCCGGTGTAGAACCGCCTATACACAGCTCTTTATTGGTTGCATGACAATGGTCGCTGGAGCGCAAGTTTATTTCCTGTCCTTGACAGGACGAAATCTTCTTGTTGATACATCTTATATTTTTTCAATTTTATTTATTCAAAACACAATGCTGGTTTTCTATTCCCTACGACATGCTGTTCATTTCAATCAGAACACCTGCATTGTTGCAGGCAGATCCTGATCTAGATAGTACGATACACTACGGTGCTCATGAGAAAACCTCTCTCTGCTTGCGAACGCTCCAAAGTACAAGTTGAAAAATGTATTCCTGTGATGATTTATGCTCTACGCAAGCATGTTAAATGATATATTGCAACGATACGGACAGTGCGGAATACAGCAAAGTACTGTAACCAGCCACATATGAAAGATGGCCATTCCATGCTTTTCCTGCAGCCTAGTGTACCGTATACTTATTTTCAGCTGTTCTTTGCTTTCTCCAATATGCAGTACATATACAGAAACTTCCAATTTTTGCAGAGTACAATACAGTTAACTCACTCCTTCAGACCAGTTCACCCCAAAGAACACTCTTTGTCATTCGCTTTCAATTGAGACATTGTGATCAACTCTCTATTGACAACCTTTTACGCTGTCTCTTTAGTGGTTGTATTTACAACCACTTAGAGTTGCATATATATGACCTGTTTACTGTATATTCTGTCATTAAGGAATATAACATGCACTCTTTTACACCTTTTGGGAGAATGTAAGCATGTTATGTGTTAAGCAGTTTGTGTATCATATACAAGTTTCACAATATACTCGGGTAAAAGAATTCTATAGAAGTTTCTTGATTACTAAAATAAGCATTTTTTAACATATTATGGTTGTCTATTCAGGGATCCCGAGATATTTAGCAAGCAGACAGTCTGAATGGGGTAAAACAGGCATTGAATGCCCCATCCCGCAGCACCACAAACCAGCAAGGGTCTTCTGTAGGCCAGATGTTATTTATGGGCAATACATATCGCTCAGACAGTCAGAAACCAGTACAAGCCCTAAATAGATGGACCATTATACTGCCTTTCCTAGAAATTTATTAGAAAAGGTGAACTGAAGCCAGACCAGGAAAACAGCAAGGCCAACCACTGCCCTGGACCCTGCTTCCCCTGTCTTAGTTCTCAGATTTACCTCTCTCAAGGCCCAGCCTGAACAGCTCTTATATTGTGCTGGTATCATTCTGAGGGGAGGAGTCAGGGCAAGCCAAAATAACATACATAAATTGGTTAACAAAGAAGTTAAAAGGGGCGATTGTAAAAAGCTTGTAAAATGCTTCTTGCTCCTACATGGACATAACAAAGTGTTATCCATAACCTGAAACTCTCAGTCGTGAGATATATAGAAGCCTAAAGGCTTCGGCAAACATTTTGACGAGAAGTCTTCATGAAGATGCTGGTTTTCATAAAAGTCCCTTTGTTGAATGACTCAATTGACAGCGGCATTCAGATGTGTTGCTGTTTAGATCATTTTCAAATAAAACTTGTCAAGCTCAGTAACAAATAATGTAATAGTGTACCCCAATATGGCAGCCATCTTAGGTCACATGTCAAAGTGAAGGGCAAGTTTCCTTTTTTAGTAAATCTGATAATACATCTCTGGAATTAAAATAAAACAAACTCAATTTCCATGTATTTATGTACAGGGTGATTAGAAAGTAAGTTCACCACATCAACGCACCATATCATCGCCCTGTAAAATTAGCACACCAGAACATTGAATTTGAGTTGATATACAAAATCAACAGATTTACACTTTTGAAATGGGTACAGTTTACTCAAGATGTATATATCAAATTGTATTGATGCTATTGTTAAAATATACATACCTTGCAGTGTTACTGGGGAGGTAAGGTTTGTCCCTTTGCAGTAGTTTCCAGTGTTAGGTGCATGAATAAAGTCTTTGCTGGTTACAGTGCACACTATGGATATGGTCTCCAGTATTCTGGTTCCCATCCATACGTGTGGGCATCCTAGAGGACAGAAGGAAGGAACCAGTTAACACCAGGAATGAATATGATAGCTTGACAATAGCATGGGACACACTACAGTAAGACCTTTATAGCACCTTGATTTGAGAAGGATGCTTGGTGAAGCATCAAACACACCAATTAAGCAGAAAATCTTCAACACTTCAGACAAGCCAAATGATTGATTGAGTAAACGAAACCAAGGGTGTCTATAATTATGAGTCATAAGAATGCAAGAAATATTACGAATGAGAGGAGACCATTCAATTTCACACAGTGTGTCCTCTGGTCATGGTTTAGTCACGTTTCTAGTATTTTAGCACTGTACCAATACTTGTTAAGAGGCTATTATGAGAAATGAAAAGCTAGAAATGTCTAAATGCGCAAGGGACCCACACTGTAATTGAAAACAGCCAAATATATTTGCTCATTTTTTTTATTTATTTTTTTTACATATGCTTCTGAATTACTGACACAGAAAGGACACACCTGGTAAAAATGAATCCTGGTGGGGCGCACCACACAGGAGGGGAAACATGATTCTTCAAGGCCTGGAGGAACCGCTCTCTGCTGGGTCTGAGAGGCAGACTAGCCTGCCTTTTTATTTAATCCAGGGCCGTTTGCATTAGGGATTACTGCATTAGTGGTAAGGTGTTCTGTTGCTGTCAGCATTGTATTAAGCAAAGTGAATTAGAAGCATGCAGTTTTTTATTACTAAGCCTTAAGGTGAAGTAAAATCCCCATACGTGTATTTAAATGTACCAGACCTCGATCTTTTAGCTACAGTATTCTTACATACTGTACAATACATTGGAGTCTAGGAATCAGTGGCTAGCTTGCACCTAGGGTTCCTTCTTCACATTTGATAGTTTCTTTTTCTTAATCCATTTTTATTTCTTCAGGAATATTTATCTTTGTGAGCTTCCGTATATCAAGATAAAATATCTGGATATATGAGAGTCTCCATAATGGAGCACAGATGGATACGAGTACAGATATAAAAAAACATCTTTTCAGAAGTCAAAACAATGTTTCGTCCTGCTTGTTCGATGACAGTTGGTTTCAATAAAAAAAGGTAAATCGGGAGAAAGTGGCAGTAGCTCTGCTTCCAAACCAATTTTTACAAGCTGGAGGAGATCAGCCTGTGGTTACCTATCACTGCCTCCATTTGTCTAAAAGTCTTCTGGAATCACTAAAGCAGCTGAACCTTGAAGATGCCAACAGAGTTATGTGATGCCAATGCATGACACGGCTCTAAACTCATTACATTATTAAGTTGCGGTCTAAGAGAGAAGCTAGTAAAAGCACTGCCGCTTGGAGTGTAGGGCGTCATGTGAGTGTGGGTTGGGGTAAAATGTATAGCTTGTGTCAGGTTTATGTGTACCTGGTGTAGATGTTCGTGGCACACTTAAGAACATAAGAACATAAGAAAGTTCACAAACGAGAGGAGGCCATTTGGCCCATTTTGCTCGTTTGGTTGTTAGTAGCTTATTGATCCCAGAATCTCATCAAGCAGCTTCTTGAAGGATCCCAGGGTGTCAGCTTCAACAACATTACTGGGGAGTTGGTTCCAGACCCTCACAATTCTCTGTGTAAAAAAGTGTCTGTTTGTTATAAATGCCCCTTTATCTAATCTCCATTTGTGACCCCTGGTCCTTGTTTCTTTTTTCAGGTCTAAAAAGTCCCCTGGGTCGACAATGTCAATACTTTTTAGAATTTGGAATGCTTGAATCACCGCATAGTCTTCTTTGTTCAAGACTGAATAAATTCAATTTTTTTTAGCTTGTCTGCATATGACATGCCTTTTAAACCGGGGATAATTCTCGTCGCTCTTCTTTGCACTCTTTGTAAAGCAGCAATATCCATTCCAGTCTGTCGGTACAACTCCTGTGTCAAGAGACTTTTGCATGAGCTTGGTTAGCGGTTTGTAAATAACTTCTTTCATTTCGTTGAGTACTATTGGGAGGATCTCATCTGGTCTAGGGGATTTGTTTATTTTAAGAGTTCCTAGTCCCTTTAATACTTCTGCCTCTCTTATGCTAAAGTTAATTAAAACTGGATACGAACAGGTCGACATGTGGGGCATGTTATACGTATCCTCCTTTGTAAAAACCTGAATAGTATTAAATGATTATGTGAAAAGTAATCATTTAATATATTTCTTTCTCTTCATCTGTGATGTTGCCATTTGTATCTCTTAGACATGTTACCTACTCCTTGAATGTTCTTTTGCTGTTATAATATTGGAAAAAGGTTTTGCAATGCTCATTTTGATTTGGCACTGGAGGAATTGGTGAATTGTCGATGTGCGAAACATCTCAAAGTGAGCTTATCCGCAGATTAGGAATGTTGTTGAGTGCCCCAGGTCAACGTGTGGTCCCAGTAAAATCTCACTGAAGACATTTGATTTATCCATTTAGTTTTTGTTTTTTTAAACCTTATGAGAATGTTACCTCATTTTTTAAGGGGCTCTTGAAAGATAAAGTGATGATTTCATAATTTCCATTCATACACTGCTATTTAAAGTAATACAGAAGCACAGCGGTTACTTAGTGATGCAAATTGAAAGAACATTACATTAAATATATGTGAAATACTGTATTTCCTTCTAACAGAGCTTACGCAAATGCTACCTTGATATAGCCAAGAGCCCACATGAATCAGCATGACATCATTTATATATATATATATATATATATATATATATATATATATATATATATATATATATATATATATATATATATATATATATATATAAACATTTCATTTGGATTTTTCTACAGTTATAGCTTAATCCTCTTCCGTATCTTTTTACCACAGCCAAACCGTTTTCAAGTTTTTATGAAAATTGCATTGAATATATAGAGGCTCACACTACATGGTTTGACCAACTAGTAGGTGTTTGTTCCCATCATATAGTCGTACTGCAATACACAATGCAGAAAGAATGTGTCCGTACGTAGTTACAGATCACGGTGGTATTATTCTTATTTTTTTAATTTTTTTTTAATTTAGTAGGTCGCCAATTTTATTTTATTTTTTTATCATTTTCTCCCAATTTAGAATAGCCAATTATTTTTAGGCTCAGCTCACCACTACCACCCCCGCGTTGACTCGGGAGCGGCGAAGATGAACACACCCTGTCCGCCGAAGCATGTGCCGTCAGCCGACACTTTTTTTCACACTGCAGACCCACCATGCAGCCACCTCAGAGCTACAGTGTCGGAGGACATCGCAGCTCTGGGCAGCTTACAGGCAAGCCCCTGGCCAGACTACAGGGGGCGCTGGTGCGCGGTGAGCCCCCGTGGGCAGTGCTCGACAATTGTGCGCCGCCCCCTGGGAGCTCCCATCCACGGTCGGCAGTGGAATAGCCTGGACTCGAACCAGCGACATCCAGGCTATAGGGCGCATCCTGCACTCCACGTGGAGCGCCTTTACCGGATGCTCCACTCAGGAGCCCCTTATTATTCTTATTTTAATACATTGTGAAGGGACATCTGATGAGTCCCCAAGTTTTCAAATGCACTCTGAATGCTTATTCTGCGGTTTCCTGTTCCTCGATCAGCGCTGTGCCTTGTGACCCATGAGACACTGTAATAAATGAGAGCCTGTTTTATTTGTGTTACATAAGAATAAACAGCAGTGCTCGTCCAGTTCAAGTAGCTGGTTGATCTCAAAACATTGTCAAGTCAGGTCTTAAAGGACCCCAGTGGTTCAGTATTTCAGTATTATAACCTTGGGACCTTTATTCATTATTTAAAACTGTAGCAGGTTTTAGATCTGCCTCCATTTAGATCCATTGACTAGCGCGCATTAAACGTTAAAGGACGACAGCATTTTGATGCCCAGCTGTTTATATAGAAAAGCTGGTATAATACAATGCTAGGCAGAGCTAGAACATACCAACACCTGAGAATTTCTTCACAGGAGTTTCTTTATAAAGAAAAAAAAAAGAAAGTCCTTTATACATTCTTTTTACGCCACTTCACTATAATGAAAAGCTTGAATTATCATTTAAACATCACAGGTGAGGTTATGTCACGGTGTTTCGATTCCAGGTTTCAGGGTACAATTACAGCAATTATATGATACCATAAATTTTACAGTGAAATAGTTTTATTCAGGTAACATCTGGCATTATGAATAGCACCGGGCACCAGAAAGTAATGTGCTAAGAAATTGGAAGGGCTCAACATGCCCACCAAGTGAAATTTAGGCATGGGCGTATGCCAAGAATTACATTTTGATCAAAAGGACCAACGCTATGCTCATATGTTGAAGTCCAGAAAACACTTTGTTATGCTTGTCTATAAGAATGAAAAAAGTCTGTATTTTACCTACTGTAGGAATCTAGCGTTGAAAGATCTCGTGCTGAATAACTTCCTTATTGAACGATACACAGCGATACCATTTCTTTTTTTAACCAGACCTCTTATAAATCATTCAAATACAACCACATTCTTCAAATTCACTATGCTTAATACAATGCTGAATGTGTAACAGAACACCTAACCATGACTACTAATACTATTATTATTATTATTATTATTATTATTATTATTATTATTATTAATAATAATAATAATAATAATAATAATAATAATAATAATAATAATGTTTAAAGTATTTGGTGGCTACCTCTACTCAGGTTTGAGAGTGTATTTCTCTCATACTCTGTGCTTTCTCAGGACAGCGAGTGAAGAGAGTTGGGTCTGTCATACAAACAGTGAAAAAGAAAGTACATCCGATATATAACAACAAAAAAAACGCATGAAAACCTAATGTTAGCGTACCGTACTTAATCTGTTTATATAGAACCTGTTTTAGTTTGAACGTTTAGAATGCTTTGTCATTGACGTTCCGCATGCGAGATCTACACTCTGAGAAATTATAAGCACAGCTGCTGCTAATTGGATCCAACACACATACATTTTTTTAATGATTTTTATTTACACATCAATCGGTTCATTGTATTTCTGGGTTCATCGTGATTAAACTTATTAATTTATGTTTTATTTTCTTGTCTGTTTGAGGTATATGGATTGAGCTTTTGAATATTACACAGCACATGCTCTAAGAGCTGTACTGCATTTAATATTAAACGCTAACAAGCTATTTCCAAGTTCACTGGCAGCTGCCAGTATAAAGGACTCATAACAGGCAAGCATCTTTCTTCAAAGCACACGCTTATTGACTCAAAGTCCACTGTTTGATTAAAAGCTATACTAAGTCTTGAACATAAATCTAAAATATACACAATATTGATCCATACTTCTCTAATGAACAGTTATTTGATTGACAACAGTGGGTCAGTGGGGTTCATTACAGGAAAACATTAAATAATCAATAGTCTTGCATAGCTGTAACCTTATGTGTTATGTGATAAGTGCTGCTCCGAGTAACTAGAAGATGCAGCTGACACCACTCTGTTATTGTGTGGGTCCAATTCTAGTTTTAGACATGTTCCCCATACAGCATGAATTTAGAATTTCTATTCAGAATGTAGTCTCTATTCCCTAACATTTAAACCTCAGAGACACCATCCAATATACTTATTATGCCTTTAAATCTTATTATAGCACATTACTGTATGTTATTGCTTATTTAGAGTGGAGCATTGATTTTGAGCTGTTGTAGGCTGTAACTGTACATTCTAAATGTAAATGGCATTTTCAAGCCATTGTTACTGTAAATATACATAAAATGCATGCATTTAAAACATTTTTGTCATGTAGCCATGTTGTCTGATAAAGAACTACTTGTTTACATGCGTGGCTGCAAATAGAATTCAACTGAAAGCTAAGTGACTAAGCAACCAATTAGAAAAGTTATTAACTCAATTTCATTAAAACTAACAGACTCTGCAATAAAAATTCCCATGACCGGTTCAACAGTCCAAACTGAGACAGACCATATACTGCAGTACAAAATAGAGAACCTGTGTGGAATTACCCACACAGCACATTACCCACACAAAATAGAGAACCTGTGTGGAATTACCCACACAGCACATTACCCACACAAAATAGAGAACCTGTGTGGAATTACCCACACAGCACATTACCCACACAAAATAGAGAACCTGTGGGGAATTACCCACACAGCACATTACCCACACAAAATAGAGAACCTGTGGGGAATTACCCACACAGCACATTACCCACACAGAATAGAGAACCTGTGGGGAATTACCCACACAGCACATTACCCACACAGAATAGAGAACCTGTGGGAAATTACCCACACAGCACATTACCCACACAAAATAGAGAACCTGTGGGGAATTACCCACACAGCACATTACCCACACAAAATAGAGAACCTGTGGGGAATTACCCACACAGCACATTACCCACACAAAATAGAGAACCTGTGTGGAATTACCCACACAGCACATTACCCACACAAAATGGAGAACCTGTGGGGAATTACCCACACAGCACATTACCCACACAGCACATTACCCGCACAAAATAGAGAACCTGTGGGGAATTACCCACACAGCACATTACCCACACAAAATAGAGAACCTGTGTGGAATTACCCACACAGCACATTACCCACACAAAATGGAGAACCTGTGGGGAATTACCCACACAGCATATTACCCACACAAAAGAGAGAACCTGTGGGGAATTACCCACACAGCACATTACCCACACAGCACGTTACCCACACAAAATAGAGAACCTGTGTGGAATTACCCACACAGCACATTACCCACACAAAATAGAGAACCTGTGGGGAATTACCCACACAGCACATTACCCACACAGCACGTTACCCGCACAAAATAGAGAACCTGTGGGGAATTACCCACACAGCACATTACCCACACAAAATAGAGAACCTGTGGGGAATTACCCACACAGCACATTACCCACACAGCACATTACCCGCACAAAATAGAGAACCTGTGGGGAATTACCCACGCAGCACATTACCCACACAAAATAGAGAACCTGTGTGGAATTACCCACACAGCACATTACCCACACAAAATGGAGAACCTGTGGGGAATTACCCACACAGCATATTACCCACACAAAAGAGAGAACTTGTGGGGAATTACCCACACAGCACATTACCCACACAGCACGTTACCCACACAAAATAGAGAACCTGTGTGGAATTACCCACACAGCACATTACCCACACAAAATAGAGAACCTGTGTGGAATTACCCACACAGCACATTACCCACACAAAAGAGAGAACCTGTGTGGAATTACCCACACAGCACATTACCCACACAAAATAGAGAACCTGTGGGGAATTACCCACACAGCACATTACCCACACAGCACATCACCCGCTAGCAGGACTGTTTTCGTAGAAAGAAATCAGCTAGGGTGAAAGAGTGTTTGTTTACCCCAGGTCACCCTTGAAGCCCAGGGGGAAGTACTAAAGCACATATGCTGGAAATGAGCGCTCATTATTTGTTTAATTTCCCCCCTGAGTGCCATTCACATATGGAAATCAGTTGTAATGCACAACAGAAATGCTGGGACCACGGCACCTCCCTCTTTAAAACTTTTTTTTTTTTGTATGTTTGTAAGCGAGAAAAATAATAATACACCCTTTACATAATTACCTAGCAGATTCGTCTTGCAAACTGATCAGCTTGAGGAATTTGAAGCACTATAAATGTCTGATAGTGACTTACTTCCTTGGCAGGTATTGCAATAGGCTTGCCTCTTTGACTGCTTTTTGCAAATGGAAAGAATACACTTTGATTTGCCTCGTAACATGTTTGAAATGAAATAATGTTTATAGCTCAGTCACATTTTCATTACAATCTGGAATAATTGTGAATGCCGATTCATTATACGTCGGTAATAGGCATGCCATTGGGACTAGTGATTCTCTTAAACACGTACAGACAGATTTACATCTGTTTCACTACAAAGCTAACATTTTTTAAAAAGTTACTTTTTCTAATGTTTGAAAAACATTTCCTCATGCTTAGATTCTTAGTAAACTTGCAACATTGTTTTTAAATTTAAAGTAAAAATATATTTGAAATTCAGTTAATCCTATCTTGCTGACTTTTGTCAGATTATATTATTATTTGTTTATTTAGCAGACGCCTTTATCCAAGACGACTTACAGGGACTAGGGTGTGTGAACTATGCATCAGCTGCAGAGTCACTTGCAATTACGTCTCACCCGAAAGACGAAGCACAAGGAGGTTAACTGACTTGCTCAGGGTCACACAACGAGTCAGTGGCTGAGGTGGGATTTGAACCGGGAACCTTCTGGTTACAAGCCCTTTTCTTTAACCACTGGACCACACAGCCTCCTATTATTTTAAGTCCTCATTAGAAACTATTAGTGGATGCTACACTACGCTACAGAGTGTATCTCAGAACACAGGACTTGTCAGTGGTCTGATATTGATGACTTATCTGATACAAGGAAGATGGTACTGGACTAGACTAAATTCCTCAGTGAGATGAGACAAACTGAAGAGGATGAAGGCTTTGTGAAACAAGCTCAATACATCTTGTTTTGTTATTCACAGCCCCCTAGTGAAAGCGTATCATTTAAGAGCTGGCATCAATGTCACTCCTGGATCCAAACTTTCCACATATTTTCAATGGGGAAATCTTGTAAGTGTACTAAAGGGATTTTATACTTTAAGAAAGGAAAGGGAATCTGTGTTTTTTGCCTGGAAAGCTTCCAAAATCTCAGGACTGTTCCTGTATTATTAACTGGTTCCAATAGCGAATACTGCTGGCTACCTCAAATAATAACCACTTCAAATTTGAAATTTATGACAGTGACCTATGAACATCTTTTTTTCTCTCTCTCTCTTTTGGCTAGATTTATATTCTAAAGTCTGGTAAAACCTTGAGTTCCAGTAAATCAACAAAGGACTTTAATAGTGTTTTCTGTTAAATAAATGAAGTCATTCCTGTGTAAGCTGACCGATAGCCTCAAAGATAATTTTAAAAAAAACATGTAACAATGATACCATTATTTTATAACAGCCTTCTGGGAGCGGTTATGCTGGGTTCATTTTCCCCAAGTAAAAGCTTCCTCTTTGTATGAAATCGCCTTGTGCTGTGCCTTTGATACAAAGCAGAGCATGAAAACCAAAGCCAGGCCGGAACGGAAACTCCAATCTCATGTACCTGCGCTCGAGGCATAATCTTGAAGGTTCTCATGGTTTCACCTTGAGCCAGCCTAGGGATCAGCACATACAGAATAGCTTAGGAAACAAAGACGTGCATACGTTACAAAGAGACATGTTTTACTGTGTTCTACAAACAACTGTGGATCATGTTTCCCTTTCTCCTAAACAGAGCTGACTGCAATGTTAATCAGCTCAGGGCATGTGTATATATTTCTATAATCCTATACATCTTTTGGACAAGAGGCTGGGGGGTTAAGCTTTGATTACTCTATGGTGCCCCTATCCTTGTAGTGTTTCTGCTACAAGGATAGGGGCATGGGATTAGATCATCAATGCTTTTTTTAAATGTTATCTTTATCACAGTTTTAGTTGTTTGTAACTTTTTTTTTTAAAAGCTTCTATTAGGATAGCGGCGCTATCATACACATTTAGCTTGTAATTTGGTTAATTAGTCACAGTTAATGTGGTTTGTCCACCATGCAACATACAGGCCTACCTTGACTTGACTTTTTTATTAAGAGAGCAGAAACTCTTTATAAGTAGAGTCAGTGTTATTCATTACTTAATAAAACTTGATTCCACATTTTCGCTGAGTGCTTCTTCATGATTAATTAACAGTAGGTTTACTGCTTAATGAAACACCAGATTAACAAGTCCTGCTGGTATTTCTTAGTGACGTATTTACATCCACTAGGACCGCTGCAGGGGGACAAGTTAATGGTTTCACTCCGGTGTCTCAGCTGTATTAGAGAGAAACAATGGTTTAGAGCCCTTCTGAGGGGTGCTTTGAAATCCTTTGCTGTTCAGAAACTCCTCTTGTGGGCTGTTTCAACAACAACGGCCTTCTCATTGGGGACTATTTTGATGATCTAAACAGAGAAGCAGCATTAAATTAGGCTCACTAAAATAGTCATGAAGATCAATAATCAATTTATTAAATCGATGAATTGATTGATGTCTCAACGAAACATCAATTGTTTTTAATCGCCCTGGGGCAGGTCTTAATAACTCCATTTTGATACAGCTGGGCTCCCCTCCCAGGCTGATTTATTGACCTGTAACTTATTAAGATGACCATATACAATAAAAACACAATGAGGTTAGCAAAAAAAACAGGTTTGGAATTAGGGCAGTGCAATCTGCCACTGTATAGTCCATTAAAACAGAACCCCTTGTCTTCAGTGGTTGAAAACGACAGGCTTTAGTTTTACCTCAGATTCTACAGTATCTTTACCTTCTCATGCATGTCCTATCTAGCACCAGAGTACCTCATATAACGCCATCAACATTAAATTCTGGCAACAGTAGACTCTCATTGAGTCTGGACTACTCGCATGTATGCACACATTACACACTGTGCGTACCATTGGTTTGCAAAATTTCGGCTTCATAATGTGCACTTGCATGTAATCTCATGCGATCGGTGGACACAAACAGACATTTTAGGCTTATAGAATTGTTTAGTGGTAGTAAGGAGCAAACGGAAGCAGATAAGTTTCACTGAAGCCTCGAAAAAAAGCAAAAATCTCTCTTCTGATGAGCCAGAAATAATATCAGCGGGGATAAAAACAGTAAAAGCACCGAAAAGTGTTTCTGGCACCAATGGCAGTGGAGTTCGAAGTGCCGAAAATAAAGTTAGCGACATTGAATGTTACAACTGCATGATCTGAACTGTGCTCCTCTTCCAGGATTGAACATGGTAACTGCCTGTAGCTCGCTGACCCGCTTAGTGGAGGTGATAGCTAATAGAAAGGCTGTCTTCATAGAGAGATACTTCAGCTCTATGGAATGTATGGGCTCAAACGGGGCCTTAGTGAGAGCCTGCAGTACCACGTCTAGACCATTCTGGGAGGACGTCCTTTATAGGAGGACGTAACCGCCGAGCACCCTTCAGAAAACGGGTCGTCAGTATATGAGCACCCGGCGATACGGAGTCGATGGGAACATGGCAAGCAGATATGGCTGCTAGGTACACTTTCAATGTAGAGGGGTTTTTACCCGCCTCTAGCAGATCCTGCAGAAACTGTAAAATAACTGCTATAGGGCAATACACAGGATCATGGCCTCCGGAAGAAATACGCGATTTACATTAAATTCGGGAAAAAATGCCTGTTAAAACTTTTTTTTTTTTTTTTTTACAATTGTCACCACTGTTCACTGCAGTTTCACTGACGCACTCGCCACTTCAAACATAATTTCTCTGATTCTCCAAGTACTACAGTGATCGTCAACAGCTTATTTGAAAGGTAAGAACTTGGCCTAATTAGCTGTCATTTCTGCATTTATTTAAAATGTTCTATTCTTTAAATTTTTTTTTTACAGAACTGCCCCTTTAGTCATAGTCGCGCCCCCCTCAGTGACTCTCCACGGCGCGGCGCCCCAGTTTGCGCACCACTGCACTAGAGCAGGGTTCTGTTCCTCTTTAGCGTTAATGTTGTCAATAGTTACTTCCTTCTTCAAATGCCAGTAAAATAAAACACACACACACACACACACACACAAACACATATTGCTTTTGCTCACATCCGCCATGTCTTTCCTATTCCCATGGCATATTTCCTTAATTCCAGGTTAGGAAACATTACAAAAGGTCAGCATGCCGGTCCCTTGTTTGCATTTGTTATTTTCACATGGAAGCAGTAACCTGCTGTCTCAGGGGCAACCTGTAAAACTGAGACCGAGATTAAACAAATGAACAGCAATAGCAAGCAGCAGCAAGAACCCTACGAAGCCCCTTCCTGGGCCTGTAGACCACTGCAGCCCGACACCTGATCATTCCCACAGACTGCAGTAACAATACGCCTGGGGGTTTCCTATTACCAGCTAAGTAATATGCGCCAAATAGGTAGGCATCTTGCCATCAATCACTTTCTTCTGATAACCTTGCCCCGAGTGAAAAAGGCGACTTCATCTGTCTCCTGTTTTCTGTGGCAGACAGCCAACATATTTCCCAGGGATTACCTCTGCTTAGCTGATCCGACACTGCACAGTACCTACAGTAGACTTTATTAGCACGGTTGTTCAGTGAATGTAATTAGCGGCCCCAGAGTCTCTGCTGCTTTGTATTATATAGCTGCTGGCTCAGAGTCAATAGGGTGCTGACCCAGATGCAATCTGCTGAGATAATTGGGTCCGTGCAAGATGGAAAAAACATAAATGACTCATAACGTACTGATATGAAGAAACTGATGCAAGGCTTGAGATAAATGTTTTGTGTGTGTGTGTGCTTTTATTGAAGCTGCTGTTACTGTTCCTTGAGCTTGAGACAGGATGGAGACTGGGTATGAACCAGCGACCCTGCACACACCAGCGAGCATCTTGACCACTATGCAAAAGAGCCGGGCTCATCTGCAGGTGTGGTTGTAGAGCTTTTAACCTCATCTCATCTCACCGACAGAGGACAGAATAACCATAACGGCAGTGCGGCACACAACACTGCCCATTACATTCACACAAGAAGTCATCAACATGTGTTTTAATACAATCCTCAGATGTTGCTGCAAGCTGCCATATACATGGACATCAATGAGATTTGGAAGCATGGAAAATGTCCCAGTCCTAGCACTAACCATATAGCTTCAACTATAATGCTGCCCTATTAAGACCCTTAATATGATCAAGTACTGGAGCCTGATCTGCTGGTTGGTCAATTATTGTGACAACTTGTTTTTTAACCTGTAATTTAGTCCTCTAGCTAGCCACACACTGTCGATATAGCCTACACAGTAAGCCACGTAATGAGCAATCATTAAACAATCATCCCATTACTTTAACCATTTGAATTGCTCATCCCATTAGTATGTATTAGCATATTAATAAACAGAACGCTGTAGATGGCTACTGACAACCCTTACATCCCTGTGAATACATATAACAGGCTTTTAAAAGTTTTTTTTTCAATATTATTTCAGATAACTCATAAGTATAAATACATTATTTATAGGTTTTAATTTGCCAGTACACATTTAAGCAAATCATTTGTTAAAAAATGAATTACATTTCCTTGCTATCTGGATCTCACCGGCAGAAATATGTAATTCATCAGCAGAAGGGGAGATATTTTTTAATAGATTTCCTGTTCCTGGCACTGACCCCTGAGCAATATAGTTAATGTAACAATCTATTGAAATCTGAGCATTGATTATGTGACATATATAAGCTGTTTTTTATTGGTTTTGTTTTGTTCTTTGAATATAATGTTAAAAAAAGGCTTAATTAAAGGTTAAACTTAAGCATGGTCAGTTGGCAACCCGGTCTTCTTTCATGGATTGACGTTTCATTAGAGCTAGCAGATGCAGCTGGCTAGCCTTTCACTATCAACCATAACTTCAAAACGCTCAATCAGAACTATAACAAAGTAGAAAGAAAGAACACTAATCTAGTTTCTCTCTATTTCCATCTCTTTCTTGTATCTTCTATAGATCACAAGCTAAATGAGTTTGATGGTCTCAGGTTAGCCTTCAGTGGATATTCACAAAACAACCCTACAATTCATCAGCTCCTACGTGATAGAAGCCATTGACTGTATGGCAGGAGGTGTTCAAGTCAGGGCTGTGAAGGGAAGCCTGCCGACACTGTGTAACAAAATAATGACATATATTGGTTAAGCCAAAGATAGTATGAAAATCCAAATTATCAAATGTATATAGATGTAAAACAAAGTCAAAGCTGAACTACATTATTAACCTGCACACAAATGTATCACACTGATTTATTAAATCATATATGTGAAACCCCCTAATGGACTGCAGTGATGACTTGTCTGTGTCAAAAGGTGGTTGGAGCAACAATATTTCTTCCAAGACAGGGGCTGCATGAATAATGCATGGGATTGGTTACTGTGAAGTGGCCTCTCCTGCCCTTCACAAGTAAGAATAGCAGCCAATTCCCCACCCCTCCTTCTTTCAGGCTAATGCTGGCTGCAGATGGCAGATAGCTCAGGCTGCAAACCTGCCCCCAGTCTGCATTCCATTTTCCCCACTGCAGATTAGCATCAGAGAACATTGTCTCATGGCTTCAATTCTACAAACTTAGCAGCTTCATAAAGAGGGTCAACAACGGAAAACCTTTAGCCAAATAGCAGAGCTTATCACTACCCGTGATATTGAAACAAAACGTACTGCAAAGCCAAAGGAGAACTGATGGCCAACAGTTACAGCATAAAATCTAAAAAGACACACAAATAATGCCTGTACCACAGAAGAAAACACCTTTTCCATTGTTCTTTATAAGCACCACTCAGGGATGCAATTTTCGTAATCATTTTTTTTATATATTATTCACAGTATGGCCACGAGTTACATATAAACATTGCATTTAAAAAGCACAGGAAGGTGGTTAGACTGCTTATCTGGTCTGCAACATCTGCCAAAAGAGATATTCTCTATATAGGAATTATAAAGTAAACACCAGCAAGTGAATTGACCATATGAATGCACAACTTGCAGTAAACGCAATAAGAGTAACACAAGATTGCTTGTGGCTTGAGGCTGTGGTGGAGGCTAGGCACAAACCTGTGACCTCACAAATCTTAACCACTGTACAAAAAAAGCAGCTCCCCATTGGAACAGTGTGATTAAAAGTTATGTTTCATTTCCTCACCTCACCAGCAGAATTCAAACAGCCGTGCTATGCGCAGAGCCAGATTGATTGAGCTTTTGTTTCAGTGTAAAGTTCGCTCCGAAGTGAAGCCAGCACGTAAGAGCAATGCTGACACAAAGAACCTTTCAGGCAAGTTCTTCTGACAGCAACTCACTGAGTACATTAGAGGCAACAGCTTGATAATGTCACCTCTAACTTAAAATCACAACCCCAGTACCCATAATCTTGAATCTTTAGCCACCCTGATGGCAAAAAACAAGACCCAAATACTGCAAACAATGTTAGTGGCATTGTGGTGTGGCCACATGCCCTCATGAAAAGGGTTGAAGACAATAATATCAAAACAATATTCCCCCTGTGCAGCTTTTGAACTCTGACATTATATCCCTCATTTTCATTATATCCCTGTTCAATCTTCAAAAAGAAAGTGACTAGCAGCACTTGTGGTTGGGAACGCAATATTCGAAACTGCAGTGGCGAGAAAGTTCAGAACAGATGTCTGCCTCCTAATAAAAAGCGCTTTAAATCACAGAAGTTGTTTAGTTTCCTTTCTAATGAGAACCAATAAAGACTAAAGACGTATTAGTATCAATGGCAAGGAATCAGAGGCCTGTCTCCTTTCCAGCCACTATTCCAACTGCCTTGCCCAATGGCGAATCATGTCCGTCCATCAATGCTGCACTTGTACCCTGATGGCATTGGCTACTTTCAAAACAACAATACAGCGTGCCAGGATTGTGTGCAAATGGTTTGAGGAGCATGACCTCAGCATCTTCCATGCACACCACAATCTCTGTGTCTAAATCCAATTGAGCATGTTTGAGATGAACTGGACAGACGCATTCGTCATCACAATATTCTGCCTACCTCTCTGCACCAATTGTATTCATGACTGAATGGTTTAACATCCCTCGAGGCTCCTTCCAGCAGCTTAAGGATTCTATGCCACATTATGCCAAGGCTGTGATCAGAGCAAACAGTGGCCAACCCAATATTAGCTACAGATCCTAATGAAGAGGCAGGCAGCGTATGGAAAATGATAATGTGAAACACTACCTACATGTACTGAGGAGGGAGGAGAGCCTCTACTAAATCCCTGTCCCCCAAGAAAGATGCAGTGTGCAGTTTATCAATGTGCAGTGTATTCCAAATGTATAGCCAGGCGATACCTGCACCACGACCACATAGTAGTCAGTAGCTGTACATCCTGGATCAGAGTTTTTCATGACCTTTCAACCAAACTCCTTTAAATAGACTGCTTGTTACAGTTAAATAACTGTAACCCATAAAAGCATTGACGTGAGGTCTAATATAACAGCTAAAAATAAATGAATAATGTGATTACCCCTACATGCCTTGGAAAGAGTAGGATTAGTAGTAAAGGAAATACACTACTAGGTCATTGTATATATAGCTTGCTGTAATCTTGCTATTATTTGTTTATTTAGCAGATGCCTTTATCCAAGGCAACTTACAGAGACTAGGGTGTGTGAACTATGCATCAGCTGCAGAGTCACTTACAACTACATCTCACCCGAAAGACGGAGCACAAGGAGGTTAAGTGACTTGCTCAGGGTCACACAATGAGTCAGTGGCTGAGGTGGGATTTGAACCGGGGACCTCCTGGTTACAAGCCCTTTTCTTTAACTACTGGACCACACAGCCTTTTTAGTAGTATTTTAGTAGCATTATTTGCACTTACTGTAAACGACACTGTATTTAAAATTAAGCTTGTATTGTAACCCTTTACTGTCCTGTAAGTCACCCTGGAAAAAGCTGATAAAAGCAGTGAAACAAACGTGCAGCTGAAACACCTAGCGTAATAAAAGATGTGAACATGGTTATGATGCTGCAGAGCATTTGTATAACCCTGTGTCTATCAAAGCCTTTATATGTTCCAGAGAAATGTCTTGAATGTTTTAAAGTAATAACCTTCAGTGGATCAGATTTAACTATCTAACCTACACCAATTGTAATTCTGACCTATAGCTGCACTGTGTATGATTAGGGGTTAATAGGACTCTTAACAGCATCCCTATCAGGGGTGCATTACCCTGGAGGGTGATTCCAGAGATCCCCTTAACAAATACAATGGCATTTATGGAGCACATACACTACAAATAAACAGCTCTTGTTTCTGTAAATGTAATTATTCTGTGGTTATCTGTAACTGGGCCTAACCTGCTTTTGTTATTAAATGAAATCCCCAGGATAGGCTGGATTTCCTCATTTAAATAAACTGTAAAACAATTACAGGCCTAAAGAGCTGCTTGTGATGCTGCAAAGTTGGCTGTGGACTGCATCAACAATACTAGAGACACTAATGTTTTTGAAATGCAGCTCAATTCTGAGAAAAGAACAGGGTGCAGACAGAACTATGCATTTAGCGATTACGGAAATGTCAATACACAGTGAAACAACTGCTGTTCCAACAATTTCATGAAGTAGAGCCTGAAAAAAAATTACAGATTTGGTGATTACTGCACTACGAAATATGTTTATTTGGTTCATGTTGCAGTAATATTACGAAGTCAGTATAATATAAATGAAAAAGACACACAGCTCTGGTTCCCGAGTGGTTCAACTGATAGGCATGACCGCGTGGTGAGAGTAATACAGTCAGAGGAGCGCTGGTTCACATCAGAGCTGTGCAAAGTCAGCAAACTATGTTGGGGATTCCACAGGCTGCCTTGCGTTGGTTCAGGTGCTCCCGCGGGAGGCAAATTCACACTACAGATGGCCCTACTGGCCAGGTGCCCAGTAAACTCCAAGCTGACACCTGCTGGGCTGCCGTTTGCCCTTCAGAGGCTGGTAGCTTGCCGACATCCACTGTCAAGTCCCTAGGTGTAAATAGATATTGGCTTGGTTATGGGATCCAAGGACGACCTTCAGTTCTTCTGAACTGTTGGGGGGGGATTTGCTGCAGTGAGGAATATAATTAGACATTGTAAACTAGTGAGAGAAATGGGGGTAAAATAATTGGGCAGACTAAATAAAAATATATATATATCATTTATTTATTTATTTCATTTATACAGCACCTTACGTCATAGACCCCAAGGTGCTTTACAGAGAACATAATACACACAGCATAATAAAACATTCAAATAGCATCAAAAAAGATAACAAAAAGAATATTTTAAATTAAAAGTAAATACATTTTCCGATCATATTTATAAAAAAATAATAATAATTATAAAAAGACTATAATAAAAAGGCTTATGTATATAAATAGGTCTTTAATCTTGACTTAAAAACACCAGACTCTGAGCTTCTCTGACAAACAAAAGGCAGAGCGTTCCATAATGTAGGAGCCTTATCAGAAAAGGCCCTTCCTCCCACACTATTAGTATTTACCCTTGGAATAACCACGAGCCCTGCATCCTGAGATCTAAGATTCCGCTTAGGAATGTATGGGATCAACAGCTCTTGTAAATAACTGTGTGATAATCCTTTATAAGTTAAAAATAAAATCTTAAAATCAATTCGAAACTGCACAGGAAGCCAGTGTAAGGAGGCCAAGACAGGACTAATATGTTCACCTTTTCTGGTTTTAGTTAGAATCCTTGCAGCAGCATTCTGAATAAGCTGCAAGCGAGACACCAAATACTTTGGAATCCCAGAAAAAAAGTGCATTCCAATAGTCGATTCTCGATGAAACAAAGGCATGCATTAGCCTCTCAGCATGAGATACAGAAATAATACATATATTTCTCAAATGATGAAAAGACGCTTTAGTAATTTGCCTAATATGGGATTCAAATGATAGAACAAGAACAGAAATGACCCCCACATTTCTTGCTTCAAGTTTTAGTTCTGAGGAAAGGCTGCTAAGATCTATTTTATATAAATCAACATTTTTTAATTGGTGCTGTGAACCCACAAGCATGACACTTTATGTCCGCAAAGCAAGCAGCTAATAGCGCCCCAGTAGAGGGGCTGTCTGGATTGAAAGACAAGTACAGCTGAGTATCATCTGCGTAACAATGGAAATTCACTCCATGCCTGTGGATAATATCACCTAATGGCAACATATATAATGAAAACAACAGGGGACCTGAAATAGAACCCCGAGGAACACCACAGACAACCTCTGACAAATCAGACTTCATATCCCCGACAGAAACGTACTGAAACCTATCAGAAAGATAAGACCTAAACCAAGAATAGACACCGCCTGCCAAACCCGCTAAACTCCCTATTGATTTGATATTGATTTGCTTCTCCTCTGCACAAATGTATTTAAAAACTGTCCAGTTGCTTCTTGAGGAGACCCATCACTCACTACCCTCTAAATCCACTTTTGGATGCCTCAGTGGGTAAAACATGAAAAGAACAGATTTATTTTTAATAATATTTTTATGTTTTTGCCAACATAAACTGGCACAAAAAAAAATAATACAATGTAGTGGCTTTATTGAAATAATGAAGAGAATGCTGCATGAGCACCACAAACAAACCACAAAATCTCAAATGAATCTCCCATGACAGAAAGAAGAAATAAAAGCGAGATTCGAATCCTGCAGTAGGTTTGGGAAGGATTCAAATGACTTTTCCATTCTATAAATCACACAGCATTTCCAACAAGCCCCAATGCATTCGGCCTTGGTAACCTGGGTGCCGGCTAAAAGACGTGGACAAGAAAAGAAAAGAAAACAACACATGCATCTCATTTAGAAAACAAGCTGGCCTGTAAAAGTAAAGCCACACGTCACTACCTGGCGCTGAGTGAACTAAATTTACCATCCATGCTTCTTTGGACTGGCACTTCTGGACCTGTTTTGAGTTATAACAATTCGGGCAAAGGCCTGACAAGTGAGGAACAGCTTTTGCCATTCTGAACTGAACCTCTCTCTCGCTCACTGCAGGGTGTCAGAGGACGCTCACTAGCACCCCCAGCTGTACAGCTGATGTCATGGCTTCAACTCTTTCACATTGATGAGACCCTGGGGTCCAATCTGGCAAGAGCTGATGGAGTGAGAGAAGCCAAGTTCCCCGACACTGGCCAATACCTCCGGACCTTGGTCAGTGTGAGACTGTGGGCCCTCAAAGCAATGAAGTTTGGCTTAGCCCACAGAAAGTTGATAAAAGTCCTGTTTAAGACTGTATTTTTTACCTTCTGGTTGTTGATGCAATACAATGCCATTATTGTCTGTCTCCTTGCTGTTTTTAATTTAAGATTTGAGTGACTCTAATATATATATATATATATATATATATATATATATATATATATATATATATATATATATATATATATATATAGTATATATATATATATATATATGCTATAAATAGATATATATAGATTATATATATATAACTATATACAAGTAGTGACGAAGACTATTACTATTTACTGGCCAGCTTGTTTTCAAAAGGAGATTCATGTAGTTGCTTGCATAGTCTTTTGTATATATAGCAATAACCGATTGGAATAATTGATACTGTTTATTAGATTAACTATAGCATACAAACACTAGCTTTCAAGCCCACAGCTTTGTATATCATAGCTAATCTAATGTACAGTATCAACTCTTTCAATCTATTATGTATCTTTATATTATGCAGAGAACTCCTGCTTTCTCTGATTCACAGTTACACTGCTCTCCGCTTATTCACCTATATTGGTATGATCAGTAATGAAAGACAACCACTATCTCAATGACAGTAGCAATATGGACTCAAACAGTCAGAGCACATGCAGGAGAAGTTTCAGAGTTTCCTGGTGTATAAGGTATTTAGAAATTGATCACAGACCCATGTTTGCTGGTACAGTACTCTTACTCCACTGCAAGCAGAGTGACAGACATCAATGGACTCCAAAACCTAACCGCACAATAATCTGTTGGACGCTGCCAGTGGGAAATTGACTTAGACATCCTGCAGGAACTGATAATTAAACAGCTTCACCCCAGGGGGATGCTGTTAATGAGATTTTACACCAGTAACTTTGTCTACCTTCTGGCCTCAAAATCAATGTCACATTTCACAACCAACTCATGATTTTAGAAAAAAAAAAGTCAATTGAGACTTTTCTACAAAATTAGGGGTTCTTTTGTACCTATTAAGGATCATCTACTTGTGTAATCACCCACAAGGGGAGCATTGCAATCCTGTCATGTTTGTGACAGGGCAGTAAACAGGAAAGGAGATCGTTCTTGAAGCCCCTGGGTGGAACAGTCTTCAGGAAACAAACTCCAAGGGTGTCGCCTCAGCCAGCACTGAAACCGCACACAAGCGCCTGCTTCGCACCAAAGCAAACACCGATGGCCATGGTGAGTTACCGTCTGAAACAAAGGGAAAGATGAACGTGCTCTGCTTTGAGAGCAGAGGCCCCCAAGTACCTCCTCTTGCACACCACTTCAAGTCAGACTTCCCTTGCAGCCTTTATAGAAAGTCGTCAGGAGCCAACACACACAAGAAGAGTTTCAGTTGAAGAGGATCTGGGATCCATGCTAGAATCTCAACGGACAGTAAAAAGCACCCTTTACATACAGGACTACTGTTGGTATGCTAGCTAGTGACAGAATAAGTGTTCAAACAGCTGTTGAAGACTGTTGAGTAAGTAGCTTTGGATTTCATTGAACAACTGTTTCTACAACCTCTTACCTTTTTATGATGTTTGCAACATTCAGAGTGGTTTCTTTATATCACAATTCCTCAAATATTGTTTTATTTTTTTATATATTGTGAAAAGTCTGTCTTAAAGTACTTTCTTCTAACTTATGTGATGATAGATAGATAGATAGATAGATAGATAGATAGATAGATAGATAGATAGATAGATAGATAGATAGATAGATACACATAGTGTATTCATAGTTAAAGGTTATCTGGAGAATCCTACGTACCGGGACTGAACAGCCTTCTTCATGCCATTCAAATCATGTGACAATATGACCTTTCAACTCTGCCACCACCACCTAATCTCCACAATGAAATGGTTAGGAAAATGTAAAAAAAATAATAATAATAAAGAAATTAAACGAAAACGAAGTTTGAAGCTTTTCACTATCCTCTTTTGCTCACAATGCACATGTTTCTAACAAAGACACTTGTGGTTGGTCAAGCCTTCATTAAGATGGCAGGCAGCTAGTACTGGAGAGCTCATAGAACACACAGTCAAAGCCCCTCTAACAGTGCCTTATCAATCAGATATTTCTACAGAATAATACTAAATTATACATTAAACAACTTTGAAAGGAGCAGCAATTCCTGCAGAACCTGCTCCCACTGAATAATAAACAGGAGTAGTTATCCCCGATAGTTTGGACAATAAAACTCCAGTTGTTACTATCTAAAAACAAGTTCATTGCCAAGCCAAGACCCCCCACCCCCCACCATTTACTCAATGCGATAATGATAAACCTCTTTTCTGCTGGGCAAACTGCCATCCCCTCTCTGAGAACAGTCTTCCAGTGTTATTGTAATGAAGCGGCTGAGAGATGGGATCTCGGGTCTCATTTAGTGAAAGCCAGCAGCATGAGGAGGCAGTTTCCAGCGAAACCATGGACTAACAGCTCCACCGTCATCTTCAGAAAAAAAGAACTAAAAAAAGACAGAAAAAAGCTGAGTAGAGCCGGTGCTTTAGAAAAGACTCCGAGCGTTTGTACATTCGAATCACATCTCTATCAACAACAAAAAAAGACACTTTGACTTTTCTTTTCAAGGTGAAGCTTCTGCCACTGCACTTACAGCGATAGAGTACATACCACTGGTGTTCTCAACACTAGAAAACTGCATGATTTTGCCTTCTTTAAATCAGTTTAGATGCTAGCTTTATCTAACTGTAAGAGCTTGAAAAGAAAAGACAGAATGAGTATTTTGAAAAATAAAACTATATTTTAGAGAGACTTTTGTGTCTAAAGAGATTCTAAAACATTAGCGGTCATCACTGCTCCATCACATGCCACAGTGGCACCAAACTAGATACAGGGACTGGACTGCCATGGAGATGACAAGCATACAATAATTAATAGCAAACTAGCTAGCCAGTGAACCCCATTTTCAGCTTAAACTTGTTTACGAGGACTGTATAAATACCTTGCATTGCACAATCTTAAAGAGATCCTTCCCTGGGTTGTATCGTTAATGGGTTTACCATCATCAACAGTGAGTTTCCAGATGGACTGACACCTCTTCAGCAAGACGTCGCGAGCATTCTTATTATGGTTGTAATGATACTGAATTTTATTTTTTAACCAGGAACTGGTCCTAAGATTCTCCCACAGGTCCGAGTTTCCAAAAAAATAAAAAGCAGGAGGGCCAATGGAAACGTGTTGGCCATTGCTTGCGATTGTAAAACGTGACTGTAACAGTTCAAAAAGGATGTTTGTTAAAGAGTGTGGTAATGGCAAAAGCAAGCGAACGGTCCACTTGGGAGGTTTGAGTTTTTGCCGTGCTTTTGTTTGTAGCTTGATTGTGAACGTAGACATGGCGATTATACCTCTGGGTGTCCAAGCTCACAAAGCATCTGCACTGACACAGCATTTCACAACACGCTGTCAGTATGAATCCCACCAGGACCTTGAGAGAAACGCTACGATACAAAACACAGAATCACAGCTGGGATAATGTTGCTAGACACAGTAATTGGCGTCTGTGAATTACATTATTCAATAGTTAAACCTTTCACACCAGTTAAAAAGTTACTCCTTGGCACACACATGTCCCTCTTAATGGGACCATTGCGAGATCCTTCACACTTTATCAAGTGAGGGGTGAAGCCCACAACATCCAGTGATGCAAGCATGTGAATCAAAACTCATTTCAACACTGAAGACTTTGAAGAAGACTCCTAGTTGAAACCTTTATCTTTGAATGAATGTTTCTTTTAGTATTTCTAAATGTAGCACTATTGAGCGTTTAATAGTTATGGGTGACTGATAAGTTACAACTTAGTTTTAGTTGAATGGACGCCATGTCACTTTGTGATGAAAAAATCCATCCCCGACTGCAGCTTGCAGGAGAAGGTGGTTATAAATGACTTCTTCAATCTATCACAGCTCAAGTAGATAGTGTTTCATTGGAAACACCTACTTGGACTTAATCCTTTATTCATAATCAAAATAAAAGAGCAGAGATTATCATCTCGGCTATATTCTCATAAAAAGTGAACCATTTCTTTTTCTACCTTTGGCTGTCTCCCCTAGTGCCAGCTTGACGCTGTCTGTGGAGTGGTCATGCTGTGTGATATATAGCTCTGTCAAAGCGGTGGGCTGGTACCAGCTGGTGCCTTCCTTCATCCAATGCAAGCCATTGGCTCCCTCTGCTGGTCTTCTACTGTCATTACAGGTCTTGTTTCATGGCTGCCAAGTCCTGCTGCGTATTTCCATGTCCTTCAAAAGAAAGCCCTCAAAACATTAGGACAGAAAAACATATTGTTTTCAATATAATTATACAGGCAAAGAGGTGACTGTGTAAATGTTTTGAAAGTTATGACAAGTGGCAAATAAGTTATTTAGTTATCTATTACAAGTTTCCTAATATTTAACTTCTTAATCAGCTTGCTACTACAACTTTATAAGGATTTGTGCGTCACATAAAATCAGCTCATTCCTTTTGCTGCAGTTGGAGCATGCTTTACAAGCTGTTCCTACCTCAATGTCAATCAGCAATCGTTCATCTTTGCAGGCAGGGTCTCTGGCGAATGACTTTGTTGTATCCAGAATGGGCCGGTACTATAAGCACAACAAAACAAAAAGAAAGGTAAAAGCTAAAAGTTATAAATAACACATTGTAGGTATCGAAATCACCTTGACCTACAGTACATATACTGCATTTAGAATAGGACAGGGATGGAAATACTGTAGGACTTGACTCGCAGTTTGAGCCATTCCAGGTTCATTAAGAAGACACACAGAAGCGCGTTTCCTCCTTCCATGTTGTACATTTTAACAAAAGCTCAGAGCTATGTAAAAAATAGATGACTAAGAGCTACTTGTGACAAACATTTAGGCAACGTTTCATGAAATTTAGGCAAGCGATTCCTCCCCAAAAACCTTTAAAAGCTCAGCCAATCTGACACAACAAAGCAGAATAAAAGTTAATATGTTTAATATATCTTCAAGTTTCAAAGTTCCTCTCGTTACTCAAACTTGGCAGGAGTAATTAGTTTAGATACATTAATTAAGAGAACTCTGATACTGCCTACAGCTATCAGATTTCAGTTGAAGGACACATTTGAAATGCACATCTGTAAGATCATTTCATAAGGTTTTTAATCTGTAACTACTTATAGTATAGATCCTGCGAAAAATCCCCCCCCCCCCCCAACAAAACAAAGCTGCTTGGAAGCAGTCTGATAAAAGTTCAACATGGCAAATGAACAGATTTTGCTGAAAGTGTAATTTGAGTTCAAAACAACATATTTTAGGGTCAAGAAATCATTAAAGTTCTACTATAAAGTGGTACTTTTGAACAAAAAACAAAAAAGTACTTACAATTAAAGTACTTTACATATTGCAGAAATAACTAATGAATAGTTATGTGCTGGCCACAATCACCAGGGAGAAGATTTACAAATGAACGGGAGTAAAGGAAATAGGGGATCAGCCATTCCAGGAAAACAGTCAATTACATTGGCAAAGACTATTTATCTTGTTTGAAAAACAATTAAAAGCTGTTTGACTTGGATTGTCTTCATATGGAATTAAATAACAGTATGGGGCCTGGACACACTCACTGTGGATACGTCTTACTGAACAAAAAAAAAAAAACATTTAAAATGAATGAGTCGGCCTCCATTTGCAGAGCAGACTCTGACTGGCCAACGAATTAGAGAAAGTAAGTAAAATCCAATAAAATCTCCAATGAATGCAAATGTATGCGACTGCATGACCTAAAAGCTGTGTGCAAACTACTTGGCAGCAATAACATGAAAGCAGGAGTAAATCTGTGACTTCACGAGGAGTGTAATGGTGGGTGCCCATGCAACCAGCTCTTCCCTAAACGCAGACACACAATAGAACAAGACTGAGTGTGGATTTAGTAATCTTTGTTCAGGTGCCACTTTTTAAAATACTGTGCAATTACATCTTGTTTCTAACTTTTTTTCTCCTGCATTTTTGTCTGCTTTTAAATTGGCTTTTTTTAGAGCTTACAAGACAGTATTAAAATGTTATGGATCCAAAAAAAAAAAAAAGCATACAAATTAACAATGTAATTTACTCAAAAATTCCAGTCTGGTGGTGAAATATTCTAATCAAAATGTCTCCATTTTTTGTTCATTGCATTGTAATTTGCTAATACAACATTGGAAAGTGAAATGGTGCGTTCACAGAGTCTGTGGTTGAATCGATGATTGCTTGTGGACCCTTTCCAGGAGAAAACAGAGTTGCCAGGTTCTGCTAACAAGGGTGAAATCAGCGTGTCTTTCCCAGCAGCACAGCTCCACTTCCTGCCTGTTTGTCTTGATGACAGGGTCAGGATGCGTCATCGAGGGGTTTCTCTGTCATAACGATGCCTGTGGGGTGATTAGCAACAGCAATATCTCTGGAAATCAACAACACAGCCCTGCGCATTACACCATTACAAAGCGGGTTCAAGGCTCGTACACATCCAAACTGGATTTATTATATATCTGAGGCTGCAATACATTTCAGTTTTCTTGTCATGCTTAGAAATTACATTTTAGGCAGCCCATTATTTAATGCTGTTTATTCTAAATAGCAACAGACAACATTGTACCATAGCAGCTTTAAGGCTCCGACTAGCATGGGCAATAGGCAGCTTTGTGGATTAGACAGACTCCTATATCTCACATCAGGATACCAGAGCAGAGCATTAGTTAAGCAATTATCTCCATGAAGCTGCCCTTTCACAGTAGCTTGTGTCCGCTCTGTCACTTAATGGCACAAGACAAATAGAGTGCCATTCACGATGACAGAGAGGGAATTAAGTAATGGAAGCGCTTTAGAGTGGTTACTGCTTCAATGGGAGTGCTGCATTACAATTTAAAAAACATAAAAATGCTAAGCAGTTGAGTAAGTGTCTCTAACAGCCCCCTTTTATTTGTGCTGGGAATCGGATCATGCACCCTGGCTGTACACAGTGTGGCATCCTCAATCAAGACTTTCCCAACACCCAAACAACTACACACAGCCTGGGAACAATGTTTGTATTTATTCATTATATTATTAGGTGCTTTAATAAGGAGAGAGGCTCCACAATTACAATAGCCACAGTGAGAAGACTGTACCAAATCAATCAAATATCCATTTACATGACAGACAGCTAAACCGACAACATACAGAGAAACATGGTTTTACTAAGTCATGCTTCTAGATGGAATTATTATTCGTATTAATAATAATCAAAATATTCAGACATTATATATATATATATATATCCATCCATCCATCCATTACCATTAACCGCTTACTCCTTTACAGGGTCGTGGTGAGCCGGAGCCTAACCCGGCATACACAGGGTGCAAGGCGAGACTACACCCTGGACAGGACGCCAGTCCATCACAGGGCACCACACACTCACACAGAGGGCAATTTAGAGTGACCAATCCACCTGGACAGCATGTCTCTGGACTGTGGGAGGAAACCGGAGTACCCAGAGAAAACCCACGCGAAAACAGGGAGAACATTCAAACTCCACACAGACAGTACCCTAAACCGGATTTGAACCTAGGACCCTGACGCTGTGAGCAGCAGCGCTAACCACTACGCCACTGTGCTGCCCTAATATATATATATATATATATATCTAAGGGGGCCCTTTTATCTAATATTAGGTTTTGGTTGAAGATCTGATAATATTCAGACGGCACTGTGTATATATATATATATATATATATATATATATATATATATATATACTATATATTATATACACATACACAGCACATTTTGTAAGACACATATAAAAAGCAGAGATACTTACCCATACATCTGCATGACAAAACAAGGGCTGCAGAAGCCACAATGGCAGCAATAGTATTGTATCACAGGTGGAGCTTTGGAACAGGGGAGGTATCCTTAGAAACGTTTACTAGTTTTACCACAGTAAATATGCACTGTAATTCAGCATTTGTTTCCCCAGGCTTTTCCATTGGTTATATGCATTTATCATTTTATTTTATTTAACACCTTCCATACCCTCTCTACTCTGTGTAAAGAAGCATCTCCTACTCTCTTCCCGAAGTCTGTTTCCACTTCATCTCCAGCTGTGTCCTCTGGTCCTGGGTTCTGTGCTTGAAGTATTGACCAGGCTTAGGTTTGTCTACTCCTTTTAATTTTAAAGACTTCAATAACTCATTCCTTTAAACCCTGGCCTAGTTACTCTTTGTCCTTTTGGTAATGTGGTGACCAACTTTTACACAAAAGAACCCTCTACACAAAATAAGAGAAACATTTTGCATACTTAAAAGAAGAAAAAAATACGGATCTTGTTTTGTTCAGTCATAAGCTTTTTTTTTTCTTTTTTTTTTTTCTTTTAATTGCCTCCTGCATTGCCTCGCTGTGCTGTGCAGGGGGCAATGCTCATATCACACTGTATTACAGCTTCTTGCAAGGCACGCTAGCCTTCAAACAAAAAGACCTGCACGAGCACTGATGGGCCGATTGGCCTCCTCTCATTCGTACATTCTCTTATGTTCTAAACATAAGACACAACATCAAAATATGTGCTGCAGGCTAGTGTAGATAAAGAGATATATAATAAACACAAACAAATGAGGAGACAAACAAGCACACAAGCCTTTTAACCTTTAAAACTATAATAGAAGTCTATACAGTAATACAAAATCACCACTGTTTGATAACAATCTTCAAGTCTTTCAAACACCCACTTGATGGCACCAGATGACTAGATTTCCCACCACTCCAGTGCTGTGATGGGCTATCCTATTATTATTATTATTATTATTATTATGTTTGCTTATCTGCAAGCATGCCTTCTAAAATCAGTGCAGAAATCCCATGCAGTTAGTCCATATCTAGAGAGTAATATAATCAATACAATACCCATTTATAATAATTGGTAATAGGACCAGTACAACCTTTGATTGGACCGTTCCAGTTTATACTTTTATGTTTTATTCATGGATTGGCCTTTACTGTCCATCCATAATATGACATAATAAATATATTCTTTTTGCCATAACTTTCAACTATACTTTTATTTTGTATTTATCTTTTAATAAACATGTCAAACTAAATGATAGGTTCAAACTGTGGGTCAGAGACCAGCAAACTGCCTGATGGTTCAGTATATGAATTTATTACACATCACAGACAGTCACTGCAGAGGGTTCATTACACAGAGACTTTACATCATTTTCAAGAGCTTAGCTCCAGGGACCCTGCTCTAAGTTTGATCCTCTTTTCGGAAGCCTGAGGCAACATGTACATACTGTTCAGCAATAGTTTACAGACATCTACATGCTTTGAAGCAAATAAGCTGTAATCCAGCCATTGATCCACAGCACAGTGAATGTGATGCACCAGCACACACACAGGATGAGAAACGTGTTCCTATATCAGAATGTCAGGACTATGCTGCTCTAATAGCTCATTTAATTCCAGGTCCATTACTAGGACCAGAAATGAATTACTTCAGTACAGTTGCCTGGATTATTATTTAATGTTTTGCATAAGTTCCTTTTACAATCATCAGTACACAACAACTGCCATCTTACTCCATACTACTGTAGGACCATGAAGTAGGTGAAGGGATATGGGGCCCCATGTTCTTTTGGTTAACCCCTAGAATTCCAGAGAAATGGGTGCCTCAGTCTTGTTATTGTAGTAAAGAGATATGTTTGTAAGTTTTGGAAAGTCAAGGTTACAAGGAAAAGTGTTTTCTTTGTTCTGGGAGATTGTGTCAGAGTGAGAGAGAGAGAGAGAGAGAGAGAGAGAGAGAGAGAGAGAGAGAGAGAGAGAGAGGAGGAGACAGAAACACCACCCAAACCACCAGCTCTAACAAATCCAGCTAAGACCTCAAATAACTCCATAAACTTGATTGAAAACCTGGACGTTGTTTAAAACAGACTTAAAAAAGAAATGTTATTAACCTGGATCTCCATTGAAGAAAAGGAAAGTTAATAATGAAGCTGCCTGACCAGGAAATGGGCATCTTTACATGACGTGAGCTTTCATCAGCAAGAGCCTGAGCAACGAACCGCGCCCTCGCTCTGCTGCTGCATCGACTTCACAAATAAATGGGAGTGCTTCTTCAATTAAACTAAAGAATGGATCGCTACACAAAATGCACGTTTGCAGAAAGGTTGATGTTTGTGAAATGTGAAAGGGGTGTGGTCACACAGTGCTTCATTACAAAAGGACTTGTTTTAGTATTTCATTAAAAGTAAATTATGAGCTACAATAAATCAAAGGGATCAAAGAAATTGAGTAAGAGGTGCTGGAGTTGTTTAAGAATAAATTAATGGGTGTTAAGCTATGTGCTGTGGATTATAATTTAAGTAGAGATATAGACATAGTTTTTTAACATAGATAAAAAATTCATTATGATTTTCTAAATACCTATTCATTTGAATTCACGGGATTTTATTTCAAATATTTACCGACTCATATTCACTCAAACAGTTCTACTGCTTGCATACTCATATTATACTTACTGACTTGAGTGTTATCAGTTCTTAGACACATTCTAGACCATTGATAAATGCTTGCTTTTTACATGTAATTGATATTTACATTGAAGCTGAGATATTATCTGAATACTATTGCTGGCTGAGATAGACTAATATACTACTATAGTGATACTAATCTTCTTTTCTATTTTTGTACTGTATTATTTTAATAACTTTTTGACTGGGAGAAATGAATAACTAAGGAGTGCTAATTAAAGTAAACCATTACCCTTATTACCTTACACTGTTGCTCACTAATATCAAGACCTTGGCTGATCAGCCTACAATTACCTACGGAAGGCAACTAGAAGTGAAGAGCCACTCCTGAACTCAGTGAAAGCACCAAGCTCTTACCCTCTGTCTTACCCTGAACTCATAGTGAAAGCACCTAGCTCTTACCCTCTGTCTTATCCTGAACTCATAGTGAAAGCACCTAGCTCTTACCCTCTGTCTTACCCTGAACTCATAGTGAAAGCACCTAGCTCTTACCCTCTGTCTTATCCTGAACTCATAGTGAAAGCACCTAGCTCTTACCCTGTCTTATCCTGAACTCATAGTGAAAGCACCTAGCTCTTACCCTCTGTCTTATCCTGAACTCATAGTGAAAGCACCTAGCTCTTACCCTGTCTTATCCTGAACTCATAGTGAAAGCACCTAGCTCTTACCCTCTGTCTTATCCTGAACTCATAGTGAAAGCACCTAGCTCTTACCCTGTCTTAACCTGAACTCATAGTGAAAGCACCTAGCTCTTACCCTGTCTTACCCTGAACTCATAGTGAAAGCACCTAGCTCTTACCCTCTGTCTTATCCTGAACTCATAGTGAAAGCACCTAGCTCTTACCCTCTGTCTTATCCTGAACTCATAGTGAAAGCACCTAGCTCTTACCCTGTCTTATCCTGAACTCATAGTGAAAGCACCTAGCTCTTACCCTGTCTTACCCTGAACTCATAGTGAAAGCACCTAGCTCTTACCCTCTGTCTTATCCTGAACTCATAGTGAAAGCACCTAGCTCTTACCCTCTGTCTTATCCTGAACTCATACAACGTAAATGGCAATGCAATTTAGCAAAAGATTAAAAGAAAACAAGTTTCCAGAATTAAGAGTATCCAAAGTCAGTATTCAAAATTGCAGAATATAGTGCTTGATAAGGCCCTAATGTCACAGTTGACTTGTAAATGAAAATGCACAAAAGCAACTTAAGATCACAGATTTAAAATAAATACATCACAGTATCTAAAACTGCTTAATGACTAACTGTTTTACATTTCTGTAGCTTGTCTTGTTCGCTTTGTTTTTGCTATATTTTCGTCATGTGAAATTGGAGGAAGCGCTGTGTAACTGCACAATAAAGACAGACTGATTCGACATGCAAGAAAAAAAAAAAAACACGGACTGTGACGGATAATCAAATAAATTATATATATATATATATATATATATATATATATATATATATATATATATATATATACAGTACTGTGCAAAAGTTTTAGGCAGGTGTGAAAAAATGCTGTAAAGTAAGAATGCTTTCAAAAGTAGACATGTTAATAGTTTATATTTATCAATTAACAAAATGCAAAGTGAGTGAACAGAAGAAAAATCTACATCAAATCAATATTTGGTGTGACCACCCTTTGCCTTCAAAACAGCATCAATTCTTCTAGGTACACTTGCACACAGTTTTGACGAACTCGGCAGGTAGGTTGGCCCAAACATCTTGGAGAACTAACCACAGTTCTGTGGATTTAGGCAGCCTCAGTTGCTTCTCTCTCTTCATGTAATCCCAGACAGACTCGATGATGTTGAGATCAGGGCTCTGTGGGGCCATACCATCACTTCCAGGACTCCTTGTTCTTCTTTACGCTGAAGATAGTTCTTAATGACTTTCGCTGTATGTTTGGGGTCGTTGTCATGCTGCAGAATAAATTTGGGGCCAATCAGATGCCTCCCTGATGGTTTTGCATGATTGATAAGTATCTGCCTGTACTTCTCAGCATTGAGGAGACCATTAATTCTGACCAAATCCCCAACTCCATTTGCAGAAATGCAGCCCCAAACTTGCAAGGAACCTCCACCATGCTTCACTGTTGCCTGCAGACACTCATTCGTGTACGCTCTCCAGCCCTTCGGGAACAAACTGCCTTCTGCTACAGCCAAATATTTCAAATTTTGACTCATCAGTCCAGAGCACCTGCTGCCATTTTTCTGCACCCCAGTTCCTGTGTTTTCGTGCATAGTTGAGTCGCTTGGCCTTGTTTTCACTTGAGGTATGGCTTTTTGGCCGCAAGTCTTCCATGAAGGCCACTTCTGACCAGACTTCTCCGGACAGTAGATGGGTGTACCAGGGTCCCACTGTTTTCTGCCAATTCTGAGCTGATGGCACTGCTGGACATCTTCTGATTGCGAAGGGAAGTAAGCATGATGTGTCTTTCATCTGCTGCAGTAAGTTTCCTTGGCCGACCACTGCGTCTACGGTCCTCAACGTTGCCCGTTTCTTTGTGCTTCTTCAAAGAGCTTGGACAGCACATCTGGAAACCCCTGTTTGCCTTGAAATTTCTGCCTGGGAGAGATCTTGCTGATGCAGTATAACTACCTTGTGTCTTGTTGCTGTGGTCAGTCTTGCCATGGTGTATGACTTTTGACAGTAAACTGTCTTCAGCAACCTCACCTTGTTAGCTGAGTTTGGTTGTTCCTCACCCAGTTTTATTCCTCCTACACAGCTGTTTCTGTTTCAGTTAATGATTGTGTTTCAGCCTACATATTGAATTGATGATCATTAGCACCTGTCTGGTATAATTGTGTAATCATACACCTGACTATATGCCTACAAAATCCCTGACTTTGTGCAAGTGTACCTAGAAGAATTGATGCTGTTTTGAAGGCAAAGGGTGGTCACACCAAATATGGATTTGATGTAGATTTTTCTTCTGTTCACTCACTTTGCATTTAGTTAATTGATAAATATAAACTATTAACATGTCTATTTTTGAAAGCATTCTTACTTTACAGCATTTTTTCACACCTGCCTAAAACTTTTGCACAGTACTGTATATATATATATATATATATATATATATATATATATATATATATATATATATATATATATATATATATATATAATGCAAATGCACTTACCTGTCACACATGATTTCCAACTCTGTTACTAGTTTTCTGATACAAAGCCCATATTATATATATATATATATATATATATACGAATCGATTTGCTTCTTTATACAGGACCGTAAAACACGACGGACGTGTATCCGAGTGTCATATATCCGAGTGCTGACTGTATACGTGATATTTCTAAATGATGGGCCCTAAAGTACCTTTGTCTGGCCACCAGGGGTCACAATTGCTCAAGGTAAGTGGTAACTGCAGTTAATTTGCTTGGCCACTGTGTGTCATTTTTGCTCCTTACAAGTGCCTTATAAGGCAGTTACAATTCACACTGTAATACAGCACATAAATGATCCAACTGTACCACTAAACAGTAAATCATCTGTAGCCATGGGTTGAACTTAACAAATCACACATTAAACCCATTTACACAATACAACAGGGATCTGTAAAACGTCTTACACGAAACACCTCAAAGCACAGTATGTATAATACAAAAAAGAACTAAACTAACATTTCTTGTTGACTGCATTGAAATGCATTTGCTTATTTATTTTTGTATTTGCTTTATTTATTTAGCCAGGAGATTTACCCGTTGAGACTGAGGCCTCATTTACAAAGGTTTCCTGCAAAACAATAAAAGACAATTACAATGTATAAAAAAAGAATTACAATGTACATAAACAACCAACACAATCGAACATGTGTGTTTTAAGAGTAATCATCAGCATACAGAGATCAAAGAACAGAAGAAATAAGACATGTACGTGTTTGTTAATGTGGACTGAAGGAGAAGCATTGGCAGGAGGTTCGAATCAATTCCCAAACACGATCTTTAAAACCAGAGAAGGAAAGATAATTCCATCTTCATACTATGCACTGACTACATTGTTTTTTGGGGAAGATACATGTGGTTGGTTAATTTTGTCTTTATAATTTGAATTCACACAGTACAAACAATCGCAGCTTATGCAACTATGTCATGTTCTAATATAAATACTAAAGCACCTTTTAAACCCCCATAACTGCATTATCATAAATACCGTTGGCAAGCCCCCCTCCCCAATTACTGCTGAGTTGTCTTGAAAGCTTTCAAAGCGCCTGCTTAAGCATACTGTAGGACTGCTTTTCTATTAAAATTAGCAGCGTTAGTGGTCTGCAACCCAGTGCAAGTGTCTCTCTCTGATCTGTGCTGCAGCACACCCAGTTATGCTGTAAAAATAAGAGCCGTGCCTCCACTGTACCTTCCTCGTCAGGGCCATGCTTTACCAGTGGAGGTAATAAAATCTGAACTGGGAATACTTGCAGTGACTGTGCCAACATGTCATTTGTAACTGTAATCAATGTCTTAAATCACACCATTTCATTATTCATAAAATCATTACTGAACAATCCAAACCACATGGATACACATACACATATACTGGAGCTTGCAGGCTGTTGTACAATACAGTCCTGTGTTATATAAAATCAGCTACTATAAGGCATGGGTGGTAAACATTCTCACGTCCCAAAACCCACCGAACTCTCTTTTGCAAAGGAGCGCAGTAGCATGCCGCTGCCAGATTGTTTAATAGTTTTGAGAACGTCGACAACTGTCCACTGCAGGGAACGCTGACATGACCAAATGCTTAGCTTTTGATAGGTGAAAGGCTGGGCATTTAACCCAGGGGACCAAAAACACAACTTGTATAATTTCTCAGATGGAAAGGGTTCCACATTAAAACCTCAAAGTCACGGGGTGGCGCCTCCGTTTCTTCATTACTCCACTGGCAAAACCCCTCCTGGTATTTTGCGTGGTTGCTAACTGAATGAAGCACAGCCACCATGTTTTGCCGTCACCTCCTTCTCTGAAGCAAGGTGGTCTCTAATGGAACCGAATTATGGGAGTCTGGAATGAACTGTAGGAGTCTGGAACCAACTCCCCAGTAATGTTGTTGAAGCTGACACCCTGGGATCCTTCAAGAAGCTGCTTGATGAGATTCTGGGATTAATAAGCTACTAACAACCAAACGAGCAAGATGAGCTGAATGGCCTCCTCTCGTTTGTAAACTTTCTTATGTTCTTCCCATGTTCTTTGTGTGTGTGTGTGTGTGTGTGTGTGTGTGTGTGTGTGTGTGTGTGTGTACTTGTACAAGGGAAAGCCACAGTGGCAATGACTTAATGGGAGCAGTAGAGTGAACAACAAGACACAGATGTTTAACAAAAAAAGATCTTTACCTATAAAACTGGCAGCATGACACATAATTAAAACACAAAACTGAGTACAATAAAATATCCAATAGCAGTACTCTGGGGAGTGGGGGGTTCAGGTGCACCCTGTGCGATTCGGCTGATGGACAGGAAGACCAGACTGATACACTCGGTCTACACTGTGTTGTTCATAAGTTGACACACACAGTATACACAGCACTCAAGGAATTGGTCTATTGATAAGTGCAATGTAGTCAACCATCCAACGTGTGCCATAGTGGTAAAACGTACACAACTATACATCATAGTTAGTTATTTCTTGCCCGGTTAGCTTTAGAAATGCACTTGTATTCGTCATTGTAATGAAAAGGTGTTCCATCACTAGCCTCTTGGTGGCTGTGCTCTTCAGAAGCTCATGCAGTATGCTGCTGGAGAAGTTGCTTCCCATTCAGAATGCTCCATTGCCTGATCGATGCTGACCTAAAATTACATTCAAATGTTGAGGGAAGCTCTGTTAAGGGCTTTAGACACATTTCCCCTTTAAACTCTTGCATTTTCATTTGAAGTGAAAATAAAAAGCATTATTAGGAGATGGTCTTTTTCGTTAAAGGTGTACATCAGTCAAACGGCAGAGAGGGGCTCTTAATGATGAATGTGTGGACTTGGTGTTTCTGTCTGCAAGTCACGGGCAGAGTTTCGTGCAAATGTTTCACATGCTGCAATCTCAGCCCTCCATCAGTCTTTCAGGGTTGAATTTATTTTCCTGCAGTGAATTTCCTGGGTGTTACCCAAATGAGACGCAAGATCAAGAATGCTGCTTGTTACAGATCCTTTTTTATTATTATTTCAGGTCAAAGTAAAGACTAAAGAGTTAAGATGCTGCCCCAATTCAGTCTTGAATGAGGAGATTCAGCATTTGTATTCTAGTTTCCATGGAAGATTTGATATTTAAATCCAGTTGTCTTTTTCTGTTCTTTGATTAACATTTACTCAACTATTTAGATACAAAAGAAATGCGGAACATAAGGCACCATTTTAATAGCGTACCTTAATTCTGAATTCAAGAATGCAGGTAATGAGCTCCTTGTTCCTTAATCAGGAGCTGTTTTGTGTTTAGAGGCTGCTGTAGCGTAGCTGATTGGCAGAGCTAGTCCTACAACAGGTCCCACCATGCTTAACCAGGCTGTAATGACATTCAAGTGCCTACAGAGAAGAAAAGGAAGGGGGAAAGATGGATGATTAATGAAGTACACCAAATATCCTATTGACACTTCCTCAATAATGCACAGTCAACACGCGCTGAAACCAAAAGATCGTGATCACACGTTCTAGTGTGAACAGGGTATTAGTTTAAAGTTTTCATAGTGAACATTTGCTCTATAAAAGTTTTAAATGGAGATGTTTTTAGCAAAGGTGTTGAAATGTTTAGAACATGATATCTAGTACAAAGACAGATTAAAGAAATCTATGTTTGCAAGCCTTGATTTCAGGTAGTGTTGCACTTCCTTGGAGATTTCACCTTGAAAGTGACGTTTTCCACATCCCTTCAACACCTTCTTTCATGTCATTAAAACTGCCGCTTCCCCTAATGACTGACATGCTTTGCAGCCTAATGTGGAGCATGACAGCCAGACAGACAGGCACAGACAGACAGACACACACAGACAGAGAGACAGACTAACGGACAGGCGTGATCAGCGAATAAGGGTTCACGTTTTCTGAACGACGGCCCTAAAATGGGGACAACACACCGTTTGATTTATCCAATATTTCTTGGTTGCTCAAAGACTTCTTAAAATAAAGTTTCAGACACAAGCCAAAAGAAGACAGGAAGAGGAGCTCTCTGAACCACCACCAATATAATACAATAGAAAGCAGATACTGTTTCTGAACTGTACTCACCTGTTCTCTTCTTTGGCAGCTTGGATTATGGGAGTCATAAATTCATGAGTTCGGCAGGGATGGAGAATGAAGAACGGCTGTCCGAGCAGTGGGTGCTCCTGGAGATTGAGGACGGGAGAGAAGTTTAGCATCTTTAGAATACCACCACCACCACCACCACCACCAGTTGATTTGAGAGCTCTTATCACAGGACAGGTTGTTATCTTATTCTTCGAAAGATGCCATTTATACCCTATTTAGCTATTTAGAAATGGTTTATGCTATATATGTTTCACCAGTAGAAACGATTAATCATCATCACCATTATTATTATTATTTATTTATTTTATTTTTTTTGTACAATACCTAAGGATCACACAAAATATGTGTTTTATTAGATCCAAAGCTAATTTAACAAGTCAAATACATGACCATATTTACCACAGATAAATAATTTGCACATGTTTATAACAGGCGATGCAAAGAAAACAAAGTCCCATCATTCATTATAAGAAACTGCGCACACGAGTGGCGATCACCTCCACTTTCTAGATGGCAGGATTTGGGTGGTGGTTTACTTGTATTGTAAATCTTGCGCCCTGGCCCTGCCTCATCTCTTCACTTCACTTTCTAGATGGCAGTATTTGGGTGGTGGTTTACTTGTATTGTAAATCTTGCGCCCTGGCCCTGCCTCATCTCTTCACTTTCTAGATGGCAGTATTTGGGTGGTGGTTTACTTGTATTGTAAATCTTGCGCCCTGGCCCTGCCTCATCTCTTCACTTTCTAGATGGCAGTATTTGGGTGGTGGTTTACTTGTATCGTAAATCTTGCGCCCTGGCCCTGCCTCATCTCTTCACTTTCTAGATGGCAGGATTTGGGTGGTGGTTTACTTGTATTGTAAATCTTGCGCCCTGGCCCTGCCTCATCTCTTCACTTTGCAGCTCAGCTCCCGTAGCTGCTTTTGCAATCAGCTGTAAGACCTGTGCAGCCAGTTTGCTGCTGCTGCTGCATGTGACATCATGCAGCTCGCCATGTTGAACGCTTGGCTGCACAGAACTGCAGCGTGACTAAAGAGCCACCAACGTTCCTGCATCATGAGAGTTCTACCTTGTTAGTTCATTTATTGCTACAAAACAAACACCTTTACCAGGTGTGTGTGTCTCACATATAAGGGACAGTGTGACACCTACAAGGTGACTATTACTGGGATTATTTTGTTTGTTCAATGTGCTTTTTAAACCATTTGTTAAACTATGTGGCCATTCTGGGCCATTAGTGGTTGAGCCCTTTACCCCCAATAACCTCAGATGAAGTCATCTTAATTTGCTTCACATTGATTTTTAAAAATATTCATATGAATGTAATTTTGGTCAACATCATGCAAGGCTGTTTTGAAATCACATCACAGAAGTAGAAAGCCAGAAAAAGGTTTTGTCAAAACACTCCACTAAGACAGTCCCCAATTAAAGGGTACATAAGGACCTTTTTATTTTATTGTGTTACATGTTCCCATGTGTTGCTACAGCTGTTTACGTAAGGTGTGTGTATTGTTTTAATTTTTTTTTTTTTTTTACATTTTGACCACTTTAACTTTTAAATTGCATTCCCTGCCTCAAGATGGCTTCTCATGTACCCGCATGGACCTCTCAGAACTTCCCATCATCCTCCTGCTCACTGGTAAATCCATCTCAGTTACATATGTGAGCAGAAGGATGATGGGAAATGTAGTTCTGAGAGGTCCATGCGGGTACATGGGAAGCCATCCTGAGGCAGGGAATGTAATTTAAAAAGTTAAAGTGGTCAAAATGTAAAAAAAAAAAAAAAAACAACACCACACACCTTACGTAAACAGTTGTAGCAACACATGGGACCATGCAACCCAATAAAATAAAAAGGTCCTTATGTACCCTTTAATTCACACTACAAAGCTAATTCTTTGTTAAATATATTCTGACATGGTACGAAACAAATTACAAGATGATTAGGGATGATAATTACTTTCTATTTCTATATGGACATTCATTCAGCCAGGCTTTGATTAACTTCATGCTGTCAGAGAAAACACTTGCAGGTGGCTGTTTACCTAAAAACACTTCAGCAATGCTGATTTAGCTGTTCTTTTTACAGAGCGCTTCTCTTATTCCCCCGAAAGCATTTTTAACAGAAAGCAAGCTACACAATAATTCTGCAAAGAATCACAACGGAAACATCACCTTTACCAACACAATATTTGTTTTGTTTTTTTCAGGCTTCAGGAGACAGATATACAGTCAGTCACAAGCAAAAGAAAAAAAAAGGCAGATTGCATTTCTAAAGAATTCAATACCAGTCTGAAACTGAATACAGGTTATCCAGAATTATCAATCAGGAAGCTCCATTGCAAAAAAAAAAAACCTTGGACATCAGGCATCGCCTCTTACTTCCCCTACCCGGTCAACTACCAGACAGCAATGTTCTCAAATCAGGGTTCTCTTGCTTATCTAGAGATTGCTGCTAAGCTCCTCTTTTACAGCACTGAACTGAACTATACTATAAATGGGGAAAAGTAGGACAACAAGTCAACTATATCACAGTCAGGATGGACTTCATTATCAAAGCTTTACACAGCTTTCTAGAGGTTAAAGAAAATACAGTAGTTCAGGAATTTTTTTTTTTATAGCGTACATTACTGCTCCATAAAATCGCAATTAAACAGTGAAACATTTATACAAGCTGTTCGATAACACATCCAGTACAAGGGCTTTGACTAATAAAACATCCCCTGAAACAAAAAAAGAAATCCCGTACTTATTGAGAGATTTGAAAATAAAGCCACTTTAAAATGAGTGGGATTTGAAAGAATTAGGAGTGAGACTTGGGAATACTCCATGAAAACGCAAGGTCGTTTCCTTTCTTGTAGGAAGGAGACTGCTAAAACGGATGCCAAAAGAGTTCCTAAAATGAGTGAGACTTGACATGTCTGACACTGCTATTGCCTCAACAATACAACCCCTCTTTGAGTCGAACAATGGCCATTCTAAAACAGTCAATATGAAAAGCATGTTGGCCAGGACTCGAAGTACAAATTCAGAGCTGTTCGTAAAGCAGAGAGAACATAGAAATATTACAGGAGAACGTAGAACTATTACAGGAGAACGTAGAAATATTACAGGAAGCTTCTATTGTTTGTTTGTACTGCGTGAGTGACAGCTCAAAACAACTTTCCACAAGCCGCTGAAAATTGTCTTGTCAACAAACGATTAATCTCAAATTATATTGTAATATTTCCTTTGCACTTGAGGAATTTCCAACTATGCAACAATTACAGAAATGTACAGACACGTAACCCATTCATTAGGTAAACAGCTTCAGTTAACTGCAACTAAACATGCCGTATTACAATATTAAATTACAATTAGGGGTGAGTTAGAGCACTGGAAATAAAATAATTATTCAAGTACTCTGATCACTACAAAAACACACACACTTTAATACATTACTTGACAGCAATGAATTTAATAAATCTGTAAAGCAACTGCCAGGATGCACTGGCTAAAAACAGGAAACAGTTTCAGGGGCCTGTTGAAAGAGTTCAGTAACCTGCTAGCACAATGGCTTTACTTTGTTTATGACTTTGCCCTATGTGTGTATTTGGAGTAGTTTTAGGAATTGCAGCCTGTAATTGATAACAGCATTTGAACCCCCCCCCCCAAATTACAAAAACATATATAAACTTTATTTTATGCAATAATTTATTTGACTCATTTTGCCAGAGATAAGTTTTGTATATCATCAAAAAGCATGATAAATTGCATTTCACAGCACCATGGTAAGTGTGACATACTGATGGACAGAATATCAGAATCTGGGATCAACAATTTGCACTAAAGAATGTGCTTTCCATGTTTCGTCACACTTGGATGTCCAGTTCTCTAGATAAAAATTTTTTAAAAAAATGCAAAAATGTAATTGTGACCGAAGCATGTACCGACATATGCAAATACGAAAGCCTCTCCTATTAATAAAAGACAAGAGAAGACGCACCACTCAGAACTACAGAACAAAAAGAGTTGCATTCTGAATGTAAGACTGACAACCACAACCACAGATATGCCCAGGATAAAAAGGGTTAAAAAATCAATACTAACTAAAGTATCATTTTACTGATATGGATTCTGCACACTACACATATTGAGGATCAAACCAAAGCGAGAGACATTATCACCTCCCTTTCTAGAGTACTGCAGAAGGTATCTGAATCTGAATGAAAACATCACATCCCAGTTTTGCTAAGGATAACTGCACTGGGTGGAGATGGATTTATGGCATGTGCAACATTATGAAAGAACTGGGGGCGATTTAACAGGATAAACTGAACAGCATCACTTGAGTTTCTGACAGTATGGTGCGTCACGAGCTCATTGGCGATCCCCGAGCAAGCAATGTTTAAGAATTGTAAAACATCAAACATCAGAATTGACATTGTGAGTCAGCACACACGCGTCACTCATGAGCTCTGTTGCCACAGCTTTCAGTGACATAGCAGATTTCCTGAGTCAGTGGGATCCTTTAAGAGCAGACGAGACAAAGTTCTGGGATCTATCAGCTACCTATCAAAGTTCTGGGATCTATCTCATTGGAGATCCCCGAGCAAGCAATGTTTAAGAATTGTAAAACATCAGTGTTTCACCAGCACGGTGCTCAGAATTGACATTGTGAGTCAGCACACACGCATTGTAAAACATCAGTGTTTCACCAGCACGGTGCTCAGAATTGACATTGTGAGTCAGCACACACGCATTGTAAAACATCAGTGTTTCACCAGCACGGTGCTCAGAATTGACATTGTGAGTCAGCACACACGCATTGTAAAACATCAGTGTTTCACCAGCACGGTGCTCAGAATTGACATTGTGAGTCAGCACACACGCACTGTAAAAAACATCAGTGTTTCACCAGCACGGTGCTCAGAATTGACATTGTGAGTCAGCACACACGCATTGTAAAAAACATCAGTGTTTCGCCAGCACGGTGCTCAGAATTGACATTGTGAGTCAGCACACACGCATTGTAAAACATCAGTGTTTCACCAGCACGGTGCTCAGAATTGACATTGTGAGTCAGCACACACGCATTGTAAAAAACATCAGTGTTTCGCCAGCACGGCGCTCAGAATTGACATTGTGAGTCAGCACACACGCATTGTAAAACATCAGTGTTTCACCAGCACGGTGCTCAGAATTGACATTGTGAGTCAGCACACACACGTCACTCATGAGCTCTGTTGCCACAGCTTTCAGTGACATAGCAGATTTCCTGAGTCAGTGGGATCCTTTAAGAGCAGACGAGACAAAGTTACAAAGTTCTGGGATCTATCAGCTACTAGGAGCCCAATGACTGCTGATGTGCTAAATGGCCTCCTCTTGTAACTGTTCTTCTGGTGTGATTAAAAAAATGGGAACCAGATCTCTTCGTATGTGTTGTAACTAGGAGTGAGATTATTTTGGTAGTCAAAATAAAATCATATATAATTACTCAAAAAAAAATTACTTTGCAGCAATTTATTCAGTGAATTATACATCAACTGGCAGAATGTGCCGGCTGCAAGCAGGAAACATTCGGGTATTCCTCTGCCTGTCACTGGACTAGGACTGAAGAGTAAAGCTTTGCAGTGCTCAAAAATATGTGCTTGCTTGTAATGCACACCCATAGGTGTAATAGAAAATCCCTAAGAAAATGTATGAATGCGAGGGGGTCCTCTATACTCATGGGGGTTGTAGTCGCTGACTGGTCTCAAAACTTGTCTTGCCCCATCAAGGTCTTCAGCAAAGGACCACTTTAAATGGACTTTTAAACAGATAGGCTTGTTGAAGGTAATTATGAGAACAACGATGTAACTAACTGTTGTTCTAATCGTTTTATTTTCATTGGATTTACTACAAACATGAAAATGATTTGATGCCGATGGAACATGGATCATAGGCTTACACAGCAGAATACATCTGCAAAGTCTATTAAAAAGAGTACAAGGTGTTGCCTTGGGGAATAAGGACAGCTCAAGCAGTTCCTCCTTAAAGGGTTACCATAGTTAAAGCATAGCAAAGTGTAACAAAGCATAGTAAAAGCATGGCAAAGCATAGATAAGCATTGTGAAGCCCAGAGAGGTATGGTAAAGCAAAGTATTACACATGGCAAAGCATAGATAAGCATTGTGAAGCCCAGAGAGGTATGGTAAAGCATAGTATTACACATGGCAAAGCATAGATAAGCATTGTGAAGCCCAGAGAGGTATGGTAAAGCATAGTATTACACATGGCAAAACAGTGAAAACGATGGCAAATGTATTACCATGGGGAAAACTAACTTTTATGAATATCTTTATTTTATAGGTCACTCGTTTCATATACAAGACTTGCACATTATGGTGTACATTTATCCAAGTATTATTTATTTATTTATTTATGTATTTATTTGTAATTATGGTAAATTTTTCAGGATACAAATGAAGTAAATATAATGATTTACATGAGATTACATTACATGAGATTACATGAAAGGGACATAGAGACACTGAAAAACGTGACACCCATTGGGAAAGCCCCAGTTTGTTACTGAAGAGCAGAGTTGCTTCTAGGAATTTGACAATAATCTGAACTCCCAGAAGCCTCAGGTGTCACCATTGCTAGTATCTTTTATATAGGAAATGTGAAGCTTACAAAGCAATAGTAATGCTCTATAAATGTAAAGGTATGCACAACACTGCACTGTACTAAACTATACTATACAACAGATGTTTAGAAGTACTGCAAGAAACTTAAGAAATTCAATGCCAAATGTTTGGACTAAGACATTCTTGTCTTGAAGACACTAAAAGACTTTTAGTTAAAATGTTTGCCACTGAATGCATGGTTTCTTACAGTATTTTTATATGCCTGGATGTAGTGATTTTGTGTTAGCTCCAGTGTACCTCATTAATTAGTAGAACACACTGTAGAAGAGGATGTGTTCTACATTCATACCAATACAAGACAATAAGCTGCTCATGGAACTCGTTCCACTAATAGATGTAAAAAGTGAAATGGTTCTAACACATTTAACCTGGAACCTTTGCATATGCCTCTATACTGTCTATACTCCTGTTTATGATAGGACTTCCATTTGAATGCCACGATTATGATGACAAAATGAGAGTGCTCTATTTCAAATCACTGTACAAATAAAATACAATGCTTATTTTGTGCAACACGCTGCACTTGCTAGAATTTGAGATTGGACACTTCCTCTTTTTCTTTTTCTCTCTCTCTCTCTCTCTCTCATTAATATGCATCTGTGATCTCTTCTCACAATGGGTTCTTAATGGATATGGTAATTCCTTGCAGAAACACATATCTGCATGCATGTCAATAGCAGATTGATCTTTCATGTGGAGGTGTAACTGCAGGTACGTCTGTTAACAAATCACTCTGTCGAAGCGTTCTGATATTATTTACTCGGCCAAGAGCCAGGCAGTCCTAGATGTGAATCATTGCTCAGCATGTGATTTGCTTGGTTTCCTTGTGTCTCATCTCTCCCAGCTGTAAAAGCAGAAACTTGCATTTCAGCCCCACGCCACCAAGTCGCAGCACACAAATGAGAATAGCTTAAACAGCTTTGCAAAGAGAGATGTGTTTCCAGCAATCATCATTAGAAGGGAAAAAAAGTTAATATTCAAGAAAATGTGAAAAAAGCCATCATAACAGGAACAGCTTTGTTCACTAGAATTGTTTCCAGAGCTGAAGTGGGATACCCCCTTCCCAGATGCACCCAGACATGGCACACCATTTTATATTAACCAGAATTTAAAATATGATTGCCATCGCCACTGCTTGACTGGCCCTTGGAACACACACATCCCAATCCATGGAGCCACTAGCTGGTGATTGGCAATACAACAGCCCAATCAGAGGCGTCAGTCTGTGGGCGGGAGGTACAGGTCATGAGTTATATGTGGACAACATAAACCAGCCGGTAAACGTACTGTAAAGAAAAACTGCAGTCACCCTGAATCGAGAGAGAGAGAGAGACATCAACAGACTAAAGGTGTGTGCGATGATAATAAAATCCAGTAGCCCAGACAAGTAACACTGTCCACCTACACTCAGACATCAAGGGATATTGCTAAGCATGCTTGTTTTACAGAATGGATTTAATAACATTGTTTGTATGGAACTTTTCTAGACTGTTGTTTAAAAAGCCAACATCAATGAATTAAGAATGCAGACCTATTAACAATGAATTAACTATGACTTTATAGAGGCTAGAGACAAGCCCTGTATAATTCTACCACATAACAACTTTTAGTGTATATCAAATTGTAAAGAATTGTTAGAATCAAAAGACAATACAATTTCAATTATAAAATAATTAAAACAAAAATAAAATAATAAAAAAGAAACCAGCAACAGCAGCCTAGAATGCGTTTAATAAATAACAAACTAGATTATATTCATAAAAGCACAATAAATCATTCAAGAGGAGTCAAGCGCTGTGTAACTGGCAAGCTCAATGAGAACAGCGAGTAGCTTCAGATTTGATTTGGTGTTTATTTTAATTTCTTTACTGTACCCTCGCTGTTTTCTGATGTTCGCCATCTTTACTCACAATCGAAGCACCTTAACACTTAATAAAAAAAACAATACAGTTGTCCCGCATTATACTGCCCCCCTTTACAACGCCCCCCTCGCATACAGACAGGTAATCTCTCTGAACAAATGTCACCAATATAAAACAGTGCTATTTTTACCCGTTATATCGCCACCCTGCTGTCCGCCATCCGCCAACTTCCCAAGCCAAACAAACAAATATAAGCATTGTAGTTTCCCTCATTGTAGCGTCAGCGAAATAATCATGGCCAATTAAAACAACAAAGTTTTGCAGTTAACCTTTGACTCACTTTCCTAATTCGTTGTTAACTGAATGTTCAATCCAATGTCATCAACACTCCCGCTCCCAAAGCAAAACAGAAAGTACAAAATGGCGAGTCGAACCTACATTTAACACCAGAGCAAAAGAAAAAAATCTGCATGTATGCATCTGAAAATAAGAAAGCAAGATATCGCAAATGTTTTCTCGCCTAAGTGAGGCATAGACTGTTAATCAGAGAACAATTGGAGACATTGTAATAGATAAAAACAAATGGCTTACCGTGATGGAACGGGTTGATTTGTTTAACATGAAAAAGGCTTGACACAGTCTAAAATAAGTGACTTTTAGAAACCAATGTAAAAAAAAAAAAAGTACAGTTTCAGGTTTGTTTGTTTACGTGCAAGTTTTGCACGGTGAAGGCTGACTTAAAATAAAGCATCAGTTTTGTAAACAGCAGAACATTTTTTTCTTTTTACTTTTCGTTTAAGAAAATTGTTTGCCTTTACACTCAACTTTTTTTTTAACTGCTTAAAAAAGAATGCTGTTGAGCTTAAATTGTTTTGTGAAATAGATGTTCAAACGTTCAAATGACCAGTACAGTTAAAAAAAAAACTTTTTTTTTTTTTTTTAGAAATCGTAGGCTTTGTTTTTATGGAATTGTTGTTTGGGTGATTTGACACAATGAGTGTTTATTTGTTTATTTTTATTAAGTATAAACTGTTCCTCAAAAGTAACCATGTATGTTTCATACAGACAGGAAAAGATGATAAAACATCACCAGTAGACCTGCTGTTGTGTTAAGAACTAGTACTGTAGTTTTAAAAAAAGCTTAATGTTTTATTAAAATGGCCTGGAGATACTGTATAACAAAAAAATAAAAAGTTTGAATGTATTGCAAACATAGCTGGTTGTGGTTGTGGGTGTGTGTGTGTGTTTTTTTTTTGACCCTCACTGTTACGTCACCCTCGCTTATTGCCCGTTTTTGCCCATGGCCCTCACCAGGCGGTATAAAGAGGGTTCACTGTATTTCATTAAAGGCAATATAAACTATTCAGAATGATAGACACATCACAAAAATGTAAGAGAACAAACAAAAATGATAATGTTATTTAAAGCTAATTTTATATATATAAAGTACTGTGCAAAAGTTTTAGGCAGGTGTGAAAAAATGCTGTAAAGTAAGAATGCTTTCAAAAATAGACATGTTAATGGATTATATTTATCAATTAACTAAATGCAAAATGAGTGAACAGAAGAAAAATCTAAATCAAATCCATATTTGTTGTTACAACCCTTTGCCTTCAAAACAGCATCAATTCTTCTAGGTACACTTGCACAAAGTCAGGGATTCTGTAGGCATATAGTCAGGTGTATGATTAAACAATTATACCAAACAAGTGCTAATGATCATCAATTCAATATGTAGGTTGAAACACAATCATTAACTGAAACAGAAACAGCTGTGTAGGAGGAATAAAACTGGGTGAGGAACAGCCAAACTCAGCTAACAAGGTGAGGTTGCTGAAGACAGTTTACTGTCAAAAGTCATACACCATGGCAAGACTGAGCACAGCAACAAGACACAAGGTAGTTATACTGCATCAGCAAGGTCTCTCCCAGGCAGAAATTTCAAGGCAGACAGGGGTTTCCAGATGTGCTGTCCAAGCTCTTTTGAAGAAGCACAAAGAAACGGGCAACGCTTGAGGACCGTGAGACGCAGTGGTCGGCCAAGGAAACTTACTGCAGCAGATGAAAGACACATCATGCTTACTTCCCTTCGCAATTGGAAGATGTCCAGCAGTGCCATCAGCTCAGAACTGGCAGAAAACAGTGGGACCCTGGTACACCCATCTACTGTCCGGAGAAGTCTGGTCAGAAGTGGCCTTCATGGAAGACTTGCGGCCAAAAAGCCATACCTCCGACGTGGAAACAAGGCCAAGCGACTCAACTATGCACGAAAACACAGGAACTGGGGTGCAGAAAAATGGCAGCAGGTGCTCTGGACTGATGAGTCAAAATTTGAAATATTTGGCTGAAGCAGAAGGCAGTTTATTCGCCGAAGGGCTGGAGAGCGTACACGAATGAGTGTCTGCAGGCAACAGTGAAGCATGGTGGAGGTTCCTTGCAAGTTTGGGGCTGCATTTCTGCAAATGGAGTTGGGGATTTGGTCAGAATTAATGGTCTCCTCAATGCTGAGAAGTACAGGCAGATACTTATCCATCATGCAATACCATCAGGGAGGCATCGGATTGGCCCCAAATTTATTCTGCAGCATGACAACGACCCCAAACATACAGCGAAAGTCATTAAGAACTATCTTCAGCGTAAAAAAGAACAAGGAGTCCTGGAAGTGATGGTATGGCCCCCACAGAGCCCTGATCTCAACATCATCGAGTCTGTCTGGGATTACATGAAGAGAGAGAAGCAACTGACGCTGCCTAAATCCACAGAAGAACTGTGGTTAGTTCTCCAAGATGTTTGGGCCAACCTACCTGCCGAGTTCCTTCAAAAACTGTGTGCAAGTGTACCTAGAAGAATTGATGCTTGATGCTGTTTTGAAGGCAAAGTGTGGTCACACCAAATATGGATTTGATTTAGATTTTTCTTCTGTTCACTCACTTTGCATTTAGTTAATTGATAAATATAATCTATTAACAGGTCTATTTTTGAAAGCATTCTTACTTTAAAGCATTTTTTCACACCTGCCTAAAAATTTTGCACAGTACTGTATATATATAGACAATATCTGGCAGCTGGCTCTTTGAGCTAATATATATATATAGACACACACAAAGTGTACACCCTCACTACAACAAACCTGTTGGTGTTGTTGGGGTCCAAGCCTTTTGTTCGTTACAGTGAAAGGACAATCAAAATGAATGATAAACTGTTGGAGTAAATTACTGAGATGATTTTGTGAATAAAAGTAGAATTACATGTAGCTGATCGTATCATGTATGCAGTATTCTGCCTTTGCTTTATCCTGTTTGTTAAAGAAGTAAAACGCAGAACAAAAAGCAAAAATAGAGAATTGAAGCTAAACTTTTATTCAAAATCAGTCTGACACGAAGCGTTTCAAATTGCACCAAATCTTAACACAACACGCAAGAATCCCAAACTGAGCTTTTATTTCAAATCAACCCGACATGAGAAGTTAATCAGATCCTCAAGTTTTTTTTTTTAAATCAACCTATATTCACAAGAGATATGCCTGTGTTACTCATTTTTTTAAAACAATAGTTTCCAGCTTTGTTGCAACATAAAATGCTTTTCATTTCGGAGGCAGTTACACAGCATGCGCTTCTTATCAAGATAAAAAGAGTGGACCTCACTGCGGAGGCGGCATCCTGTGCATACAGACCGGGACATTCACAGGGTGTTTGGTATTATCTTTTTTGGTTTTATTCATTTGGGGTGCAGGGTCCAGGTTCATTATAATGAAGGGTGTTATAGCGAGGGTGTACTGTATGTATGTATGTGTGTGTGTGGTTTTTTTTCTGGATGCCACTCTGAGTCATGAATGGTTACTAACTTCTCTGTCGTTCTGGTAGAATCTGCTCCCAGCTGTGCCAGGTGTGCTGAAATCAATGTCATTATGAACCAACACGAAATGCCCACTGAGACCAGGAACAGCATTTCTGAAGTTTCATCAAAGCAGCAGCTGCACGCTGCAATGCATTTACAGTACATAAAACGAGAGCCTCGGGGCACATGAAAGGGATAGACGGTGACTCAGGGTAGACTTCCCATCCTGGAGGAAGCCAGCCATCACAACTTCATCTGGGCTGTAACAAGCAGGGCTCGAGACAACTGCACTGAACTGAGACAGGAACAGGCCCCCAGCTAGACTAGATACAGAGGGAAAGGGGAGGGGGGCGGGCTGTGCGGCTAAAAACAAGCATGTCATGGGGCTCCCCAGTGACGCATCCAATAAAGGCGCTCCGCATGGAGTGCAGGAAGCGCCCTATAGACTGGACATCGTCGGTTCGAGTCCAGGCTATTCCACTGCTAGCCGTGGATGGGAGTTCCCAGGGGGCGGCGAACAATTGGCAGAGCGCAACCCGGGGTTGTCCTCGCTCATCACAAGACTAGCGACCCCTGTAGTCTGGCCGGTTCAGAGGAAGAGGGTTCAGAGTAGAGAACGAGACCAGAGACAGGAGGTAAAAAATGATAACAATTGCTAAGTGTGCTGGTTTAAACACCAGCACGAGACTTATTTGCTGTCAGTTTATTTGTTTGGCCAACACGCCTCTTTGCTTGTGTAGTTTTGTGCTTGTTTAAATCTTTTGTTTGTATTTTTATTTAATAAACGTGCTGAGCGCCGTTGCGCCTCAGTTTTGCCCCGCCAGTCCTTGTACTGAGTCTGTGTTTCTGGTCTGACATCACCCCTACAAGCCATCCTGTTCACAAGGACATAATTTAAAAAAAAAAAATCTTCATATCAATATCATGTAAATATGGTAATGTAATGTGTACTGCATACCTGAAACAGCACCAAACCGTAAGTAAAGCCACTGGGATTACCTGCTGGGTGATGGTGTCCCAAGGTCCTTGCAATAAACGATCCTTGTAGTTATCATGAACACGTTCCCAGATTTCCTCTAGAGATAAGGGCCTGCCGTCTTGAGGGGGGGGGGCAAATAAATAAAGAAAAGTGTTATCCTCATGTCCTATTTCATTGAACACACTTGTACACATTGCACAATGATCAATACTCCACCACACTTTACCTAACTTGCAAGCTCTGAAGTAAAGCACCGGTGATTGATAGCTGCTGGAGTAGACTACATGGTACTCGTAACGAGTCATTTCAGGGCCAGTAGTGATGCTGCAACCTGCACCTGGGTCCTCCAACTCTTCATACACTCCGTGCTGAAAACAATTCAATTAGAAAGCACTGTTAAATTCAATTACACAGTACTGCAGTATCAATACAGCTATGCACAATGTATACTACAGTATGACAATACCATTTCCTTAGGACTGTAGGAGCAAGGCCCTATAGCATGGGGAAAGCAACCAGTCCTACAGGGACGTTACACTCCAGATTTAAACAAGGCTAAATAAATTAGTGTGCTCTTTACTACTGGGTCAGAGGTTCAGTTGATTTCATATTTAAGCACAGGTCAGAAAAGTTCACTCGAAGGTACACAAATACTGACTGAAGTGGAAAACTGTTTTTTTCAGAGGGTTGAAAAAGCGATAGTGGGATTTTCTGCTCACATGAAGGTTTCTTTCTCAACCCACTAGAAGGTGTAAACTGCAGTCAAAAGCTGTTTTAAACCTGTGATGTCAGAGGGCAATAGTGACATGCTTAGTGCCATGAGAGGACCAGAATTATCTGACTAGGGACCACAAGAGTGACTACTGCAGTTTGTGGGCAACAGCACCAACTATTTTTGGTAATGTGAAACTGTTTTAGACAATACAGTTTCTACACAAGGATTAAATCCGTCTTTTACCTATCAAAGGCACGTTCAGCCCAGGAAAGCTTGGTCACGGTTTACTTCAAAATTGTAAGCGGTGTGTCCCATTTATTTATTTAGAAAAAAATAACCTTTTAGACACAGTATTTAATTTAAAAGTGGATTCTGGGTGTCTGCACGCACGCACGCGCACACACAATCCAGTTAAAACTTTCATATTATACATTTACAATCAGAATGAGAAAGCATCAAGTCCTTTCTGTAATACGATATCAGCATTTACACTTAATGTGCTTTTGAGTTTGTGTGCTGTGTTCTTTCCTTGTGCTTTGTGGTAGGCCAGTCTTACTATTTGCACATTCTGTGCATTTCTTTCTTATGATTCACTTGAGTCATTCAAGATTTCAAAGAATAGTGTTGACTAACTTCTTTCAATTCAGGGGTTAGATAAACTGGGACTGCCACACCCTTAAAAGTAAACACAGCTAATGAAAAAAATTCCAGTACATCTTATCTAATATCGAACATGCATTGCCACCATTTCATAGGTCTCACATTTTACTACAGTATAGGAAACACACACTATGGTAAAGGTAACCTTGATTAGTTAATGGTATTTTATATGAAGCTATCGGTGATGAAATGGTGAACAATGGTTTTGTTATCTCTTTGCACTTTAATAAGAAACAGGTGCCAGTGGAAAATGATTCTAGTACAAGGGCTCACCACATCCAATCTATGATATCATTCACACTAGTATGTCCTATAACTGCAGATGATATTGCACTCCAATTCTAATCCATGTAATGCTGTCTTGACATGACATGAAGAATTATAATTAGGGGTTCCAGCAATCAGGTGAGCTCCTTAAGCACAAAACAGCTTTGTTTCATGTCGTTTAATTAACACACTTTTAAGGTTTTGTTCAGCTTCAATTAACCCACGAATATATACAGTACTGTACCACATGATCAAATGCAAGAAGCACAATAATAAACACTTTGTCATCTTATCAGCAAATAACTATTTCACACTGGTGGTTGGTTTCTCTGGCCTGTGGGTACCAACAATTCACAAGTATATGACTATTGTTTCATTTTTCAGACAGACTGCAAACACATTCTTGCAATGTAATACTGGATATCCTGTCTGTAGCACTTACAGCACAGTAGCTACTGCAGGAGCACACACAGACACACACACACACACACACACAGAGTTCGGAGCCGCACCAGGAAGTGTTCCATTGTCACCTCAAGGCATCCTTCTCAATCTGCTTTGACTTTAGTTGCCTACAGTAAGGAATGCATCAGGTTTAATGTGGTTTGCAAAGACGTTATTTTCACTGCCAACCTTGTAAGCCATCCTTGAAACAAAACCGTCTGTTTGATTAACATCTTACACAAGCTGTTCTGTTCTGCAGGCTCTTTACTGTGACCTTGTGTAACACATAAAGAGTACTCAGCGTGATTTAAACCTGCTGGGACTTTAAAAAGAAGTGATAAGATGCTAATGCTCCAAACCTTGTTTTATTGTTACTTTGATCTGGAACAAAATGCATGTCTCTATACCCTATTCATATATATTTAACCCTTTGTTTGAAGCAAGAAGGAAGTATAATTAGCTACCAAACTTTAAATCATGAAGATAGGAGGAAACTGACTATCGCCTAGAACGAAGAATTGGGATGGGGGGACTTGACTGAAGTCTGAAGGAGGAAAGAGACCCCATTGGGGCTGGCAAGGGTTAGCTACCCTTGTTGGCAGTATCCAGCTCTGTGTTTTTAAAGGTAAACATGATGCTGGAGACACCCGCCCAAGGCTTCTAAGAAATTAAAGAGAAAAATACCCCTAGAGTCTGTGAGAGCGGGGGCGGAAGATGACAACGTTGGACAACACGGTTAACGACTAAGGAACGGAAACGGATGAGAATGGAGAGTACTTCACAAAAGACTAGTTCAAGATCTGCAGTTAGCAAAGACATGGCACTCCAGGTTTGTGTCTGCGGCTGGAGCAAGGCAACAACGGTCAGGGGTTTGAAGATTCATCAAGGGAGAATGAAATGCTTGAGGGAGAAGGGACAAGGGCCTTGCATTGATCAGTACTTACAAAGTCAGTCGAATGAAATCCATCGACATGAGGCAAACCATAGTTCAGAGGATATCTGCACCCCTGTCATGAGGAGGACTTGCATTGATACAACTAGTGATGAACCTAATGATCCTTGTGAACCCGGTCAGATGAACCAGAGTAAGAGAGAAAAGAACCTCAACGGGCACAAGCCTGGAGTTAAATGGCCAAGAGCTTGTGAGAAAACTGAGTGGGACACAGTAGACACGGATCTCTGTTTTGTGTTGGAAAGGTTAAGTGGAACAGTGGAAAAGAAGCTGGATAAATTTGGGGACATCATCTACGCATAAGGTTTGGAGTTGAAAAAAGCAAGTAAAAAAAAGTACAAACTATTCCTGGAAAATCTAGAAAGCAGCAGGAGATTGAACGCTTAGTTAGAGAAAGGAGGCAGCTGAGGAAGCAATGGAAAAGAGCAGAACAAAGTCAGAAGGAGGGACTCAATCTGTTACAAAGGGTCATAAAAGATAAGCTTGCATCATTGCGCAGAGCTGAGCGCCTACGAAAACGCTACAAAAAATGAGTGTGCGAGAACTAACTTTTATAAAGACCCATTCAAATTTGTAAAGAAGTTATTCACCAGTGGAACAGAGCAGGATCAGTTTCCTCATCAGATAAACATATGATGTTCTCCCATCACCACAGAACCTAAACCTCTGGGTGGGTGAGGATCCCTCATGTCCTTTGTTTTCATCACCTGCAACATTAAGGCACATTTTGACAGGATGTAAGGTGGTTCTTAGCCAAGGACGGTTTACTTGGCACCATGATCAGGTGCTGTGATGTTTGGTCTTAGCATTGGAAGCAAGCGTATCATGACCAATAAGTTGCCACCAGTTCCATCAAAGCATTACACACAAAAGACAATATTCCTCCATCCAGAAGAGCAGCCACCAAGAAAAGGTGTTAAAACCAAGCCTCACCGAGGACAACTGGAAGCTGCTAGAGACTGGAAAATGCTGGCAGATGTTGGTCAACGGCTTATTTTTTCACCTGAGACTGCCACCACTAACCTTTGACCAGACATTATCTTGTGGTCTGGATCAGCATTCCTTGTTCATCTGGTAGAGTTAACAGTGCCATGGGAGGATGCTGTGGTTGAGGCATATGAGAGGAAGAAACTTCGGTAAGCTCAACTAGCTGCTGAAGCAAAACAGCAAGGATGGAGAGTCTGGGTTTACCCAGTGGAGGTGGGTTGTCGAGGATTTGTGGCACACTCTACAACCCGGTTTCTCAGAGATGTCGGGTTCAGTGGCCAAGAGTTGCGTCGCACAATGAAGAACTTATCTGAAGCAGCAAAAGGAGCAGCAACTGGCTGTGGTTGAGACGGAAAGATTCTGGCTGGGGATCTCAAGCACTATAGAAAGAAATAAACACTGATGTACGGTAAGTAAGCTGGGCTGAGTTGAGTGGGGGATGGAGGGGGGTGATGCCGGGGCGCCAGAATCACTGTCGAGTCCTCTTGTGGTGTCGTGGGCTAGTCGACGAAACACCGAGGATGGAAGGTGCCCACTTGAAGACCCCAGGGATGTACCCTACTTAGCTTAATCCAGACGGTTGTCATGCTGATGCGCTGGGGAGACCACACTGTGGTTGATCCCCGGAGCCAGCATCCCAGCCGTTGTGTGTGCTGATGTGTCAGGGAGGAAAAATAAGCTGATCTGTGGAGCCAGCATTATACTTCAGCCATCAACACCAGACAGAAGGATATCTACATCATCAGATGGAAGGAAACGCAAATGGATGGAAATGCAGATGGATCACATTAGTTTACTGTAAAGCTACGTCTTAGTTGATGCATATCTTGGCGAGAGCCGAGTTCAAATCAGCATGAAGTTTTAACATCTACTCTCATGTAATGGAAATAATTTTGAAATCTTAAAAGGAGTTGACAAAGTTGCCACAGTTGAAGATTAAGACAGACAGCTTAGGACAAGATGGTGAGGGTAGGGAATGGGCTAATTAGCCATGTTGTTGATGCTGACTCATTGGGCTCTGACTTAACAAGTGCATGTACTGGCCCACTAATGCTTTACATAAGAAATAACCTACCCAGGAAGTGCGGTAAGAATTGTCTGCTGCATGCTCTGGAGTGGATTATTTGGCTTATAAAATGGCTAGCATTTTCTTTCTTGAAAATAATTAAACAGAGCAGCTTTTTTAAAGATAGAAAGAAGAAATGTATTATGTATCCTTACACTCAGAAAAAAGTAGTACATGAGCACTTCATTTATATTGGTTTAAAGTTTTTTATTTAACTTGCCAATTTTCGAGATGAAATGGCACTTTGGAATTGAAGGCTGATTTCCCGCATCTGAGGGAGGATTCATGGAACAACCAGCCACTGCACTGGCACTTGGGGCCGATGTCGAGGGAGGGGAGGAGTCATCTCTGAGTAGGAAATCTGACCGGTAACCAACATCATTTCCCTGGACTGTAACCCTGCATTAGACAACACGTGGACAGCAGTGCTGCAGGTTGAGTGGTTCGTGTAACGTCCTGAAGGCCAGCTTGCTCTGAAACGTGAGACATCATGTTTCTGAGGTAATTAACAGCAAGAGGTTAATAGGAATCGTAAATTGATCTATATTGAGGATTTCTTTTTTTAAGAGGGTGAAGGTGGACTGATTTGGCATCTGGAGAACACTGGGTCACCAGGCTGGGCAAACATGGGGGCAAACACCGGGCACAAAGGATCACCAGGCTGGGCAAACCTGTAATCACAGGTGCTTTCAGGGTTGATCTCATTGATATCTTTACGTTTTTTAATTTGCTCATTAAATGACAGGGTCACAATCTTGAATTGTATATCGAACCAGACCTTGTTTAAAAGCCCAACAGCTGTGTTAGCAGAGAGAGCAGGAGAGATTTCAATTTTGTTTAAATCTGTTTCTGATATCGAAGGGTGGTGGTGGGCTGTATCTTTGCCAGATTTTCTGTAATTCTTAGTGACAGAGAAGAAAACACTGTTGGATTTAAACTCTGTTTCAGATATTATGTTGACATTTCTACCCACAGAAACACTATTCAGATAGAGATTTATGCCAGCTCCGAGGCCCAAAAACCTGAGATGCTGTAATCATTTCCTTCAGCATTTCTAACTGTGGCATACATTTTTTTTTTGTTTCAACCAGTCATTAAAAGCATGTATTATTATTATTATTATTATTATTATTATTATTATTATTATGGCGTAGTGATATTAATAGATCAGTTAAGTGAGCTGGTCTATGATGTCACAGACAATTCTTACTGCACGGTCATGTGATCTTGTTCAACCAATCACATGTGCACAGCTACTCGGTCAACGTTGAGGATAAAATGTATTTTAGCTTTTGAGTGTAACTGAATAACTGTGTCTGGTTCCCAAATACATCAGTTTAGACGTTACCGTTTGTTTATGCAGGTTACGAAGCTTCTCTAACTGGAGTTTGATTTACTGGTAGTCAGAAAGTCAGAGGTTGTCATGAGGGGTTATGGTTTTGTAGACTGAAATGGTGTAAACAAACAGGAAAGGCTTAATTGACTCAGATTTCAGGATCTCCTTCCACCTGGGCTGCTGCGATTGTTTGGTTTCTAGCAGTCACCAAGAAAGCCACGTATACATTCTTCATTATACAAATCCTCTGTATTTCTACCATACACCTATTAATGCCAGAAGTTACAAGACACGTTCGCCTGCTATTACAATGTCTGAATCAGGCCAGTAAGGTCACAGTGTGTACACCCAGCCGCATTTACACAGACTACGTGCGGTGTGTCTGTAGGCCCACTTATTCATGCTGATTTTGAGATAATATCTTTTTATTCAAGTGCAGTCTTGAGTAACACATTACTTCTGTTAACTGGCCAGCATGGTTCCTAAAGGATGACGCACTATGCAGAGCACTGGTGTCTACAATACCTGCATTCTCTATGGTTCATTTTTCATTAAAACATTACTGTCCATGAATAGTACTGTTGTGTTTTTAAGTCCCCACATCCACCACTCGTGTCATATAGGCCGATTGCGATTTTGGCAATTTTTATAAACCGTCTTAAGATTTGATCTTGTTTTCATAGCAAATATCAGCCCAGCAGTTGACTCACAGGCTTGAGCTGTGACCCTGTTCTTAAAGCACTGAATGGTGTGTATGCCAAGGCAGGATTCCCAGTGCTGGGCTTTGCTGAAGACAGAGACCTCTTGCTTGATTATTATTTAGCAATTGTTTAATTAACAGAACCACTATGAATATGTTACATAATTATGTCTAATGTATCTAACTTACTGCAAGACCTAATCAATTCAACACCACATTCACAAAAATACAAATAAATAATAATAATAATAATAATAATAATAATAATAATAATAATAATAATAATAACTCCCAAAGAAGCAAAATGTATGCTAAATGTGTTTTGTGATTCTACACTACTGCTAAATTAACATTATCACCAAAATCTATAGCAATGGTTAGATTGTATCAGACAAGTCTTAGCAGTTTTATAAAACACAAATTAAAAGAAATGAAAAAGGGTTAATCATTTCAGTAGAAATAAGTTGGTTTTGTGCACTACAAAAGAAAATGGCTGCAGCTATGCTTTTTAAAATCACAAAACCTCTAAAAAACATCTAACTTCTTGTTTAAAAAAAATATTATACTTATACATATTATACATATTATACAAAAGGCAAACACAACCAAATTAGAGAGCTGTGTAGCGGTGAGCACCAGAATCAGGGTTACAATTAAAGAAAGTTCCAGAAAATGTGATTAAAGCTGTCTTATTGCATTTATATAGCGCTTTTTATACAACAGTATCGCAAAGCACTGTACAGTACATAGCAGAAAAAACAAACCGCAATACATTTGTATAGCATGTCACACATACAACTGCCACAGTCAGACCATTTAAATAACATTATACGCATAATAATACAAAAGCAGCAATTTTAAAAAATACATTAAAACCCACTAAGATAAGAAAGCCATTTTATAAATGTGCGTTTTTAGTCTTGACTTGAAAACTGTAACGGTCTCAGCTTCCCTGACAAACGAAGGCAAAGCATTCCATAATTTAGGAGCTCTACAAGAAAAAGCCCTACCTCCCATGTTGCTTTTGTTGACCCTAGGAATAACCAGCAGCCCTGCATCTTGTGATCTCAGAGTGCGGTTTGGAAGATACGGAGTCAGTAACTTCTATAAATAACTTGGTGCTAATCCATTCAGGGCCTTGTAAATTAACAGCAAAAATAAATTCTATACTGCACAGGGAGCCAGTATAAAGAGGCCAAAACAGGGGTAATATGTTCACTTTTCCTGGTTTTAGTTAGAATTCTAGCGGCTGTATTCTGAACAAGCTGCAAGCGGGATACTACACCAGAAAAAGTGCATTACAATAATCAATTCTAGATTAAACAAAAGGCATGCATTCGTCTCTCTGCATCAGATATGGAAAAAATTGGTCTAAGTTTGGCTATATTTCTCAAATGGTAAAAAGATACTTTAGTAACTTCCCTAATATGAGTCTCAAATGAGAGATCAGGATCAAAGATGACCCCCAAACTCTTATTCTAGTTTAAGTTTTGATGAGAGACTGCAAGTCGAGCGCATGTAATCCCACATTTCCTTTTAGTTGGTTCTGTGAGCCCACTAGCATAACCTCTGTTTTATCTGAATTCAACATTAGAAATTTCTGTGACATCCAATGCTTGATGTCTATAAGGCAGGTAGCTCATAACACTACTGTGCTTTCAAGACGATTCAGTAGGATGGAATGATCTACAGTATCAAAGGCAGCACTTAGATATAGAAGAATTAATACTGATGGAAAGCCCGAGTCAGAGCTTATCAGCAGATCATTCAACTCTGACAAGGGCCGTCTCGTTGCTATGTGCAGCACGGAAACCAGACTGAATATACCATTAAGAGTTAGAAATTTTGGTAATTGAATTGAAAAAACTCTCTCTCTAAAATCTTATCTAAGGAAGGTAGGTTGGAGATTAGCCTAAAGTTATTGAGCATAGGCTTTACCACAGGTACCTTAAGTGCTGAGGGAACTATACCAGAGGAAAGTGAACCATTTATCATTTTTAAAATGTGGGTATTAATAACACCAAGAACATATTTTAAGTTTTGTAGGAATAGGATCAAGAGGGCATGTAGTAGCGCTCATATGCCGAACTAGCTCCTGTAAGGTAATCACTTGGTACTTGGTAAAATTGTGCTGGAGTCCTTCTTAAATGATGTTGCCTGTGGAATCTTATTTCTGATGTCTGGTATTTTATTTTTAAAGAAATGTAAGAAGTCATACTGCAATTACAATTTCCCTAACAAGCCCCAAATGACCACTACATTTGTCATTACATTTACTAGACTATACATCCAACACAGCAATTATTAACAGACTACAGGGTTGTGCCATCCACATAAAGACTCTCAAACATGGAATACAAACAGTTAGTAGCGCAAACCAGGGGCCTTACATCTGGTTCTTCTGTCTGAACTCATACATCACTCGAGGCACCCCTATAAATAAATTACCTGCCAGCACACTGAAACAATTAACCCACAACATATACCAAATAAACTGAACCAGCTTTCGAAACTCCAAAGCACAGCAGACCCAGATGTAGAAGAGCAAAAAGGGGATAGGACTGTAAGCTAAAACGATGCCAGGAAGGATTTATTTGACCATTGGTGAGGTCTGTCCCAGTTGGGGTAAACTGAGCTGAAGTGTAAGTGGAAAAAGGATTTCAAAGGGTATGTAATGCCTGCGCACATCCCTCCAGAACAGTAGCTAAGCAGGGCCTGTACATTGCGGCTTTGGAGAGCAAAAGAGAAACTAGACTAATCTCTGGGACAAAGGGTATGAGTTATGAGGATAGAAGAGGCAAAGGAGACCTTTAAAACCCCATTCATTTTATAAAAACGCAGGAGTCCGAGCTGCCATTGCCGAGGTCCAGAGGGAGGAGCAACCATCCCAAGAGCCAGAGAGGGAGGAGCTGCTGTCTGAGTGGGAGGAGCCACTGCTTTCTGTGTGGGAGGAGCCCTTAAGAGCGCCGCGCTTTAATTCTGCGCTAGTCATATTTACAACACATGTGCAGAGCAGTAACGCAACTAAAATGGCTTTGGAAACTACACACTCTTTAACCCTTTAAGGACCGGGACTGTGTGAACAACATCATACTGAAGTGGGCTTCTAGGACCACGATTGTGTTTTTTTAAAAAAAACAAAAAAACGCGCACTTCATTTTGATGACTTACAGGGCCACCATACTTTGCAGCAAAGGCTTGACTGACGTTCACTTCCTGATATTTCTTTTTGTGTGATGTCACTGAGAGGTGCATTTAGTGTCTAAAGGGTGGAGACAGTTTACAGCAGCCCAGCAGAGACAAAAGCAAAAACAAAACATCACAGGAACGTGTTTAGAGCCAATAAAAAAAGAGGAAGCACTGTAAATCTGATGTATTTGACTTATAATTATATTAGAACATTTATTCTGTCTCATGTGTTTTAATATATAATGTTTTACAACATTTATAAATATCAAGAAACAAGTGGATATAAGCAGATGCTATTTCATGAACTAAATGTATCAGGTAGTTTTTTTTTTCCTTATTACTGATAATAATGGAATGAATAACTAATATTTTATTTATAAATATTTATTTTGAGAGTAGTGTCCATTATTGCTTATAAAGACCCTGAGAATAAACATGTATTATGTCATTGCAATCACTCAGGTGAAACAATGTCATGATTTGCCCAAACATCAATATATTCCTTTCAGGAAGTATTATAATGTCCCTCAGGTCATAGAATAATATGTTTTATACATGTATCTCTGAGCAGAATACATAATAAAAAAATACTTATATATATACAGTACTGTGCAAAAGTTTTAGGCAGGTGTGAAAAAATGCTGTTAAGTAAGAATGCTTTCAAAAATAGACATGTTAATATATTATATTATATTTATCAATTAACTAAATGTAAAGTGAGTGAACAGAAGAAAAGTCTAAATCAAATCCATATTTGGTGTGACCACACTTTGCCTTCAAAACAACATCAAGCATCAATTCTTCTAGGTACACTTGCACACAGTTTTTGAAGGAACTCGGCAGGTAGGTTGGCCCAAACATCTTGGAGAACTAACCACAGTTCTTCTGTGGGTTTAGGCAGCCTCAGTTGCTTCTCTCTCTTCATGTAATCCCAGACAGACTCGATGATGTTGAGATCAGGGCTCTGTGGGGGCCATACCATCACTTCCAGGACTCCTTGTTTTTCTTTACGCTGAAGATAGTTCTTAATGACTTTAGCTGTATGTTTGGGGTCGTTGTCATGCTGCAGAATAAATTTGGGGCCAATCAGATGCCTCCCTGATGGTATTGCATGATGGATAAGTATCTGCCTGTACTTCTCAGCATTGAGGAGACCATTAATTCTGACCAAATCCCCAACTCCATTTGCAGAAATGCAGCCCCAAACTTGCAGGAACCTCCACCATGCTTCACTGTTGCCTGCAGACACTCATTCGTATGCGCTCTCCAGCCCTTCGCCGAACAAACTGCCTTCTGCTACAGCCAAATATTTTAAATTTTGACTCATCAGTCCAGAGCACCTGCTGCCATTTTTCTGCACCCCAGTTCCTGTGTTTTCGTGCATAGTTGAGTCGCTTGGCCTTGTTTCCACGTTGGAGGTATGGCTTTTGGCATAAGTCTTCCATGAAGGCCACTTCTGACCAGACTTCTCCGGACAGTAGATGGGTGTACCAGGGTCCCACTGTTTTCTGCCAGTTCTGAGCTGATGGCACTGCTGGACATCTTCCGATTGCGAAGGGAAGTAAGCATGATGTGTCTTTCATCTTCTGCAGTAAGTTTCCTTGGCCGACCACTGCGCTCACGGTCCTCAACGTTGCCCGTTTCTTTGTGCTTCTTCAAAAGAGCTTGGACAGCACATCTGGAAACCCCTGTCTGCCTTGAAATTTCTGCCTGGGAGAGACCTTGCTGATGCAGTATAACTACCTTGTGTCTTGTTGCTGTGCTCAGTATTGCCATGGTGTATGACTTTTGACAGCAAACCGTCTTCAGCAACCTCACCTTGTTAGCTGAGTTTGGCTGTTCCTCACCCAGTTTTATTCCTCCTACACAACTGTTTCTGTTTCAGTTAATCATTGTGTTTCAACCTACATATTGAATTGATGATCATTAGCACCTGTTTGGTATAATTGTTTAATCATACACCTGACTATATGCCTACAAAATCCCTGACTTTGTGCAAGTGTACCTAGAAGAATTGATGCTGTTTTGAAGGCAAGGGTTGTCACACCAAATATGGATTTGATTTAGATTTTTCTTCTGTTCACTCACTTTGCATTTTGTTAATTGATAAATATGATCTATTAACATGTCTATTTTTGAAAGCATTCTTACTTTACAGCATTTTTTCACACCTGCCTAAAACTTTTGCACAGTACTGTATATATATATATATATATATATATATATATATATATATATATATATATATATATATATATATATATATATATATTACCCAGAGTGTTCTGAAAAAAGAGACACCATTTCCAAGATGCTATTGTAAAAAATAGATTTTTAATGAATTTTTGTAGGAAGACAGTCAAATACAGCCAAAAAATGCCTGGTCCTGGGGCCTGGGAGAGCTTCCCAATGAAAAATGCTTAGTCCTGGAAGGGTTAATGATAAACTAAAAGTGGCAACTTTACCCTAATTACAAATAGCTGAATGGGGTACTTCATGGCTGGCACATAACGTTAGTAATATTTATGCTTTCCAAAATTAAAACACATTTTGCTAAATGTTCACTTGCTTACACTTTGAACAGCTTATTGCCTCGCCTGATAAATATTGAAAGTTTTCTATCTTCTATGCAAACCCACTGGAAATGCTTCACGGTTATTATTGTATAAATTATTTGTCTTCTTATTACACTGCTTACTGAGATTATTGCAGAGGCTGTTGGCCTGTCACACAACTAAATTGTAATAATAAAATAAAACACAAAATTGAATTATAAAAAACCATAAAAAATGTAAATCCTGCTTTCATTTCCCAGAAAGCATCATACAAAAAGTCTGTATATAAGCTACCCGTCACATCTCTCTGTCAAGCCATGCATTACAAATTAATGTCACAGTCCTTTTAACAACTTCTGTAATATGTATTTGATTGCATTTAGATTCTTAGCAGCCCTGCCTATAACAGACTGGATGTGTGTTCTGTTAGGCACACTTCCCTTAGAGTCCCTACATACTTTTCCCCTTTGGTCTGCGAGCTTACTGCGTGTGATTCCCACCCCACAGACGCCACGTTTTCCACTGTGCCTCCTGACCCCAATGGAAAACAGCTGACCTCAGCATGCTGTAGCTGGAGAGTGGCACACCCCAAAAGTAGCTGGAGTACAGCGGGAGCAGGGAGGAGAGGGAAGGGGGAGGACTGGAGCTGCAGACAGGGTGGGGTATAGCCTTTTGGTGCAGGTCATACTAGGGAGTTGCATCTGTAACTGTCTTAGATCTGCAAGACCTTGGATTGTGGGGTCGCAAAGCAGTGTGAGAAACATAGCATCTGCAGCAGTGAAGCTGCCAGGTACACAAGCACACTGTCAGCACCCAATAATAAATGACGAAGTGTAAAAGGTTAACAGAATGACTTTGAGAGACTGGTATTGCATTATCTATTTTTAACATTCCCTGTCAGCAATACAGACAGCAGGTATAAAAAACAATCCCATCCTTAAATACTCCACGCAGCTCCGAGTTCAGGCCCTGTTACTGTCCCGCCTTGACTACTGCAACTCCCTCCTGGCTGGCCTCCCTGCCTCTGCTATCTGTCCGCTCCAGCTCATCCAAAAACTCTGCTGCTCACCTTGTCTTTAACCTTCCTCATTTCTCCCATGGTACACCACTGCTCTGCTCACATCCAATTCAAAACTCTTGTTCTCGCCTATCGCTGTCTCGACCTTCCTGCTCCCTTCTATCTCCAGACCATCATTTCTCCCTACACCCCCTCTCGCCTCCTCCACTCCTCCACCACCAGCAGATGAGCTGTACCCCCCTCCACTCCCCGAGCCCGCTCCTTCTTCACCCTTGCCCCTCAGTGGTGGAATGACCTACCCATGGATATCAGGTCTGCTCAGTCCCTGACCACCTTCTGGCGCCTCCTCAAGACACACCTGTTCAGACAGCAACTGTAAACCTCAATGCTCTCTACTATACGGCACCCAATTGTACCAGTACTTGCATCAGCTTATGCTTACATTGAACTGCTCCATACCCGTATTCTACCACTGCTCATAACTACTTCCTGTATCTTGTGCTTACTTTTACTCTCACAGGTATTTGTATTCACGTTTTTTGTAATTGCTCTTATTTGAAATTCTCATCCACTTATTGTACTTACTATGTGCTCTTAATGGACTTTACCTGTATAAGCAAATATTTTTACCATAAGTTAACTGCTCTTAGGTCGAACTTGCTGTTATATGTAATTACTTACTGTATTCTTTATTTTTTTTTCTTATTTGAATTTTATTTTATTTTCTACTGATTGTACTATACTTTATAACCAACTGCTCTTATCTGTAATGTGATATTTTATAATGTGATATTTTGTTATGTGATACTTTGTACTGTGATACTTTGTAACAATTGTAAGTCGCCCTGGATAAGAAATAAATAATATAAAAACACTCCATAGAGGTACATTTGGAAATACTAAAAGAAACTTAAGACACTGAGAAAGACTTTTAGCATTAACATTTGTCATTGAACGTACTACCGTTGAACAGACAAAAGTTTCAACTAAACGTCTTTATTGAAGACATTAAGACAGACTTGTAGCTGAAACGTCTGTCAATGACAAGGTTTACAGCAAATAGATCTAATTCAGGAGAGAAGACAACAAAGAGTAAATGCATGTATTTTGTTCTTGGAACAGTTTAAACAGCATGAAGTCTCCTGTACCAGCTGAAAACCAGCAACCCACCAGCCCTTACCAGCAAACGCCAGTGCTTGTCATTGCTGGAATTTCCATCGGAGTGGAACATTACTAAATGAGTCAATGTGGGGATTTATGAATAGACTCCTCTGAAGGTGTGATTCTAGAGCTTTTAACCTCATCTCAACGACAAGCAGCAGAATCAGTAACGACTGTGCAACACACAACACTGTCTGTTACACAAACAAAGCTGTTATTTACCTTCATTGCTTACATCAATGTTATTTTTCAGTATAAAACACATAAATCTCTAAGAAAACGAGGAGCCTTATGACATTCAATCACAGATTCGCAGTCAGTATTTGGTTTTTTTTTGGCACAACAGGGTAAGTTGGATTGGGTAGTGTAAGCAATGCTGAAAATGTCATCCAAATCTCTGCTTGACTAACAAAAATATACAAAAAAAAAGGTTCTCTCAGACTTCTAAAGGTCATCTGCTTAAGCAATAGTGCCCATCGATGAAGGCTCTACCATGTGTTAGTTGACTGCGACTGGAGTTATGTGTCCCGAGCCGAAAGTAGAGCCTTCAAATCAAGAGGGCAGCATCGCTACTAGAAAACGTTTTCTCTCATTTTCTTTTTTAAAAAAAACTTTGAAACCTACATTTACCTTGAACTTCTTATGATTCATCGGGTACCCTTCTGCTGAGAAGTTTTAGGACACTTGTCCCAAAAATGATCATAAAGTCTCGCACACAATTCGAGAAAAAAATACTTTATTAAACAAATAACTTTACTTGTCAGAGCTTTATCTGAACAGCGCCAGATATCTGAATGGAGCAATATTGCTGAACTGTCTGTGCCTCAGTTTGTTGTTGTTGAAAGATGTTGTGTCTGCAACCCAGTTGAGCTGACAGGCTGTGATTGGCTGACTCGGCAGTTGGAGGTACAGGATTGGTTGCTTTCGTCAATGAAAAGTATTGATTGGCTGGTGTTGGTGGATAGTAAAATTAATTTGGACCAACTGTGTCTTTGTTTAGTATTTACTGCCCAATAGAGGAGAACTATGCTAAAAACTACAGCAAGTCAGAATGAAAAAGTAATTGCACGGATTGATTTTAATTTTGATTCACAGGTGATGCAATGATGTTCCAACAGGCATCTACTGTGCATTAATGCCCGCTATAGCAGGAAGCTGCTTGGTTGAGGGCACTGAATCATTTTCTAATATGAGATAGCGCCCTGGAATGGAGCTTCCTGATTGGTGGGCGAAAGTTCTGAGGTTTGTAACACAGCACAATAGTAACACCTATGGACTTACATAGTGCAACTGCTGCCACGTATTTACGGACACAGAGGCCTCAGATCTTTATTTAAAAAGGCACTGAAGGGGTTAAGCCAGATACGTTCTTCCAAACTGAAACATTCTGTGTATCCTAAAGGCATTCGGTTTCCAAAACAGGAAGCCACAAAGAGAACACTGGTTAGGCTAATCTTGTACAGATCTTTTGGAACATATTTTCCTAAACAGTCGTTGAAAGGGCTTTCTTTGTCTACGTGATGCAGCATGCAGCTGACATTCATCACACAGGCAAGTTTAGAAGCTGTCTGCAAACCAAACAGATTCCAAGTCATTACTTCCCTTTATAAAAACACACGACTCCAGGAATCCTGCAACTCGTTAAGAAACTGACGTGCTTGCTGGTTGTTTAACAGAATGTATAAAATGAGAAATTAAAGGCTTAAAGACGCAGGTAAACATTTTATTCAGCGTTTGATAATTTTTACTAGAAACCTGGCAACTGTTAAAAAGGATTAGGTCATCACAAAAGTAGCTTGACATTAAGAAGCTGGGTAATGTGGTGAATACAAAAAAAGAGACCCTTCTCTTATAGAAACAAATACTGTTAGGATGATCTCATGACCGCAAACACATGTGATTCTGAAAAAGGCTAATGACTACAGGGTATACCATCTCAAGCAAAATCAGTACAGAACAAGAAATTAACCCTTCCTGGTATTTCTTCGATTCCAAATTTCAGTTGTCCATAATCTCTTGTGATAATTACTGTGCAGGGTCCAAAAAGCTACAGTAAAATCAGGGAAAAGGTCAAATCCGTCGAGTACAAAAAATAATAAAATAAAATAAAAGCTGAGCTTGATATTCTTGCTCTGAAAATGCAAAGGAAAAAAAATGCAACATCAATCCCAGGGAGGATTGACACCAGGGTAAGATTTAAGATCAGTGAACCACACACTTGTCTCCCTTGATAGTTAATTTAGCTGTTGCGATGGGAGAACAAAACATTTCAACTTTTATTTTGATTTCTGACCACTCAAATTGGGCGGCTTCTGTAATTAATCGACAGCTACCGGTGAAAAAGGTCTACAGAGAAGAGCCTCTGTAGAGTATTCATGTCTGAAGAGCACTGCCATCTGCAAGCGTTCCTAACAGCTCTGCTGACAAGCAGGGGGATTAATAACAACAACTAAATAATTCAGCCCTGACACCCGAGTTATCGATTAGCTATCCATCGACAGAAACTATGGGATCTTAGGTGTGATTAGGTATGATTCCAGAGTGTGACAGAGATCAAATGATTCTTGGTGTTCGATCTCCCTCCCGACCTGATAGGCAGCTGTATAAAGGCAACAGAATACCCTGCACTAAATGGCACGACAGTTTATTCCCAGGGTTAGGGTCAGCCATCTAGAAAGGGGGCAAAGCTACGGTATACGAACCAAATGACCCGGATGGGAAACGGCGTGGCATCCGCAGATTGGAGGAGCAGATGCGCTCGTTGATGAAGGGGTCACGGGTGACGTTATAAAAAGGGGACGTAGTGATGTGATCTGTTCCTTTGTGAATGGTTACATTAAATGACCAGAAGGAGAACCTGTGTTGTGAAACGTGAGTGTTTTATTTGTTTTTCTTTGTCGTTAATAATACTATTATTTGGACGGCTAGCACGATCCGGAGCTGTCGCCAAAGGCCAGCATTAAACCCAGACCAACAACACTGCACTTTTGTTGTCACTAAAGAACTGTATTCACCACGAGCACTAGAGCACGCACTGTGGACTGGTGTGTGTGTTGTGTTACGTGTGGGTGAACTAAAAACGGGACTGTTATTATTTCGAGGCCAACCTGCACATTACAAATAAGCAATACATGCTGCTGTATTACTTCATTACCATTGTTATTGTTTACTGTTGTTTTGCTATCAGGCCATTGGATTTAAAAAAACATTAAACAACAATGCACCTGGATTATTACTTGTCTGTCTGTTCATTGATCACCTGCACCTGCAAACTGCTAACCACTTTGCCACAGGCACGTTGAGCAAATCTTATTTTCTCTGCTGAACAGCAATAACACAAAACAGAGGACAGCAGATTCCACAACAACCAAAGTGTAGCAGTGATTACAATTAGCAGAATCTACTCAATATCCGTGTAGAAAATGCATGCACATGGATTAGGGAGTTGTTAACATGTAGAAAACAGAAAGTACTGATTAGAGGAGAAACCTCAAAATGGAGCGAGGTAACCAGTGGTGTACCACAGGGATCAGTATTAGGTCCTTTGCTATTCCTAATCTACATTAATGATTTAGATTCTGGTATAGTAAGCAAACTCGTTAAATTTGCAGACGACACAAAAATAGGAGGAGTGGCAAACACTGTTGCAGCAGCAAAGGTCATTCAAAATAATCTAGACAGCATTCAAAATGATCTAGATAGCATTCAAAATCCTAAAAGGTATAGACAATGTCGAGCCAGGGGACTTCTTTGACCTGAAAAAAGAAACAAGGACCAGGGGTCACAAATGGAGATTAGATAAAGGGGCATTCAGAACAGAAAATAGGAGGCACTTTTTTACACAGAGAATTGTGAGGGTCTGGAACCAACTCCCCAGTAATGTTGTTGAAGCTGACACCCTGGGATCCTTCAAGAAGCTGCTTGATGAGATTCTGGGATCAATAAGCTACTAACAACCAAACGAGCAAGATGGGCTGAATGGCCTCCTCTCGTTTGTAAACTTTCTTATGTTCTTTCTTATGTAGCAATATCCTCCCCTTAAGATTGTGTCTCTGCTGTTTCTTTAACTATGTACATTCATAGGGCTCCCGAGTGGCGCATCCAGTAAAAGCACTCGTTAGAGTGCAGGATGCGCTCTATAGCCTGGATGTCGCAAGTTCGAATCCAGGCTATTCCAAAGCCGACCATGGACGGGAGCTCCCAGGGGGCGGCGCTCAATTGACCGAGCGTCGCCCAGGGGGAGGGAGGGCTAGTTCGGCCAGGGTGTCCTCGGCTCACAGCGCACCAGCGACCCCTGTAGTCTGGCCGAGCGCCTGCGGGCTTGCCTGTAAGCTGCGTTGTCTTCCGACGCTGTAGCTCTGAGGCGGCTGCACGGTGAGTCTGCAGAGTGCAAAGAAACGGGCAGCTTACGGCACACGCTTCGGAGGACAGCGTGTGTTCATCTTCGCCCCTCCCGAGTCAGCGCAGGGGTGGTAGCGGTGAGCTGACCCTAAAAATAATTGGGCATTTCAAATTGGGGTGAAAATAATAAAAACTAATTGGCAACAACTAAATTTATTTAAAAAAAACTAAAAAAAAACACTATGTACATTCATCATGTTGCCCCAGGCATGTCAATTACAGATAAAGTGCCTCAGGTGGCTTACGCCTTCTTTCTGGGTGAAGACTCCTTAACAGTATCCAGAACTCTCTCTTGAGGAGGTGGAGGGGTCTCTTCTTTGAGCTGACTCAACAATTGAGGTAGATATGGCTGTGTGGGTTTCTGACTGTTAGGAGCATCAGTTGCAGTTCCAGTGTCAACTTCTGGTCTCTTAGTAGAACCCAGGAGCTGGTCAATGTGACAGCGCTACAACACATTTGCAGCGACCTTCCCAGTGTAAGTCAATGGTCCCGTTTGGGAATGTACTATTCCAGGGACCCATTTCCAGTCTGCATTGTAGTTCCTTGCTAACACAGTCTGACCTAATGTCAACTGTCGAGTGGGTTTGTTTCCTTGAACAGGTGCTTGCTTTGCCTGTTGATTGCAAACTTCCCTCCATACATCGGGTTTTTACAAATTCAAACTAGACCTCAGATTGCAACCCATACATAACTTTGCAGGGGTCTGCTTAGTTGCAGAGTGTAGCTAGCAAAAAAGCTAACAAGCTTCTGTTACTTTTTCACCAGATGTGGCCTGTAGCGCTTGCTCAAGGTCTATATGAACCTCTCAGCCAGTCTGTTTGTGGCTGGATGGTAGGGTGTCGATGTGCTGTGATGTCAAATTCCATTATTCTTCATGAACATCTGGAACTCCTCTGCAGTAAACTGTGGTCACTAACCAGCTGTTCAGGAACTCTGGAAAAGGAACTTCTGGCAAACAACCTTCTCAGTACTTCCGCAGTCTGGACAGATGGCAGAAAACTTCAGGCCATTTGAAATACACATCAACCACTATGAGAAACACCGTTCACCAATGAACAGTCCCGCAAAGTCGATATGGATACGCTGCCAGGGGGAAGCTGGCCACTCCCATGGATGTATGGGTGCTGAAGTGGACATGTGCTGTACTCCATGGCATCTGTTGGTCAATGCCGGGCCACATGGAGTTCCAGCAGTTTAGGGGGGAGATGATCCTCCAGAACTCTTACTAACTGTGCAAAAGTTAAGTCACATGGTTTGCCTGAACCCATGAGGTTGCCTTTCCTCCCATTACACTCAACAGTGCAGAGACTTGCTTTGTTTCATCAATTACATTAACTTTCAAAAACTGCTGCAGCCTCTCAATACAAGTTGGCCAATCTTCTACAGAGCGGTCAAAAGCATCAATCTTTTCAATACAGCCTGCCATGTTACCATTTAATAACTGGTGTATTCACAATGCCACAGTACTCACGGTTATTGCTGTATGCTTTCTTTCATTCGATTTAGTTTCTGTTTACTTCACTTTGAGTTTGAATGCTGTAAATCCCCGTCGCCACTGCCGTGTATTTCTTCATTTGTACACTAATAATAACTTTTACAATAAGACCACCAACACAGAGAGGTAAGTTGAACAAATCTCATTATTTTCTCTGCAGAACGACAACAGTAGAGCCGATTCCACAATAATCAAATTGTAGCAGTGATTACATTTAGCAGATTCGCTACACTGAACACTCTATTCAAAATATAAAATGTCCTGAGTGTAAAGAGCTTGGTTCTTCTCACTCCTCCACTCCTTCTCCAAAAATGTACCAACCCCTCTGCCGTATTCTTTACAAACACTGATTTGAGGCTTTTCAAAAAATAGCATCTGCAAGACTCCTCAAGAGTGATTGTGGGGAAATCCCTTTAGCATTGTACCCTGCATTGAAGCCCTTACTGTAGGTGTTCAGTTGTGCACTGAATCCTGTACAACACCAATATGTTTTCCCACATCACTTCCCACAAATCAGAATTTAAGCTTGGCAAATAATGATGCAAGCAGAAACAATACGGAATCATACAGAACACACACGTTAGGATATTAAGCAAGTAATTTAAGACAAGAAATGAAAATACGCCCAGTAGATTATATAAAGTATGGACCGATGTACAGGAAGATACCCCAATATTGTTGCATGTAACCAGTGTATTGTATATGCAAAGTCAGACACATTCTCCATTTCAGCTTTGAAAAATAAAAAAACAGCCTGTTTGTACATGCTTTTAAAATCTATAAAATCTGAATAAAGTTCTGTTTTATTTTCACAAAATGATCCTGGAACACAACTGATGTATTTCCTACATCTTCCGGGGGCAGAGTGATGCAGGGGGACAGGTTAATGGTTTTAAAGGGTATATAAGGACCTTTTTATTTTATTGTGTTACATGTTCCCATGTGTTGCTACAGCTGTTTACGTAAGGTGTGTGTACTGCTTTAATTTTTTATTTTATTTTTTTACATTTTGACCACTTTTTTAAACTTTTAAATTACATTCCCTGCCTCAAAATGGCTTCCCATGTACTCGCATGGACCTCTCAGAACTACATTTCCCATCATCCTCCTACTCACTGGTAAATCCATCTCAGGTTACATATGTGAACAGGAGAATGATGGGAAATGTAGTTCTGAGAGGTCCATGCGGGTACATTTGAAGCCATCTTGAGGTAGTGAATGCAATTTAAAAGTTAAAAAGTAGTCAAAATGTTTTAAAAAAAATGAAAAAATGAAAAATGAAAACTGAAAACAATACACACATGGGAACATGTCCTTATGTGCCCTTTAAATGGTTTTAGTATTTCAATTGATGGACTTCATTTTACATATTATACATTATGTTTATCAATACCAGACACAAGACACTACTATAATTAAATTCCTGCATCCTGACTGATCTAGTGTAATACAGGTTTTAATAGGTAAATAAATCTGCCTGTGGTGGCATCTTGCCCTGTGACCTTTTCTGTGTAATAAGTACTGAAATTATTATAAACCTCTAAATAAGTTAAGACATGCTAGGAACTCCAAAATGAAACATCTAACTAAAGAGCCCAGCTGGTGGAGTGGGGACCCTATTACCTTAACAAACAAACTTCATTCCGGCCCATTTAACTTAAACCAGATGAGAAATAATAACGGAGTGAGCAAATAGACTTGTTTAATTCAAATGTTTAGATACTGCATGTGTCAGTGCTCCTCAAGGACAGGCTAGGCTACACACACGATTAATAGTTCATTATACAGCCTCCTAATATTAGTCCGATGTTCAGAACCACTGTGCCAGGTTATCACTGCAAATCAATCAGCAGATTGGGTTTGCTCTAGATTGCGCCTGAAATGCCACTAATGGATCTTAAATTTAAGAGACAGGTTGGTGTCAGTTTCATTCGGTGTCGGTTTCATTCACTGGCTGTGCGAACGTTTAAGAAGTAAAGCCTTCCGGTAAAGGCGCTCCGTGTGGAGTGCAGGATGTGCCCTATAGCCTGGAGAGTGCCGGTTCGAGTCCAGGCTATTCCACTGCCGACAGAGGATGGTAGTTCCCAGGGGGCGGCGCACAATTGGGCGAGCGCCACCCGTGTGGGGAGGGTTAGGTCGACCAGGGTGCCCTCGGCTCACCAAACACAAGCGATCCCTGTAGACTGGCTGGGCACCTGTGTGCCTGCCTGTAAGCTGCCCAGAGCTGCGTAGTACTCTGACACTGTATCTCTGAGGTGGCTGCATGGCAGGCCTGCAGAGTGAAAAGAAGTGGACAGCTGATGGCACACATTTCGGAGGACGCGTGTGTCCGTCTTCATCTCTCCCGGTCAGCGCGGGGGTGGCAGCAGTGGCCCGGGTTGAAGTTAAAATTTGGGCTTACCAAATTCGGGGGAGAAAATGAGAAAAAATAATTGGCAATTCCAAATTTAAAAAAAAAGCCTTTATGACGTTAGGTTTAGTGCAGGATATACCAATTCTGTATTGAGTAGGTATATCGTAGAATTTAGTGACCTGAATCTCTACTGAAGTAAGTCGGGCAGTCCAGTCCACGTTGAGCACGAGTGTCTAAAGCGAGTGGTCCTGAAACTGAAGTGGGCGACTACAACCGTGGGGTAGCTGTCCAAGGTGCTGAATCCTGGTGAGTCTAGTGATTTCTTTGATCTCCCAGGAAGCAGACACAGTGTAGGCAACCCATCTGGAGTCCCAAAGACTGCAGAGCTCTTTGTTAATTCCCAGCAATCGGGCACTTTTTCTTCAAACTAAAGTTGTTTGAAAGTCCAAACTATAGGGAAATGTAGATGTTAATCTCAGTCTATAGTGTTTTTATAAGAAAACAGGGCAAACTGTATAGAATTTGTAAGTCCCATCCATAGGGCAGTCGCGGTAAGACCCAACTACATGGAAGTTCTTGTGTTGAGTGCAGCTAGAACCTGGCCTGCTGTTGCTGAAATCCCATATTTTGACACACTCACTCACACACACCTCAATACTATTACCATGAGAGTATAATTAAAAATGGCATAGAAAAAAAAGACAGAGAGAATTTAAAAGAAACATTTGGCAACCTGAAATGTGTTCAAGGGGGACAATTCCAATCGGAGCTAAATCAGAAGTGTGTAAGGCAGCAAATATGCTTTCTTGGACCACAATCCAATAGATCGGATCTGTTTTGAAGGTATTGTACAGTATAAATACTGCAATCTGACAATTAATCAAAAAATAGAAACATCTATTTACACAACCTTAAAACATCTATATACACAACCTTTAAAAACAAGTGCAAAACACAGACAAACACAAAAAAACAGGGCTATAAAACCCGTACGCCAGCATTAGCAAGATTTTCCAGTATTAAATGTAACGTTAATATAAATGGTAGGATTTCGTTAAAAGCTCTTGCAGAGCTTCCTTTGGATAATTGGTACAATGTGTGAGGAACAGAAAGCTCTGCCTTTTAGCAGCCCTTGATATTCTGCATGCCTGTTCTGAATGGAACAGAGTGAAAAAACATAAAGATCCCAGCTTGCTCTGTTACTCTGAGGGCTGTACAAAAACAAAAAACAGTGTTAAATCACCTACTGAAACAAGACAGATAGAAGTGCTGTTTTAAAGGGTGCAAGTGCAAGTCTCACACAGCTTTAAAAGAAGCACTTACTATAGCAAAAACCGTATAACGGGAAATTTTGGCGGGGAATTTATTTTGGCTTTATTGGCGGTTTTGATTGGATCGCCAATAATTCTTCCACCAATCAGAGTGTGGCATACAGTGAGCGATACTGGCCTCCGACAGACAGGTATGCAGCACAGGTTAAAGAAGCGCTGGGCAAGGGAAAGTATGTGACAGATGTCAAAGTGAATATGAGAATGGCAGTGTGATGAAGCCAATTTGCTTGAAAAAATTAAAAGCAGACTGGACATTTGCATCAATGGATTTAGAAAATCTGGAATTTAAGATCAGCGATCAGGAACTCCGAGGCAGTGTAAACTGTGCCTGCTACTGTGGTACCTGTACGACTGTTCTTTTTTATGTTAAGCAGTTTTGTGTTTTTTTTTTCCAAGGTGTTAAGTACTGTAACAGCCAAAATAGTTTATTCCAGACTTGTTAGAAAGTCTGTAACAAAAACAAATTTGCTTTCGATTGTTATTGTGGATTCGTTTTAGATACTACTATTAAGACTGTGCGGTGACCTCAACGTCCCTAAACAACATGTTAAAATAAATGAGTTCTGCACCGTATAAAACTGAGTTGATTTTGCCAGTGCTTGCTAGTCTATTAACTAGTTTTAAATTTAAAGCATTTTTGTTTCGGCTTTATTGTTAAAGTTTTCACACATGGCAATACTGTCTACAATTACTAAATTATATTGTTATCATTCCACTGTGTTATATTAGTGAACCAGAGCTACGTTTTAAAACAGAGAGTTAGCAAATGCCTATCGTTAAAGTGTACTGCAGATACTAATCCTTTCCAATTACTGGTGTCTTAATTAAGGACTATGTAACGATAATGCTGCAACTCATTTTTAGAAAGCCTTCTTTGTTCTTCTCCAAGTTGCTGCAGTGACATTGTAGATGCTATAACGCGTTACTGTAAATGAGATACTGTTTTAGAAGACAGATTTCATAAACATGTAGTATTTGAATGTTTTTTTAAATTAAAAGTAGAAATACAAAACTGTGGCATTTTTCTTTATGAACAAGTGAAAAACGGCAAATTCAAAAACCGTCAAAATCTATCAGGGTAGCAAATCCGCCAAATTTAATACCAGCCAAAATGTATTGAAAATCCATGCTTGCAAGAACATGCGATTCTTTCAACTCTGCAAATGTGAGACCTATACAGTGATTCTGAACACGCAACACAGGTAAGACTTAATGCATTGGTTACTTAAACAGATTAAAAAGGAAAAATGGACCATATGCACATTTCGTTGAGGGCTGGTATGAATTACTAACAATCGAGAAGATGGTTTTTGCGGTCCACTCTTTAAAGTCTGCCCACAAGCCATAGTCCAACAAAAACCAAAACGCCCACAAACTGGCTCAGTGGAGGTTGTGGGTTTGAACTCCAGACCTCATCCACTGAACTTAAAAGACTTCTAATTAGTATTCTGTTAGACCAAACAGATGCAGAGTCCTGAGGGGGACCACACTGAGTTTCAGCATGCAGCTCACTGCTTTGCACGGACAAGACTAAACATCCAAAGCACTAGCATTAATAATGCTCGTTTCACTTACAGTACATGTTACTAAATACATATGAATCCCAAATGAAAGTGCTGGGACTGAACTGTGACAGGCTGGGTGGTGGTGGGCTAAGGTCCGCTGCGACCCAGGTTAAGACCTTCAATGACCACATTTCACTTGGGAAAGACTCAAACTCAGGTCTCTAGAGGTGACCATGAAATCCACCCAAAACATACTGTGATTAGTTGGAAGAGTTGAGAAGAAACATAAATGTGCATGATTTACTTGCATTGAATCTATTAAAGTAACTGCTCGCAGCGCTCCATGTCCCATGATGTTCTCGTTCCGCAGCTGCATAAATCTAATCCACCTGATGTTATGTGGACAAAAAGTAAAATAAGGCTCAGCTCTACCTCCCCCAAAACTGGCATACTAATGGTACTTCGTCACCATGATTCAGTCCTCAAAGCAATGAGAACAACAGGAGTTAGGCTAAATGTTATCCTTTTCAATGGCGAATGCCACAATATGCCACTGTGATAAACAGCAATGTTACCTTTTCAACGGCAAGTGCCACAATATGCCACTGTGTTAAACAGCAATGTTACCTTTTCAACGGCGAGTGCCACAATATGCCACTGTGTTAAACAGCAATGCCCCAGCGGACAGTGTTTTTGTAAAGAGGGACAGGAAATTCCGGTTCTCTTCTTACCTGGGCTTCAAGTTCCAGCTCACCCTTCTCACCCTGCACATTCCTCTGGTCGTCCCAAGCTGGGGGAGTGCTGCCATTTGCTGCTTTCAAAAGTATTTTCTTCATGTAACCATCCTCGGACCCCTTAATAGAAAAGGTTTGTTTTAGGAGTAGAAACAACTGTGATACTATTGGTTTAGTCTTTACTATTTACTGTACCGAAAAATGTTCATTGATTTTGTATTAACATGAACCATGTTCCTGACAGTCATCTAAAGATAAACAACAGGAGCGGCGCCACTGCTACTGATATCTTCTGTTCACTCTCTTCCTGTATACAACAGATTTGCCCATAAAGAGATACTGTGCATCAAAAAAGATGTATTTACAGATTGAAAAATGACTGGAATTCAACCCCACACCTCCTTGGTCATCACACTGTACCAGTTTCTTTGGGGTGAAGCATCTCTACTGGCTGCAAACCACATCAGAATAGAGGAAGCATCTGGTTGATTAATAACAGGCAAAAAGGGGGGGGGGTGTCACTCTCTAGGCAGAATTACCATGAAAGTGCAAGACTATCAGCAGCAAGGCCAGCAAACAGAATAAAAGTACTTTCTTCACAACAATGAGCAAAACGTATCACCAGAAACCCATTTCATTAGTGTAATGTTCAGGGTTGTTTAAAAGTTATATGGAAAGAGTAAAGCTCTGGAAAAAACCACCTGACAGCCAGATCGGAGGCATTTCAATTGCCAGAAATGATGGAAAGTGGCTTTAGGTGCTATTGCTCCAATTAGTAGAAATGAATAGATCAAAATTAAATTATACTGCCAGGAATAATTACATTTATAAAACTATTAATCTTATTACATATCAAACACAAGCCTCCTGCCAAAAACGTAATTTGTTAACGAGTACTAACTATCTGTAAATGTTGAAACATTCAACAGTCAAAAAGGAATTAAATTTATGTAGTTCACAGCTTTTGTTGCCAGAAACTAGTACATTACAATTTTTTGGCTCAGCTCAGTGCTTTGTTATTTGAAGAACATAATATTGGATTCCTGCTAATGTACTACATTCAATGGTCACTGTTAGTTTGGAAGAGCCAACCTCAATGCAACACTGAAATCTATATGAGAGTCAGACGACAGGTAATACGTCTCCCTGTCGAGCCTGTGTCTGCTTCAGTATGTTAAACTAACTCAATAACAGAACAGCCCCACAGAACACAGTGTAATATGTCAAGCCCCTGAAGTACTTCACAACAGCACTGCTTTTTGAACACATTACTGTTGCACATTACTCATTCAGAGAGACTTAGGAGTGGCAGTAGGATCTCAGTTTAGATTTCTATTTTCCAGACTACATTTTTTCCTTAGAGTCAAGTGAAGTCCAAGTTCACTTCCTGTGTTAAAGCTCATAGAAACTCAGGGGCACAATCATCTGTAACATGAAGAACAGACTTACAGCAGTGTGGTAGAGGATATAGAAGTGCCACAGGAGACAAAGGGAAAATAAAATTCTAGAAAATCTACGAACAAATAAAAATGGACTGTTGTTCTAGAAATGGAAGTCACAGTATATAATGATGCACAATGAAAACGCAACAGTAAGTTTTATATCATTAGCTCATTGGGCACATAAATAATGTTATTTACATTTTAAATAGTGAGAATGATTGAAGATGGTCTGTCTGTGAGAGAAGTTGCCCGGAGAATGAGATGTTCTGCTTCAACAAATCAGCAGACTAGTCCAGATAAACCAGGAAACCGGCTCGGTGAGGGACAGGCCATGTCCTGGAAGGCAGAGGGTCACCACACCGGCCCAGGACTTATGCTGACTTTGGTGCAGATTGAGGGCATCCTTACTGCTCAGCGATACATTGACCAAGTCCTTGAGGCAACAGTCTTTCCGTTCCTGCAAGCCCATCCGGAAGTGTCGATTTTTCAGCAGGACAATGCAAGACCACACAGTGCTAGGATTACAATTGCACGACTTCAAGAAAGCAATCCAATAGAGTCCAATGGAATATCTGTGGGACCAAATCGCCAGTGCCATCAACAGGAGACAACCACGTGCAGCCAACCTTAAGGAAGAGTGGGGGAACATTCCACAGCACAGGAAGAGTGGTGGAAAATCCCATAGCAGTCTATCCAGAGGCTGATTAGGTATATGAGTCAACGCTGACAGGATTGTGTTAATGCTCAGGGAGGTCATACCCAATACTAACTTTGTAATTTTTTCATTTTGACAGTGTGTCACGTTTCATACTGAAAACCTATCATGATTCTTTGATATCTATGTTTAAAATATTTCATTCAATCCATTAGACCTGAGTGTTGCGTTTCTTTTGTGTGCATCACTATATATATATATATATATATATATACAGTGCCTTGCGAAAGTATTCGGCCCCCTTGAACTTTGCGACCTTTTGCCACATTTCAGGCTTCAAACATAAAGATATGAAACTGTAATTTTTTGTGAAGAATCAACAACAAGTGGGACACAATCATGAAGTGGAACGAAATTTATTGGATATTTCAAACTTTTTAACAAATAAAAACTGAAAAATTGGGCGTGCAAAATTATTCAGCCCCTTTACTTTCAGTGCAGCAAACTCTCTCCAGAAGTTCAGTGAGGATCTCTGAATGATCCAATGTTGACCTAAATGACTAATGATGATAAATAGAATCCACCTGTGTGTAATCAAGTCTCCAGATAAATGCACCTGCACTGTGATAGTCTCAGAGGTCCGCTTAAAGCAGAGAGCATCATGAAGAACAAGGAACACACCAGGCAGGTCCGAGATACTGTTGTGGAGAAGTTTAAAGTCGGATTTGGATACAAAAAGATTTCCCAAGCTTTAAACATCCCAAGGAGCACTGTGCAAGCGATAATATTGAAATGGAAGGAGTATCAGACCACTGCAAATCTACCAAGACCTGGCCGTCCCTCTAAACTTTCAGCTCATACAAGGAGAAGACTGATCAGAGATGCAGCCAAGAGGCCCATGATCACTCTGGATGAACTGCAGAGATCTACAGCTGAGGTGGGAGACTCTGTCCATAGGACAACAATCAGTCGATACTGCACAAATCTGGCCTTTATGGAAGAGTGGCAAGAAGAAAGCCATTTCTTAAAGATATCCATAAAAGTGTCGCTTACAGTTTGCCACAAGCCACCTGGGAGACACACCAAACATGTGGAAGAAGGTGCTCTGGTCAGATGAAACCAAAATCGAACTTTTGGCAACAATGCAAAACGTTATGTTTGGCGTAAAAGCAACACAGCTCATCACCTGAACACACCATCCCCACTGTCAAACATGGTGGTGGCAGCATCATGGTTTGGGCCTGCTTTTCTTCAGCAGGGACAGGGAAGATGGTTAAAATTGATGGGAAGATGGATGGAGCCAAATACAGGACCATTCTGGAAGAAAACCTGATGGAGTCTGCAAAAGACCTGAGACTGGGACGGAGATTTGTCTTTCAACAAGACAATGATCCAAAACATAAAGCAAAATCTACAATGGAATGGTTCACAAATAAACATATCCAGGTGTTAGAATGGCCAAGTCAAAGTCCAGACCTGAATCCAATCGAGAATCTGTGGAAAGAACTGAAAACTGCTGTTCACAAATGCTCTCCATCCAACCTCACTGAGCTCGAGCTGTTTTGCAAGGAGGAATGGGCAAAAATTTCAGTCTCGATGTGCAAAACTGATAGAGACATACCCTGCTTACTTTACAGCTGTAATCGCAGCAAAAGGTGCATGCTACAAAGTATTAACTTAAGGGGGCTGAATAATTTTGCACGCCCAATTTTTCAGTTTTTTATTTGTTAAAAAAGTTTGAAATATCCAATAAATTTCGTTCCACTTCATGATTGTGTCCCACTTGTTGTTGATTCTTCACAAAAAATTCAGTTTCATATCTTTATGTTTGAAGCCTGAAATGTGGCAAAAGGTCGCAAAGTTCAAGGGGGCCGAATACTTTCGCAAGGCACTGTATATATAAGCTCAAAGAGCCAGCAATATATTATGTTTGGTTATCACACCTTTATTATAAATAACTAGTTTGGTCAAAACAATCTCTGCCGTAGCTGATGTGTTTAATTTCGTGTTTAAATACTGTAGTGTGACAATACAAGAAACAAGAAGACACATGTGGAACCTGGCTTAGCGGTTTGACTACTTTAAAGACGGGTCCTGATAAAACAAGGCTCTTGGTTTTTGCTCCGTGACAGTAATCATCACAGCTCATTAAGAGACGCAGTACTGCCCTTGCTGTGGCGCAGCGTTCCGATCAAGGCTGGTCTGCACCCTTGAAACAGTACACCCAGACACGGAAACTGCAGTTTAGGGCTTCTTCACACATTTTTATTAAATCAACGAATAAACAAAACACAGGAACAAAACAAAAGGGTTAAAACAAATCACTTCTAAATAAACAGCACCCATGCTTCTCTACCACGGTGCAATATAGACAGGGAGTGCTACCTGCTGCTCTCGCTCTCACTCCTCTCAGGCTGGGCAAGCACCTTCACTGAACCCTCTCTCCGCACTGCACACCAAACAAGCATTTCATTGTCTTTATATAGCATGTGGTCATGGTTTAATTGACAAGCAAGCAATCACACATTTCAATAAAGCAATTAAACAGTGACCCCAAACGTATTAAACTATGTGGGCAGCAGTGTGGAGTAGTGGTTAGGGATCTGGACTCTTGACCAGAGGGTCGTGGGTTCAATCCCAGGTGGGGGACACTGCTGCTGTACCCTTGAGCAAGGTACTTTACCTAGATTGCTCCAGTAAAAACCCAACTGTATAAATGGGTAATTGTATGTAAAAATAATGTGTAAAAAAAAATGTAATTGTATGTAAAAATAATGTGATATCTTGCAGCAATTGTAAGTCGCCCTGGATAACGGCGTCTGCTAAGAAATAAATAAATAAATAATAATAATAATAATAATGTGGCTGTGACACACTTGCACAGCTATGTATGTACTGCAGAAATCGGTCAGAAAACTTTCTAATGAGACAAATCCACCAACATTTTTGTAAAACAGAGCTGATCTACGAGATTGAAAACAGATGTTTAAAATCTGATGCAAAGCAAGATTTTTAGCATAAAAAATTGCATTAGAAATTCTTGTAATATCTGGAAAGGGGAGCACATTATATTGAGAGGATTCAGGTTAAATGACATACTTGACTGTGTTCCCAGTCCCATTCATCGTTGATAGACCGGGAGTGCTGAATAAACTCCTCACAGCACAGCCGGAATGTCTGCTCTCCCAAGCAGACATCTTCAGCACTACCCCAGTCACGAGACATCTGGACAAATCAGGTCACTGCCAGCAGCTGCAGGTAAATAGGAATACTAGAAAGAAAAAAACAAACAGAAAAACACACATGTAGACAAACATTTCAGCTAATACCATACATGCAATGAAACAAAGATATGTGCTGTACCAAAAAATACTCCTCTGGGTAATATTATTGAACAACGAAAACCATTATCAAGTTTCATCCAGAGAATCATAGGGCTCTGAACTTAATGATCTTTAGGTACCTCAGAAACATGTGGTCTCCATCTTTGATTAGTTTTTTTTTGTGTTGTGTATTAAATACAAAGGGTTAATTTCAATTGGACATTTATACGATATCTCTAGTCAGACTTGACCTAGAGAATAATAGAATACAGTTGTGTACCACATACAAAGCCAATATCTCAAATCGATAGGTCTTTAGCTTCATTATCATCATCATCAGGAAACCAAAAAGACAGATGACCACAATGTGGCAGACTGTACAGAGTTGAAAGGTCACAGTAAAGCAAGATTTCTCAAAACCAGCAACAAAATGACGAAACATACTGTATAGACCAGGAAGCAAGACAGAGCCAGTTAGAAAATGAAGGGATTCAGAGGAAACACTCATCACAGGAACTGGATTCACTAAAGGGTCCTTTAAACATTTTGAGAATGAGTGGTGCACAATCAACAAGCAGCCAAGAAAAAGAGATGAGTTTGGAATAAAATTAATTTGAAACCTGTCATGCAGTTCTACTGTATTTGCTGTACAGGAAAAAAAAAAAAAAAAAGTGTAGTTTTGAATGAAACACGTTATAGCAAACATGCATTTTCACTGGAGAGTGAAAATAGTCCTCACCCCTTCAACTGCTTCTTTCCTGTCATTAACCAACCAGCTGCTTCCCCTGTTGACTGACATGCTTTTCAGCCAGTAACATGCTTTGGTGAAATGACCAAATGAGGTGAAACAGCAATTGAAAATTTCCTTTAATTTAGTGTCGTACCAGTTTAAATGTTTTCAATTCAAACTACAAGATTGCTATAAAACGTGTTTCTTTCAAAACTGCACATTTGATATCTAGCAGCTGGAGGAACACATAAGTATGTACAGTAATAATACTGTTATCAGCAACCACCTCAAAGGATCAAAACTCTGCAAAACTGAAGTCACTCAACAGAGGACGCTGTTAGTCCAGTCAATCAGTGAGCTGTTTTTCTTTTCAAATATTATTTATTTATCCCCCGTCTTCCTTTTTAGACAAAGAGGATCAGACCGCAGCCAGAGACAGAAACATCCTAGCAAGTCTGACTAATGCAGCTCATGGGAGTGAACAAGGCATTCTGAACTAGCTACAGCACAGAACACAGAGCACATTCACAGATCTTTAACTCATTAGTTATTTAAAAACTGCTTTTCGAAAAGTCTGTTTCGATGGATTATAGAGAAGCATCAACTATAGTCCAGAGAAATGTCATGAATATCAAACCCTGCTGTAACACTCGATACCTCCACCACTGGACATGTGGTAAGTGAGGTGAGTGAGAGAACTTGTAAACCAAATGGGCAGTTTTTTGTTTATTTTTCATTACTCGCCGTGCATCCAATGTGAGGAGAGCTTTACATACACATAAACTAGCAACTTCCTTGAGTGACCATGACCTGAATCAGGTACGTTAAAACACTGAAGCAAACACAATGTGACTACACAACTACCAGGGAAGAGTAAACGGATGGAAATAAGACTCCTACTGCATAGCAGTTTCACCCATTCCAGGTTTTACTACAAGCTTGATTATCTACAGTGTATTGGCACCAACATCAGGTGTGTTCTATTAAACTCCTAGTAAAACCAGGAGTGGATCAAACTGCTAGGCAACGGTAGTCTTATTTCCATCCCTGTAGTACCATATCCACACTACCTGAACAATGATGAGCAATCACCATACATTGAAACCACTCAACTGCCAGCTTTCCCACAATCACGTCTTCAACACAGGGAGATCCTGCATTGTTTAGGCAGTGTGGAGAGAGTATACATATTATACTGAATGTGTGAGGTCACTGAGAACAGTCATGGACCTGCCCTGTACAGCATGTTCTGACAAACAGGTGGAACACGAGTAATTCATCATTGAGCTTCCAGCTGAGTCGGGGATTCCCATCAATCAATCAATCAATCAATCAATGACCTTGTGAAACTGGCTGCTGAAGGCAAAACCACTGTACCACCCTTCAGCCACAACTCAGCTGTAAATCTGGTCTTTGTCAAGCCTGCTGTTGTGACAGAAGAAGTGTAGCTGTTTCTTCTACTACAGGAGCTGATCTGATGCTGGAAAGCCAGTGTAGCATGGTTATGGCGATCAAAAGACATGACTGGATCAAACTTTCTGAATGATTATAGAGGCTTATAGTTTGGAGTTCTCTAAATCTCCAACTGGAATTGCTTTAAAGTACATCAACCTGCAAGATTCAGCAGGCAATACACGCACATCACTTCATCTAAAAATCTTGCAAATCTGTTCGGAATTTGGAAAGAGATTTTTTTTATATATATATATATATATATATATATATATATATACATATAAGCAACACGATTGTGAAATGAGCTTTCAGTTTGCATTAAATGGTGTAGCACTGTGTAGCAATTTAAAAGCCATCTTAGAGATACTTTCACAAGAAATAAATATATCAGAGTCTCATTATTTCTACCGACTCTCAAGATTAGCACTTGGGTGATGCGTCCATGCTTTCTACACCAGGAGAATCAGAATGCAGGCTGCCAGCTGTGCTACTGGCACAGAGGCTGGGGGCACGAAAGTCTCTCTGTTCCATTGTTACTATTGCCATGGCTACCTGCTTCTCTGCAGACAGGGAACGGTCCTCAGACACTGTATTTTTGCCACTCCTCACAGAGGCCAACGAGGGCCATCAAAACCTCTATGGGAGGAAAATCAACAACTCCTTATGCAACTTAGTATGAGCAGCAACTAGTTATTGAAAAACAACAATCCCAAGCAATGCCTCTATGAGATGCCTAAATTAGAATTGTGCTGCGAGATTTAATCACGTTAAACTCAACAGTATCCAGTTCAAAAAATAAATAAAAAAGACTGGTATTGCGTAAATGTACGACTGCATGGAACAATTGAAAATGTTTATGCATTTGAGGACAACAGTTTACAATCATTCAAAAACAAAACATTCTTCTGTTGCTGTGCAATGTTTACTGCCGAACAGACACAACGTATCTTTTGAAGAGTGCAGAATTCTAGTGCTTTGATGGTCTCCGATACGGTCTTTGACAGTCAGTAATGTCCCCCTTGTAGTTTGTTAACGGGCCTCTATTTTACTACTTTGCATATGCCAGTGGTGGTCAATACATATGATTTATGAGGATCTTTGGCCAAATCTGAAAAATTGTTCCTTGGTTGCAAAATATCCAAAGCCTAAACTACTTTTGAGCAGGGCTGATTGCATAATACAATAAGAATCTGCTTCATATTGCACAGCTGGGAGTGTATTTGCTACATTAAAACAACAATTGTAAAACAAATGCCAATACTGTATAATAACCATTTCTGGTTTCACATTTGTGTGTGAGAGTCTACATTTTATTAACAACCGACCCGAAGTCTTAAAAGAGCAGAACAATTTCTAATCAAAAACTGAATGCAAGGTCTTGCTTTGTTTCAAACAAACAAATCTAACTGGAGCTATGGATATGAAACCAAAATAAGTGCTTTTCATAACATCCACTTAAAAAACAAACCAACAATTTTTCTTTCTTTAAAGATCATGTGTGGACCACACCACAAAGATCAAAAATATATTTCACAGGATCTGACCAACTTACAAAAAACGTCATAGTACTGCTGTAGCCTGTGTACTTTTTTTGAAGCTCTGGAAAAAAAAAAATCATTCGAGCTGGTAAACAAGTGGTTTGGGAGGTTGTCTGTGTAACATTATAGCTGAAGTTATATGCCAGGATCGGGGAATTGAATGATAGTTTATATCACAAGAATGGCACCAACCAGACAGTAATGCGCTTTCTGTTTACTTTGGCTTTCCTCACATTGGATGTTCTACCAGCCCCAGCTTGGCAAGCTTGAAGTAAACTTGATTTTTTTCAGCCATATGAGGGATAGTGGAAAGAGTGAACATAACCATTTGTATTTAATTTTTAAAACAGCTTACTTACATTCTTGTAGATTTTAAAACTGCATTACTGAACTTTTTTTTTTTTTTTGGTTGCTCAAGTTTTGAAGCAATCATAACTTGAACAGTATTCCACGCCATGTAGATCCATTCACTAAACAGGGTCACGAACGTGTCATTTTAAAACAAACTGACCTTTTAACAAACACGCATTTTCATTTAAAACACCTGTTCCTACACTAGGTAAAGAAAGATCTTTTTGAAGGCCTTGCTTTTAGATGGTTTTGCACTGGCGTGTTAAACTGCTCTTTCCTGGTGGTAACCAACCAGCTGCCTCCTCCAATGACTACTATGCTTTGCAGCATGCAAGATGCAAGACTCTAGGTCAGGGATAATGCTGATGAAAGTCAATGAATTGACCACACAATCGTGTATGCTCTTTCAGTGGCTCCATTCTAGCTGCCTAGCACTGGACTGACTTCCTTGTGACATTTCAACTCTACACTCCCTGCCCACGATCGATCGATAGACAGAGAGAGAGACATGGAGTGATAAAGATTGATACAGAAAGGAGATAAAGGTACATACATAGATATAGAAAGATAGAGACAGAGATGGAGTGCCAGAGAGATAGAGATGCAGGGAATAAAATAGCAATCAATTTGGGATCAACAGAACCCAGAACCACTCCAGAGAATTGCAATCATCATAAAAAAAGGCATGGGAAAGGAGAACAAATACATAATCATGGGCATCTGAAGCATCTTGCTCTTTAAGAGAAATTCAACAGCCCATGCTTGTTTCCTGTGTATGGCATCACATCACTTTCGTTGCCCATGTATAATGCCGTCTGTTGCCATAAGAGTGGTTATTAGATTGACGAAGTATGAAGGGGTTGATCTGATCTGATTATACGCAGTGAGGCTTTATAGAGCATTTTACAGCACTGGAGAATCACCCTGGATAGAATGAACCACCTGGGATCCTGGCATTACCCCTACCTCTACAAGTAAGAAGCTGAAGCGATCCAGTTGGAATCACTGAAAATGTTCCTCAAATGCTCTGAAATGTTGATTTTTGTTTTTATTAACTCTATTTGAATTTAAATCTAGAAAATAATAATATTAAAGTTCCTTAAAATGAATTGTGTTTAATTCAATTGAATTTCAATATTCCAAAACTGAAGAAAAGCATTGCAAATACTTCTACTGCAGATTTCCTCTTCCTCTGCTGTCTTTCTACTGTAAATGCTGGACAGGACACTCCCCACCACATGCTCGAGAAGGCTAGCAGGAAACACACACACATGTGGGAAAGCGCAGCAAAATCTACAGCAACTGCCCACAATGTACAATTAGGTAGCGGATGTGTGGACAGCGTGGTCTTAATCAGTTTCAAATTAGACCCTTTCTTGGCCCATGGCTGGCTTGAAAAATAAAAAGGTTGTCAATACAGTAGACAGTTGACAATACACCCCTTCATAGAAATATCAACGTGATGTTTGCCTGCTCATCTTTTCTGTATACGTGTACTTGAAAGGTGTCTGTAACCTGGCTCTGACATTGGTTCCATAGGAAAAACTTATTGAGGTTTGAAGATCCGTGGAGGATAACAAAGAGGATTTTTTTTGGTGCGCTTGTCCTGTTCTAACATGTGTTATCCATACACCTCCATACAAATCGCGCCTTCTGTATTCCACGACACATGGCAGAGAAACCGCATTCACGACATCAACCATGCCACTTTCAGTTTTTACTGCACTGTACTCTCACATCAGCACGGCTGAAGTCCACCTGCTTTAAAAAATATAGCCTGAGGCACTTTTTCAAATTCCATTCAACTGCAAAGTCCATTCAAACAGTGACATCACAATCGAGTACCTCCGCCTCTAAACGATATTCTCTTCAGCAACCTTTTCCCTCTTTTCAAAACAAAAATTGACAATGGACTAAAAAAATGTTAGTAATGATTAGAAAACAAATACAGCTGGATTGTGTGCCTGAATATTAACAGTAAAGCAGTATATAATAGATTTATAGGACTGCGCGTGTCTGTGTAGGAGTTATATCAGCACTCGCAGCTCGTAACCAGGCCTCTGCTTTCAGCCTCAGTCCGTTCACTTCTACTGGTGCTCATATTGCCCACATACACAGACGTTCTCCATCCTGTAACCCTAAAATAAACAACATTTTATAAAGATCCACCTTGCACAAAACAATGTAAACATTTATATCGAATGACTTGCTAAGCTCAAAGCTGCCAAATCCCTCAAATAGGAATTGTGCAATAAATACAACACTACATGCAGAGTTGACATTCAGAAGCTACATTGACAGTGTTAGCCCTCAGGTACATTCTCACTGCCAGGGCAGTACTGGGAACTGATTCTGCGCTGACTGACGCCACTACAATGTGTTCAAACTAATAAATTAACACAGTGGTGAGACCCAATAAAATATGTTACAAGCCCTAATTTATATTAGTCAGAAACTTGGTTATTTATGATTCTTTACTGCCTTTTATCCTTAAAGAAGTCACTTGCCTTGCAATTAAATAATTTATGACTCATTCTGCTCCTTAGAAATAACACCTGTTCACAGATGTTTCATCAAAGCTATCATTATAAAACTATATACTGTACTAGTACTCAAAAAAGAGATTTATAACATTGAGTTTATATATATATATATATATATATATATATTTACTTTTTATGCAACAAGCAAACAAGTATGCCAGTGATGTACAATTTTTTGCAAGAGCTCCTAATACAATTATTGCAGACATGAACAAGTAGTTCACATGACCCACAGCCACTGCGTGCATCGAGCAGTATTGTGTTGTTCAGCCGTTACAGATTCTGGCCACTCTCTGTGAGATGAGTTCATGATAAAAGCTCTACAACTACAAATGTAGAGCCTGGCTCTACCCCACGACGACATGCATCCTTAGCAGGCATTGGCGCAACTACCAGGGGGGTTGAGGGGAACATGAGAAGAGGGGCAGCAGGTCACAAGTCGGCAGTGTCTGTTACACTGCCCCCTCCTTAGGGTCGAACGCCCCGTCAACCTATTGTCCATGGTCCATAACAAAGTCCAAGAGTCTTTAAGGTCATCCAGGTACTGGACGCAGGTATTTCTGCAGAACTCCAGCTAACACCTGCTCCATCAGTCGCTTCAACATTGCTGGAGTATTACACAGTCTGAAGGGCATGACCGTGAACTGGCCAATGGAGAACGTGGTGTTTGGCCGTGCCTCAGGAGCCAGCTTGACCTGCCAGTAGCCGCTCTGCAGGTCGAGGGAGCTGAACCAGCGAGAGCCCGCTGTGCTGTCCAGGGCAGGGCCTCGTCGATTCTGGGGAGGGGGTACGAGTCCTTGCGGGTCATTGCATTAAGTTACCTGTAGTCTACAAAGAACTGCAGTGACCCCTCCTTTTTCTTCACCAGCAGCACAGCAGGTGCAGCCCACTGGCTGGCTAATGGCTCCATTACCCTGGCAGCGGCCAGCTCTTATGTATATGGGGAATGACATCTCAGCAGATAAAATTGTTTGTAAATTGTTTGTAAATTGTTGGTAAAACCTGCATGTTAAAAAAAGCATGAGAACTGCTAAAACAACGTGGCAGTGGAAATTAAACTTGACAAGACTCATGGAATTCAGTTGGGAACTAAATATATAAATCAGTAACTCAAACGATCCATTGTCTATACAGTAGAAAGGTAACACTTTACAGCACCAGTAAGAGGGCAGTGGTGGTGCACAAACCAACGCTAAGCAGTGTCTCTACAGCTAAGCAAAAAGCCAGACCGCCTCCTCAGCATGTGTGGTTAGAGAGCTTTAACCTCATCTCCCAAACGGGTCAGAATCTGTAACAGCAGTGCATCGCACAACACTGTCTCTTACACTAGCAGCCAAACAAAAACTTACTGACTTGTATCTTCACAAAGCCTTTGTGTAGTTTAATGAGGAGCATGGCCCCGTGCTCGCTACACGTCCTTATTATTATTTACTGATACTGCACGGCTATCCATCTCCCACAACACGTCTGTAACACATCATCGGCTGGGTTCACAAGAAAATCCATGATTAGTGCTAATCGTGGTTTGTAAAATCGTGTCTTTTAAAAGCAAAAACCAAGATAGTCAGACAACCGTGCAACACAAGTTGATAACTGAATGCATATACTACACTGCATGTTGATGACCGCACGTTTGATGTCACTTTTAAACTGTCCCTTTACTTTGGGTATACAGATATCTGACTGCTGTATGTATTGAAAAAAATTAAAATGCTGACACTAAATGCAACACATGCCATTTGCTTTACATTAAAGCCCATGCTTTCTATGTTACACCGTGTTTCTACTGTAGTTTTGTAACACGGTGTTTTGCAAGGCAACAAAAGGTAAAACACGTCCCGTCTCCAAACTAGTGCAATCATCTTCGAAAAATGGAGATGTAAACAAAGCACGTCTTTCAACATAGCTGATGCACTAGTGGCAGGACAGTGCTGCGTTAAAACGGATTCATCTTTGCTACCCACACCTAAACTGACCCCATATGCGTTTATGCATGTTTAAAAAATGGATACACGCTTGCAACACTCACGTAGAACTTTCGGTTGACAAAACAATCGGCACATTCTTAACAAGGAACTTCCGGGACACCGCTCCTGCAGAGGGGAGTTGAGAGAACAGCAAATGCTATTCAGCAGGTCGGTTTCAAGTCGCCCTTACTGGGGAATTACTGTAGACTAGGAAGGTTTCTCCAACGCAGTAAATGAGTAGGGGAGGCACGCTTGCACAGGTTTCTCCCCAGTCACCGTAAAACGTATCTGTGTCGGTTTACGGGCATCTGCAACAACGTAAGTTCACAGTGATTTGACGGATGTCTTTTGTGTGTGTGTTGTGAATATACGCCATCCGCTTGTTTCCGTTATAAACTTTTGTTTACTGAGGCGTCACCCGTCAACCGAGAAATGGCACCCTCCAAAATGTATTCTTGGGAAGACTGAAAGTCGGGGTCAAGAAACAGCTGTTGAAGTTAATGTTTCTCCCTCCCACTCCGTCTGACTGTGGTGCCCTGCCAAGACGAAATGGATTAACGAGCATCAGCTTTCCTTTTCGAGGGATGAGCAAAAGCTATTCATCATGTAGCCTAAGCATTGCAATGCCCAGTGTCGATACGAGGGGCTGCCATTCAGTACTGTCTCCAGGAGACGTGTGTAATGTACTTTAAACCAGCCTTTGAAATGATTCTGATATATTCCACAAAGAAGCTTTACTATATGCAACTCATCGAGCTTTTCCTACCTCAGTATTTCATCTGTTAGGACATACTTCCAGTATTGTTATGAGAACTTTATGACAGGGCTGTGATTACATCCTTTCTGAAGGATTCAGTATCCATGATTTACTAAATTGTTGCACATATATATATATATATATATATATATATATATATATATATACTGGGGTTCCAGTTCAAGGTCATTTAGTGCAAGTGTATCCTTGTGCTATAATTGCAGAGGGGAAATGCATGCAGTGAAAATACACAGGAATGCAGAAAATACAGAAGAGGACAAAACAGATAGAAGGGAGAAATGCGTTAACTAAACATACGGCAGGATACAAATGGCAGCTTAATTAAAATATTTGATAGAAAAAAGAAAAGAATGAAGATTATGGATTAAATAGAAAATCGAATGACTTCATGGAGCATGCCTGTGTACCACTCAAAAGCCTTTTTTTTATATCCACTGCTGTAAACGTGCTGTCCAGTTGAGCCCTGTCGTTTTTATCTGTTTTTAAAGAACTAGTATCACGTTTGACTTTCATAGTGTTGTTTGTGGATGCTTTTTTCATTATGAACAAATGCAAAGCAAATGTTACACCAGGCTACTTTTTCTGGCACCATTTCAAGCAATTATCACAAATCAAGCTTGTTTAGATGTTGTATCTTGAACTATTCACAAGGTGAAATTGCTTAAAAATGTCACCTACAGTAAGTTGCTCCATAAATTGACAGAAAAAAGTTTTCCCAAGAGTTGGTGTTTCATGGGCTTTACCAGTAATCCAAATACTACCACCTAGACATTGGAGGACAACACAACTATTTCCTGTAATGAATTTTCTTTGCATTAAGTTTGTTAGTTGTGTTCTTAATGTTTTCTAACAAAACATATTTATTTTGATTGAAGAGTATTAAAAATGTATACATAACAACGATGTTTACATTTTTAAAAGTGTCTATTAGTCACATAATAATAAAAACAAATAAAAAGCTACTGAAGCATGGGCTATTGATGGCATTGATATTTTGATATGGATATAAGTGCAAATAAAAGATGGACTTCGCTGATGTTTACAGTGCATGTCGTTTTATTCACCGGTTGCTTCCCCAGTCTATTGCCAGTAGTTTGTATTACAATTGGGATCATCGGATAAAAAAAACACAGTGAATAAAACAACACAACAAGACTGGAGCACAAGAACATGAGAACATTTACAAACAAGAGGAGGCCATTCAGCCCATCAGCGCTCATTTGGTTCCTAGCAGCTGAATGATCTCAACACTTTGTCAGGATGGGGTCACTCTGTTTAAAGAAATGCGTCCTATCCTCTGTCCTAAGTCTGTCATTTCCAATTGTCCTCTGGTCCCGGTTTCAGTGCTGTACCTAAAGGTCCTGGAGTGGAATGGATTGAAAGAGCCCAGGTGAGACCTCACTGCTATACGCATTCCTGTGTAAATGGATTGAAAGAGCCCAGGTGAGACCTCACTGCTATACCCATTCCTGTGTAAATGGATTGAAAGAGCCCAGGTGAGACCTCACTGCTATACCCATTCCTGTGTAAATGGATTGAAAGAGCCCAGGTGAGACCTCACTGCTATACCCATTCCTGTGTAAATGGATTGAAAGAGCCCAGGTGAGACCTCACTGCTACATGGAGGGGAGACAAGGTTGCCCATTGGGTCTGCGGTCTAGGAGGTCTCGATCCCGGTCCTGGCGATGGTGAGCGGAGAGAGGAGGTGGTGCTCGGCTGCTCCATTGTGCGGAAGCCAGGGAGTCCTCGAAATCCTCTGCTAGTTTCACTGCCTCTTCCAGGTGGTCGGGGTTGTGGCGCCGTATCCATGCCTGGGTTTTGGCGCCGATCACATGGCAAAACTGCTCGACCACGATAGCCTAGCCCATCTCCAAGTTCGTTTTCTGGGTGAGGTTGAGCCAGTGCACCATGTGGTCACACAACTTCTGTGCGACAACCCTGGGGCGTGTATCCAGGGATCTCTTGTACTCCCGGAGCCGTAGTCTGTGTGTTTCCCCCGTGATGTCGAGACGGCGCAGAATGGCTTACTTTACCAGGTTGTACTGGGCGGCTTCAGCGTCCGTCATGGCCTGGTAGACACCCTGAGCCTCCCCGATCAGGCAGGGTCCCAGCTTGCTTGCCTGGAATTCCTTGGGCCATGACACGGTGGTAGCCAGCCTCTCAAAAGCGACCATCTTTTGTGCCCTTGCTTTTGGTGCCGTCATCATGGGTCCTGTTGGTGTATTGGACAGTATCGCCAGCCCGACCCTCTCGATCAGCGCCATGTACCGTTCCTGTCTCCGTCTTTCCTCGACCTCCCGTCTGGTGTCCAGCACCTCCAGCAGCACCGCTAGTGAAACGTAATCCATCCCTTCTTATCTAACACCATGTGTGGCAAAGTGGTTAACAGTGTGCAGGTGCAGGAATGCAGCAGTGATCAATGAACAGACAGACAACGATAATCCAGGTGCAATGATATTTTATTTGTAAATCCAATGGTCTGATGACACAAATACAGCAAACAATAGCAATGCTAACACGCAATACAGCAGCGCTTATTGCTCTGTTTTAATCCAAGGGTTGGTCCTGAAATAATAACAGTCCCGTTCCTAAACACCCACACGTAACACAAAACACAATGAAATAATAACAGTCCCGTTCCTAAACACCCACACAAAACACAAAACACAATGAAATAATAACAGTCCCGTTCCTAAACACCCACACATAACACAAAACACAATGAAATAATAACAGTCCCGTTCCTAAACACCCACACAAAACACAATGAAATAATAACAGTCCTGTTCCTAAACACCCACACATAACACAAAACACAATGAAATAATAACAGTCCCGTTCCTAAACACCCACACATAACACAAAACACAATGAAATAATAACAGTCCCGTTCCTAAACACCCACACGTAACACAAAACACAATGAAATAATAACAGTCCCGTTCCTAAACACCCACACATAACACAAAACACAATGAAATAATAACAGTCCCGTTCCTAAACACCCACACATAACACAAAACACAATGAAATAATAACAGTCCCGTTCCTAAACACCCACACATAACACAAAACACAATGAAATAATAACAGTCCCGTTCCTAAACACCCACACATAACACAAAACACAATGAAATAATAACAGTCCCGTTCCTAAACACCCACACATAACACAAAAGACAATGAAATAATAACAGTCCCGTTCCTAAACACCCACATGTAACACAAAACACAAACACAAGTCCACAGTGAGTGCTATAGTGCTCGTGGTGTAAATACAGTTATTCGTGAACAAGGTGCAGTGTTGTCCGGGTTTAGTGCTGGCCTGTAGCGACAGTTCTAGATCGTGTTAGCTGTCGAATAATAACAAACAAACAGTTTTTTAGACACGACAAACAAACAAAACACTCACGATTACAATACAGGTCTCCTTCCGGTTTAGCATTTAACCATAACAAGGAACAGATCACTTTGCTACGCCCCCTTTTGTACCGTCAATCATGACCCCATGGTTAACTAGTGCAACCGCTCCTCCAATCTGCGGCTACCACATCGTTTCCCTTCCCGGGTCGATGATTTAGTGTATCATGGCTCCGCCCCCTTTCTAGATGATCAACCTCTGTCTAACCCTGGGAATGAATTGTCTGGCCATCCAGTCCAGTTCCCTTTACACAGCGCCTCCACAGGTCGGGAGGGAGATTTATCACCAAGAATCATTCTGTTTCTGTCACACACCTACATAACTGTGAGGCCCACAGTATGAAAAGTTACAAACCCTCTGCTTGAGAGAATACACTATGCACTTATGAGGATTTCAGACTTGAATCTTAATGCCAGTATTTAGACTTTCTGAGTTTAATGAAATGTATAGTAGATGTATAGTCAAATAAGAAAACTCATCCATTATATATTTAATGTTTGCACAGACTATTTAAAAATTGTAATTATCTTCTATAGCTTTTAAGTTGCTAACACTAAAACAACTACTCTTCACATATTAGTTCCAAGTGCCTAACCCCTGAGTAAAGCAGTGCTGTTTTTTTTTATTATGGGGTAACATAAGAGCCATTAGTTTTTGAACTTCACAGTTAATTTGGTCAAATGTGACCCACCGAAAAAACTGCATATGACTTGCTCTACATCATCTGGTGCGCGTTCCCAGTACCAATGGCTGTTTTTCCTGTGACACACGTTTTTTTCAGTGTCGACTGCGTTGATATGAACTGGAAGTGAAGCCTTGAAGTTTCTGCAAGGAGTGATCAATATATTTTCTTCACTAATACCTTAAAATAAAATACCATTCAAAATATCAAACTCACCACAACGTGCAATGCATATTAGGCAAGATTTGCTGGAATTGTTGTGTTATGTATTTTAATTAAATGGAATATATACAGAACAGGAATTCACATGAAGTAAACATTACGATAGATTTCTCAGAATCCAATCCGATTCCTAGGATAGCATTGAAATTACCACACCACTATTCCCTCAGCATCCACAGCTGGATTTTTAAAGAGCATTTTACAGCACTAGGGAATAACCTTAGGTTTCATCAACCACCTTTTCTTGGTTATCCCTGTATTACCCCTAAATATAAGAGGCTGGATTCCACAGTGCTGTAAAATACTCTAAACAATCCAGCTGTGGCTTATCCCTTTGTGGTATAGGTTGGCTAAATCAACCCCTGAGCTTTACAAATGTTGTCGTTTCACAGCAAATGTGATTAAGATTCTTATCAATGCAAGCCAGCTATCACTAGTTGTTATCTTATTTTCTGACTGAGGTATCATCAATATTACCGTAGCTCACGTTATCAAAAACAATGTTCTGCTTGATCAATGAAGCAAATAGGGGGAGTGAGCCTGTTCAGCTTACTTAACAGGATCATGTACAGTGAAGCATGAAACCTTGCTTCGAACCCTAGTCTAGAGTGCTGGAGAGACGGCGAGTTTCACTGTGGAGGATCATGTGTGCGCTGGCTACGCATTGACAGTTTTATGTCCTGAAACCTTGGCGTAAGGTCGCTCCTGTCCTGCTCATAGACATCAGCTCTCACTTTGCAGTGGCGGGTCACGTCTCTGTGTGTCCAGGAGCTGCAGAGAAAATACTTTACAAAAAAAAAAAAAAAAAAAAAAAGCTTAAAAGTTCACAGTAACCGTTTTCTTTTCTGTGAGCCTGTTTTTTATTTTTACAATTAATTGTTGGGAAATATATATTTTTTGTAAGCTCAGGTAGTTTTCTGAATGAATGTGTGCAATAGTTAGTGGTATAATTAGGGGACTCAAGGTACTCACTTTAAACATTGGACAGAGAAAGGAAGAGGGAGTGAGAGACAGAGAGATAGAGGGAGAGAGGGAGAGAGAGAGCCTACCAGCCAGGAGGCACAAAAAAAACAGCAGGCTGCCCTGGTAGAAAATGACATGCTGGAGAGAACAGATTAAAAATCACCTCTACAGTTCTCTCAATAGATAATCCACTCTAGCAAAGTATCTCATTATCATAAAGAACCCCAAAAACAAACACTTATCAGTGACCACAAATTGGCCGTCGAAATGGGCAGACTCACAGTGGAGACCCAGAGAGGAGTGACTCTGTACCCAGTGCCACAGTGGAGAGATTGAGACTGAGACCCACTTCATCCTCCACAGTGAGAGATATAGAGAGCGATACTCCCTCAGGCTTGCAGATAAAATAGATGGCTTTCTGCTCCAGAGCCAAGAGGAGCAACTGCATGTCTTTCTGGGGGAAGAGTGAGAGAGGGAGCAGTGATAATAGGTCCAGAATTTGTAGCAGCCTGCCACAAGGCCAGAGACACACAGTAGATGAGCCCAACACACAAATATCATTGTGTTCATTTCATATCTGTTTTTTTGTGTTCTCTAATGCATTGCATCTTTGACAATATTTGTGCAACTTGTCATGCCTATAAAGTATTTGGAGAGAGAGAGAGACAGAGAGAGAGAGAGAGAGAGAGAGAGAGAGATCCAGGGAAATCTAAAGCCCACCACACACAGCCCGACTCAAGCCGTCCCGACTCATCTCATCGAGTTTCCACAGATTCTGCGATCAGTTGTGCTCAGTTTTGGTTTGACGTCACAATTGAGTTTTTCCCTACTGGGTGTCGCACACTGCTAAGACTGAATTACTGACCACAACTAGATACTGGTGATTACTATGTATGCCAATTTAATTAATACAGCCCTGTACACATTTTTGTATTAACTTAGCCCAACATAGCGACCCTCATATTATGCATGGCATCGTATGCTGACTAGATGACGGAGACAGCACCGCGCGGCAACCAAAAAAAGTACTTAGCCTATTAATTTAGCTATTAACCATTGCAAATGTTTAGACAGTGTTTGACTTTTTGTATGGATTGTCTACTACACTTTAGCCTGTGGTAAATAAAATCTAACCTGTTGGTTTTTATTTGACTTTGGCGTTTTTTTCTCAGCATGTGGATCTAGGGGATTGTGATTAGTGACCTACTGGAGATCGACGCACCGGTTACTTCTGTTTTAACGCAGTAAGAAAATATAGGCTGCCAGTAGATTCATAATAAAAAGGTAAATTGATAATTTACCTTTGATTAGTAAACGCCTAAAAAAACTATTCAAATGTGCACATATCTGGTATTTTTGAATTTGGGACACTCAGAGCAATTCAAGACTAATGTATTTTTACCTGTGGAACTAAAGCTGTCAATATTCCGCCATCTTGTATGACAAGTTACATGACAAGCTACGTCACTTAAACCTGCTTCACCATTGGTTGACACCCTTATGACTAATCGGTCTCAGTCCGTCTTGGTCGGCAACCGCCGCACACAGAGAGACTGATCACATCTGAACAACACTGTGTCTGAAAAAGATTCAACATGTTCAATCTTCAAATCTGAAGACATCCCGACTGAAATCTGCATAATCTTGGTTTTAAGGGTACGCACACTGCTATTCATCAACACTCTGTATGGCCAGTTGAGATGAGATGAGTCGGGACGGCTTGAGTCGGTGTGTGTAGTGGGCTTAAGAAAACTGGTGAGGCTACGCCCACTTGCAGCAGGACCGGAGAGAAAAATGCTAATAAACAGTTTATAAACGCAAACAATGCTTGCCTGAAATGTTAAAATGTATTCCTACAACTAATATTTATTACACGACACCAAAGCAGTACTGTGAAATCACAACTAAAATCACACTGGCTTTAGTTATTTGTTGGAGCTCCTTACTATGCCAAACGTGATAAAATAGAGATAAAAAAAGGATAAACGAAATACACTTAAATAATAAAAGCGCTTGGGGTAAAAACTGGATAATGAAACTAAAAACAGGGATGGTTTTTAGAGCAGCGGTCCTTCCTCTCTCCCACAGTTCTCTGCCATCCCTGTTCTTTTTTCCACCCAAATCACACTGTGTCGTGTCTCGTCTCATCTCGTCTCGTCTGGTCTGCTTTCTGCCCCACTCCTCCTGCCGCTCTCCATTTCCTGTCTAAATACAGGGACACTCCTCCCCTATTGCCCTGCCGATCTATCGTCAGCCAGGCCGCATAATTCATATTGCGGGGCTCCCGAGTGGCGCATCCGGTAAAGACGCTTCACATGGAGAGACGTCGCCGGTTCGAGTCCAGGCTATTCAACTGCTGATCGTGGACGGGAGCTCCCAGGGGGCGGCGCACAATTGGCCGAGCGCTGCATGGGGGGTGTCCTCGGTTCACCGCGCGCCAGCGACCCATGTGGTCTGGCCGGGCGCCTGCGAGCCTGCCTGCCTGTAAGTTGCCCAGAGCTGCGTTGTCCTCCGACACTGTAGCTCAGAGGTGACTGCATGGCGGGCCTGCAGTGTGAAAAGAAGCAGTCGGCTGACGCCACATGCTTCAGAGGACAGCGTGTGTTCATCTTCACCACTCCCAAGTCAGCACAGGGTGGTAGTGGTGAGCTGAGCCTAAAAATAATTTGGCCATTCCAAATTGGGAGAAAAAATGTTAAAAACAATTGGTGACTACTAAAATAATAATATTTTTTTAAAAATCACATTGCACCCGATCCAGTCACCAATTTGCTTTTAGCCATCTCAGTAAAAACTACATTACCCAGCAGCCTCTCTGCCGTCACATGTAAATCACCTCACACAGCCCCGTATCTCTACAAAAACAAACAATACTCTTTGTGAAACAAACGTGAAAAATCAAAAGCGCCAATAATAATAAAGCAAAAACGTATAGTACTTATAAAACGTGCTCCAAATAATATAAATCAAAAAGTGAATAAAAACACACACATACACAATTGGTAACGTGCTCAAAAGAAAAGTGCTTAATTCACTCTGATCCCTAACTACAGTTAAATTGACAGCCTTAGATATATGATCCATAACTATTAAACACTCAATAGTACTACATTTAGAAATACTAAAAGAAATGTAATTGAAGATGTTGAGAAAGATTTGATAGGTGCAGCCTGTGTAGAGTACGATGCAGTTGTTTTTTTTTTTTAATACAAGTGGGGAAAAAAAATAAAGCTGCCTGCTTGGTATTTTGGCCTCCCTAGACGTTGTGTAATTATGTAACATTAAATCCACCTGTCATAAAACTCTTAAAGGTTACCACAATTTAGTGTAATTTCAGCAAATTAACTTTCGCCTGTAGGGATCATTCTTCTTGTTGGAATGTATATTTTCCCAATGGAGCATTATGAGCAAAGGAGTTCCCCCAGGATTGATTTGGATGACTGGGAGAGCAGTGGGAAACATTACAAATCCAAATCTACTAGACAGGGATACTTGTATCATCTACATTCTCCTATTGTTTCATGGCTTAGTCGGTTTAATATCCGATTATGTGTGTTCTGTATGACTTTCTGTTGCTTTTCTGCTTATATTGTTAAAACTATAGCAGTAATGATTGCTTCTGAAAAGCCTCCTCAAAGCTGATAGTGGGCAGGTGAGATAGGGGCGCATATCAGTGTTCACAGGACGCACACTGCTTCTCCTCTGGGTTTCTAGTGCACAGCTCATCACTAATGAGTATCTACACCTCACTTCCTCACAATCAGCCTTGAGGAGAAAGACAGAAATATCAGTACAATAGAGATGTGTTGATGGCTTCTGTGTGTTTATTCCAGGCAGATATGTGTTGTTCAGAATTCAGAAATATAGTATGCCTGTTGAGCCTTAATTGTTTCTTGAAGGAGTTATGTAACACAAATTAAGCTAATGAACAATATCTCCTGACCTGAGAGTTTTGCAAAATTATTTATTTTAATTCAGCACCAGATATGATGCTCTGCTGAATTCTCTGATTTGAGCTGAGTTTCTACAAACCTATGCAGATGCATCTGTTTGGTTTCCTTCTACAGCTGATTAATGACCCAGGATACCATGTGTGAATAATAAATAAGCAATTGCAATTACATCGAAAAAGATATTGCACTGGGTTAGGTACTGCACAGGATAGGTAATGAATGTGTTCTACATAGTACTGACAGACTACAGATTTAAAGGAACGCTAACCAGTGGTTTAAAATCTATTTATTTACTCATTCGTTCTTAATTTTTAACATTACAACTGGTCCATGTTTTATTATGTTGAGAATCTTTTGGTGCTGTGTTTGTTTTGCTAATTCAGCTTATGCAAATATATTAACGACAATGCAATAGATAAGAGGCTGTGCCCTGGTACCTTTTTCTGTAGTTCACATGTCCTGATTGCAGCTAGCCCATTGGAGTGAGTTTGAATTACAACACAGTACAAGAAGCCACTTTTCAGCTACTGTTAAAAGGGAGGCGATGATGATAGTGCTAGTGCTGTTTTTTTAACCCTTGGTTAGGACTCCTGACAAAGTTAATTGTGTGTCAAGGGAATGGGAATTGCTGTACCAGCAGCAGAAAGGAAAGGAGGTGATCCTAATGCCCTATAAAGAGCTTCATCGCTCTCTCTCTCTCTCTTGACAGGATGAGGACTCCCAACTCTCCAGCCCGGTGCTTTCTCTCAGCTCTGCCCAGCACCATAGTCTTCAGCCAGCCTCGGTTTGGAGGGACTGGGAGCATGATGGCCTGTGTCAAAGTGGTTAGTAGAGCGCAGGTGTAGAGGTGACGCAGTGCTCTAATAATAACACACAGGCAGAATTCAGGTGCAAACAGTTCTTTTATTATCTGTTTCGCAGTTTTGCACCGTTTTAGTCCTGAAATAATAATAAACTAAGACAATGTCCCAGCACAGCTCCGCGTCCTTTCACGGTGCTCCCGTGCTGGTGGTGAATACACAGTAAATACTGACTGGTGCAGTAGTTGTAATTCAGGGTTAATGCTGGCTTGACAGCGACAGCTCCCGGGTGTTTAGCCGTCTAATAATTATAAATAAACAGATTAGACACACAACAAAATACAGCACTTACGGTTATACTTTCTCAGTCCGTTCGCTTGTAACCAAAACAAAGGAACAGATTGCATCGGATGGCTGGCTTCCGACTGACCCTGGAATGAACTGCCAAACCATCCAGTCTGGGGCACACAGTTCCTGTTATAACGTACCCTCACAGGTCAGGAGGGAGATTGTTGACTAGGATTCATTCGCTCTCTGTCACATGGCCATAATGCCATTTTCTCAATTTTGCGAGAATTCTACCTTTACTCCAGTGTAAATCTGCAGTCTCTTAGAATAGAAATATGTAGTGGAACTTGTTATAATGGCCTCGCTACACAAATCCCACCTTGCTCAGGCTTGCTCAGAGACAGCCCCAAAGATAATATATGCTGGAGAATTTTAAAGCATGACAAATATCCAGGAGGGCTGAAGAGTCATATGGCAAATTTTGAGTAAGAACAACACACATTATGGGACAATAAACAGATTACACGTTAAATGATATTCAAATTCCGAGTGCATAAAGATTTCCTTAAATCTTGCGGTACCTGCGATGAGAGTTCAATGTACCTGTCAGAATGGGTCTTGCATAATAAGAGAAACAGTGCCCGTGAGGATAGCTAAATTGCTCAACATTTCCAGCTGAATGTTAAAGTTAACTTCGGGGCCAGATATTTGTAATATGTTAAACTATGTTACACTATGTCTTTCATGGAATATTAACAGGGTAAAGCACAATTGGCACAGGCTGGTAATCCACCACAGTACCATGGCATGATCTGTACCACAGTGGTAATTAGTTGTAATTGCATTTCAGACTTGTTGCATGCACTGTGTACCGTCTTTCCACGTGGTTACCGATTCGATGTGGATAAGTACATGATTGCAACCGGGACAATCATGAATTTATGCTTGTTGAATCAGAAGATCAATTTTAGAAAAAAATGTAAAACTTTTTTGCTATATATTGTTTTTTTGCACACAATCACACTTTCTTGAAACAATAACCCTGATTCAAGTCTACTTCCTCAGAAGCATAAGTGGTAGAAGTTGATATGAAAATCTAGAAGCCAATAGAAGTTGAAATGCAGATTGAAAAGAGTCCTTTTCTGATCGTCAGCAAACCCTGATCAAACCCTGCTGGCTGACTGGCACAACATCGTCTCTCCAACGGACTCCGACAGAACAAGTTCCCTAATGCCCATCAGTGGAAGTGTGGACCGAGTGGTCACGTGCGGAGTAGGAAACGCAGGTACTGAAACTGGAGAACAGTGCAGGGTTGGCACTTTTATTCACTATTTAAACAAAAGCACAAATAAACAAAAGTCATCTCCCGAGGCGGTGAAATTTCCTGATATTGAAATGAGATGCGGCGGCTTTGTAATACAGATGAGAATGTTTGTGGAAAAAGAACACTGGAGGACCGGAGATGACATTGAACTTTCTCTCACCCCTTCCTTCTGAGTTCCTGTGATTGTTCTGCATGCATGGCTAATTGAAACATGTGTTTTTTCTATACTATAACATAATATAAAGTCACATAATTGTGTCATTCTTTCTCACTGCAGTGTTTGAGTGTTGCTGTCAGGCGTACAGCAAGGAGACAGTCCACTAAAATACAGCATGCTCTCCAACCGATGAACTGGTATAGCCACTCCACTAGCTTGTCTGCTAGATTGCTTGGTTAACAGTAGCATGGTTTGAATCTCCCCTCTAACTGCCTCGCTGTTTACCAGTGCTGCACTCTGTTGAAATGCACCATGGTAAAAGCATAGCAAACTAACATAGAATAACATGGCAAAGCAAGCATAGTACATTTCAGAAGAGAATGATAAAGTATGGTTAAAAAATACAGTACTGTGCAAAAGTTTTAGGCAGGTGTGGAAAAATGCTGTAAAGTAAGAATGCTTTCAAAAATAGACATGTTAATAGATTATATTTATCAATTAACTAAATGCAAAGTGAGTGAACAGAAGAAAAATCTAAATCAAATCCATATTTGGTGTGACCACCCTTTGCCTTCAAAACAGCATCAAGCATCAGTTCTTCTAGGTACACTTGCACACAGTTTTTGAAGGAACTCGGCAGGTAGGTTGGCCCAAACATCTTGGAGAACTAACCACAGTTCTTCTGTGGATTTAGGCAGCCTCAGTTGCTTCTCTCTCTTCATGTAATCCCAGACAGACTCGATGATGTTGAGATCAGGGCTCTGTGTGGGCCATACCATCACTTCCAGGACTCCTTCTTCTTCTTTACGCTGAAGATAGTTCTTAATGACTTTCAGCTGTATGTTTGGGGTCGTTGTCATGCTGCAGAATAAATTTGGGGCCAATCAGATGCCTCCCTGATGGTATTGCATGATGGATAAGTATCTGCCTGTACTTCTCAGCATTGAGGAGACCATTAATTCTGACCAAATCCCCAACTCCATTTGCAGAAATGCAGCCCCAAACTTGCAAGGAACCTCCACCATGCTTCACTGTTGCCTGCAGACACTCATTCGTTGCACGCTCTCCAGCCCTTCGCGAACAAACTGCCTTCTGCTACAGCCAAATATTTCAAATTTTGACTCATCAGTCCAGAGCACCTGCTGCCATTTTTCTGCACCCCAGATCCTGTGTTTTCGTGCATAGTTGAGTCGCTTGGCCTTGTTTCCACGTCGAAGGTATGGCTTTTGGCCGCAAGTCTTCCATGAAGGCCACTTCTGACCAGACTTCTCCGGACAGTAGATGGGTGTACCAGGGTCCCACTGTTTTCTGCCAGTTCTGAGCTGATGGCACTGCTGGACATCTTCCGATTGCGAAGGGAAGTAAGCATGATGTGTCTTTCATCTGCTGCAGTAAGTTTCCTTGGCCGACCACTGTCGTCTCACGGTCCTCAACGTTGCCCGTTTCTTTGTGCTTCTTCAAAAGAGCTTGGACAGCACATCTGGAAACCCCTGTCTGCCTTGAAATTTCTGCCTGGGAGAGACCTTGCTGATGCAGTATAACTACCTTGTGTCTTGTTGCTGTGCTCAGTCTTGCCATGGTGTATGACTTTTGACAGTAAACTGTCTTCAGCAACCTCACCTTGTTAGCTGAGTTTGGCTGTTCCTCACCCAGTTTTATTCCTCCTACACAGCTGTTTCTGTTTCAGTTAATGATTGTGTTTCAACCTACATATTGAATTGATGATCATTAGCACCTGTTTGGTATAATTGTTTAATCATACACCTGACTATATGCCTACAAAATCCCTGACTTTGTGCAAGTGTACCTAGAAGAATTGATGCTGTTTTGAAGGCAAAGGGTTGTCACACCAAATATGGATTTGATTTAGATTTTTCTTCTGTTCACTCACTTTGCATTTAGTTAATTGATAAATATAATCTATTAACATGTCTATTTTTGAAAGCATTCTTACTTTACAGCATTTTTTCACACCTGCCTAAAACTTTTGCACAGTACTGTATATAGTGAAAAAGCAAGATAAATGCATAATTAAAGCAAGAAAATGATCGGAAACAATTTAAAATCACCATGGTAGAACATAAGAACATAAGAAAGTTTACAAACGAGAGGAGGCCATTCAGCCCATCTTGCTCGTTTGGTTGTTAGTAGCTTATTGATCCCAGAATCTCACCAAGCAGCTTCTTGAAGGATCCCAGGGTGTCAGCTTCAACAACATTACTGGGGAGTTGGTTCCAGACCCTCACAATTCTCTGTGTAAAAAGTGCCTCCTATTTTCTGTTCTGAATGCCCTTTATCTAATCTCCATTTGTGACCCCTGGTCCTTGTTTCTTTTTCAGGTCAAAGAAGTCCCTGGCTCGACATTGTCTATACCTTTTAGGATTTTGAATGTTTGAATCAGATCGCTTAGTCTTCTTTGTTCAAGACTGAATAGATTCAATTCTTTTAGCCTGTCTGCATGACATGCCTTTTAAACCGGGATAATTCTGGTTGCTCTTCTTTGCACTCTTTCTAGAGCAGCAATATCCTTTTTGTAACGAGGTGACCAGAACTGAACACAATATTCTAGGTGAGGTCTTACTAATGCATTGTAAAGTTTTAACATTACTTTCCTTGATTTAAATTCAACACTTCTCACAATATATCCGAGCATTTTGTTGGGCTTTTTTATAGCTTCCCCACATTGTCTAGATGAAGACATTTCTGAGTCAACATAAACTCCTAGGTCTTTTTCATAGTTCCCTTCTTCAATTTCAGTATCTCCCATATAATATTTATAATGCACATTTTTATTGCCTGCATGCAATACTTTACACTTTTCTCTATTCCAGCTGTCCATATGGTCCTTTACAAGGTGCTGGCAGTATCCCAAAAAATACCACAGTTTTGGTCTTGTCTTTTAATTTCCTTCCTAGCTCTCTGAATTTGTTTTGCAGGGATCTTGGTCTGTCTCTTCCAATGTTGGTTGTACCGATGTGGACAACTACTACCGGGTCGTCTCCTGTTGGTTCTAGGAACCTGTTCACGTTTTCAGTGATGTGCTTGACAGAGGCTCCTGGAAGGCAGCACACTGTTGTAGTAAGGGGGTCCAAACTGTGAACTGAACTTGCTGTGTTTCTCAATATGGAGTCCCCAACAATCATGACCTCCCTTCTTTTTGCTGCCTGGCCAGCACTGTTTATAGGATCCTGGATGTTGTTTCTTTCATTCTCTTGATGTTGGTTTTGGTCATCTAAATGTTGAGTGGCTCAAATTTGTTGGATGTCTGGATTTGTGGTGGTTGTGTTTGACGAAGTTTCTTTTTTTCCCTGCTTCTGCCTATCTGAACCCAGCTGTTTGGACTCTCTTCCATCTCCCTGGTGGCTTTCAGTCTGCTAGGGGTGCAGACTTCCATGAATTGTGGGTGTGTCAGCTCCTCAAGCTCCTGTTGCTGTCTCATTTCCTCCAGCTCCTTTTCTAGCAGGCTTAATCGTTGAAGCAAGTCCTGGGTCGTGCAGCACTTTACACAAACTTGGTTGAGCTCTGTTGGGTTTTCTCGGATTTCCCACATCATGCAGTTGTCACAGATTACTGGCTTGAAGACCATGTTTGTTTTTTTGGGTTTTTTTTTTGGAAGTTTAGTTTAGCTTCTGCAGCTGTCAACCTGCTTTCAAACTGCTTCTAACTGCGCTGTACTTGTCCACGACTGTACTTCTCCCACGATGTCGCTTCCATCGTTAAACGAAAACAGCACCAGAAGGGTGCCCACTACTATGAATTTAATATTTATTCATTAAGCCACTTATTGTGTTACCACTGTACAGGGCCATTGAAAAATCCATGTGAGTAATGTGGTCAGGATAAATTGGTGAATTGATTGCCAATTTAACATGTGCACCTGTATAAAAGAACACCACAAGGCTCAGTTCAGGGGAGAGTGCAGCTGTTTGTGAGTGCTGTAATATGTTGTTGTATAGGCCCTGGGCTGGGCATCTTCATTTTTTTAGATTTGTTCATTTCTTTCTTAGTTTTCTTGTTAATAAACTAAAGGCACAGTCTCATGAAATACAGTCACAGGGCTGCATCCTGGCTGTGTGAATAAGCTCTGGTCCTCCCATGGTTTAGGGAGGCAAAGTCAGCTGGCACTGAGTCATCTCGCCACACTACAGTGACCCTTGGACAGCTCAAGTGGGAACCTGCAAAGCTGGAATTTGTCTTTCAGGGGTTGTGGAATCGGAGGTTGCCCACTAATCATCAGTTCTCCTGCACTGTTGTGGGGAGTTGCTACTGTGAGGGAACAGAATTGGATATTCTAAATTGGGTACAAATTATGGGGGTTTAAAAAACGTGGCATATTAAATGTATCTTTAAAAAAAACCTATGTGTTATATTGCGAGTGCTTCCTGCCATGCTTGACCATTGGCTACCCAACCACAGGGCCACAGTTCTGTCTCAGGTAGGGTTCTGAAGGAGATGGGTTGCCACAGTTAAATAAATACTACATTACACAAGGACATGAATGGAACGCATTGTTACTCAGCCTTCCCACACTTTAAAACCCCATTGCTGTGTCTCACTTACAGAAATACAGTCTTCATCACTGCATACCCAGCAATGTCTTGTTCCTGCTTTTGTTTTGAATTCAGCACAGTATTAAGCGGTTGTTCTTTTGCTTGGCAGCCTGCAGTAACCAGAACAGCTCCCCTCCTTCTTTCTGCTATTTCACACCCAACTGAAGAGACCCATGTGGTCTCCTTAGCTTACACAAATTCTCTTTTATTCCATGTTGGCCTGATAAAAGCAGATCAAATCATATTCTAGTTAAGTGAGAGCAGAGTGCAAAGACACTAATTGTATTATCCAGTGCCACCTCTGCTAAGAACTTGATTTCTTCCTCCTATCTTTTGAACATTTGTTATTGACTTCATTTTTCCAAAAATATGTCTCACTTTGTTTTGATCAGATTATTCGTGTTTTAAAATCTGGCAGTGTATGGAGGCAGTCTGTCCGACAGCTTGTGTGTTGTATTCCATGCTTTTTCAGTTATCTAGAGAACATTTATTTTTATTTGTCTAGTGAACTCCTCGTCAAATTTGGATGAAACTTGCTACGGATTTTCTTTTACAAGCTATTGAGTGTAAAATAGTCTCTCATTGTTTGCCTCTCCATACATATGTCACAAAATGTTTAATATATCTAGAGAAACGTCTGTTAAATTATGATGAAACGTGATTGGGTCATATTTTATTCATGCTTTTGAGAGTATCAAAATCTGGGGTTATATGAAGGTATCTGTTCATCTGTACAGTATGTCAGACTTACATGTTTACAGATACATGCCATGAACATACTCCAGGTCATGTTGAACTGTTTCATGTTAGCTGTAATTTCATATTCACAGCCGTGGTGGTGGATGAATGTCACTGACTTATAATATAGGATTATAGGATGGTGAATATCTGATTGGCTGAAAGATCCTACGCAGTCGATGATGTTCTTATAATGTGGTATCTTATAACGTGAACACAGTTACAGTGCAATGCACGGCCCCAGGAGCAAAGAGGCAGGAAAAACCTACAAAAGAGCAGTGAGAAGTTAAACAGTAGCGAATCTGCTGCCAATTTGTTTTTTTTGCATCCCAAGCGCTTATGATATATCTAAAATCATCAGTATGCGTGGCAGTATTTTGTATTATCCATATCAGTACGGTTGACATCACATGCTTACCTGAGGCAGCTCTCAGACTGTCAACCCTATGATATATTTTGAATTTCATGAGGGATTATGATGCTCATGAAAGAGCTTGGCTTGGCAGTACTAGAGAGTCCAGTGTTCTTTTTATCTACAATGTTATGGATCGCTAAAGCAGTGATGATGTCAGCTTCCCTACACTGCCTCTAGCCAGCCCTGGAGGGAGCTCCCTCTAGACTGCTGTCTGAGTTCTTCAGTCTTCATACCGGTCCAAGTGTGATCTGCTTGCTGGAGTGATGAGGACTTCTGGGACTGTCTGCAGAGGGATAACGTGAGAACCCCGCCCCCCATCCTCTCCCCTCCCCCCTCGCCTTCATTTCCCCCCCCTCGCCTTCATTTGTGGCAGAAACTCAGTTATCCAGAGCAGGACCAATCAAGAAACTTACTTTTTTTCCTGAAATGATATCAGTGTGTACAAATCACTTTCAATGGTCAAGGCCAGCTCCAGTAATTAAAATATAAGTCAGTGGTCTATGGTGCTGATGTCACTTCCTTCTTCTCAGAGCAGTTGCCAAGGGGACGATTCTAAGCATTATAATTGCAGCACAGAGTTTTTTTGTTTTTTTTAAATACGGGCAAGATTCACATGGCTTGTTGTGATTACAGTCTGGAGGAAAAGGACTGTATCATTTGGGGGATGCTACTTTAAAATACAGTACTGTGCAAAAGTTTTAGGCAGGTGTGATAAAATGCTGTAAAGTAAGAATGCTTTCAAAAATAGACATGTTAATAGATTATATTTATCAATTAACTAAATGCAAAGTGAGTGAACAGAAGAAAAATCTAAATCAAATCCATATTTGGTGTGACCACCCTTTACCTTCAAAACAGCATCAAGCATCAATTCTTCTAGGTACACTTGCACACAGTTTTTGAAGGAACTCGGCAGGTAGGTTGGCCCAAACATCTTGGAGAACTAACCACAGTTCTTCTGTGGATTTAGGCAGCCTCAGTTGCTTCTCTCTTCATGTAATCCCAGACAGACTCGATGATGTTGAGATCAGGGCTCTGTGGGGGCCATACCATCACTTCCAGGACTCCTTGTTCTTCTTTACGCTTAAAGACAGTTCTTAATGACTTTCGATGTATGTTTGGGGTCGGTGTCATGCTGCAGAATAAATTTGGGGCCAATCAGATGCCTCCCTGATGGTATTGCATGATGGATAAGTATCTGCCTGTACTCTCAGCATTGAGGAGACCATTAATTCTGACCAAATCCCCAACTCCATTTGCAGAAATGCAGCCCCAAACTTGCAAGGAACCTCCACCATGCTTCACTGTTGCCTGCAGACACTCATTCGTACTCTCTCCAGCCCTTCGGTGAACAAACTGCCTTCTGCTACAGCCAAATATTTCAAATTTTGACTCATCAGTCCAGAGCACCTGCTGCCATTTTTCTGCACCCCAGTTCCTGTGTTTTCGCATAGTTGAGTCGCTGGCCTTGTTTCCACGCCGGAGGTATGGCTTTTGGCCGCAAGTCTTCCATGAAGGCCACTTCTGACCAGACTTCTCCGGACAGTAGATGGGTGTACCAGGGTCCCACTGTTTTCATGCTCTGAGCTGATGGCACTGCTGGACATCTTCCGATTCAAGGGAAGTAAGCATGATGTGTCTTTCATCTGCTACAGTAAGTTTCCTTGGTCGACCACCGCGCTCACGGACCTCAACGCTGTTCGCTTTCTTTGTGCTTCTTCAAAAGAGCTTGACAGCACATCTGGAAACCCCTGTCTGCCTTGAAATTTCTGCCTGGGAGAGACCTTTGCTGATGCAGTATAACTACCTTGTGTCTTGTTGCTGTGCTCAGTCTTGCCATGGTGTATGACTTTTGACAGTAAACTGTCTTCAGCAACCTCACCTTGTTAGCTGAGTTTGGCTGTTCCTCACCCAGTTTTATTCCTCCTACACAGCTGTTTCTGTTTCAGTTAATGATTGTGTTTCAACCTACATATTGAATTGATGATCATTAGCACCTGTTTGGTATAATTGTTTAATCATACACCTGACTATATGCCTACAAAATCCCTGACTTTGTGCAAGTGTACCTAGAAGAATTGATGCTGTTATGAAGGCAAAGGGTTGTCACACCAAATATGGATTTGATTTAGATTTTTCTTCTGTTCACTCACTTTGCATTTAGTTAATTGATAAATATAATCTATTAACATGTCTATTTTTGAAAGCATTCTTACTTTACAGCATTTTTTCACACCTGCCTAAACCTTTTGCACAGTACTGTATGTTCTACGAAACCTCAGAAACCAACCTGTCAAAAAATCTGGTTAAAATCAATGGCTCCTGCAAATTCCAGCAACTGCTGGTAAGCTGGTATCGAGCAAAGAATTCGAAATTAGAACAGATATTTCCCATCAGGAATATAAAATCTCAGATAAGGCCTCCAGCAAATTGAGGACAAATTGGATAAATAGTTGACTTTAGAACTTTTCTCTTGCGTATTAGCAACCACGACAGAAAACCTTTCGAAGACAGCACTTTATTCAGCAACAACTTTTAGCCATTGCAGCTTATAGGAACATAAGGAAAGCTATGAACGAGGGGAGGTCATTCAACCTATCAGTGCTCCTCCAAGATTGCTACTGTGGTTGATCTCAAAACTTTGTAAAGTGAGGCCCCCAATGATTCAGCCTTGATAACATGGCTGGGTAACCCATTCCATACCCTCACCACTCTCTGAGGAAGCAAGGGCTTCCTTCGCTCTGCGCTATGTCTATCTCCACTTCATTTCCAGCTGTGTCCTCTGGTAGTGGTTTTTTGTCAGCCCCTTTTTTTCATGTTTTAAAGACTTCCATCAAGCCCGTCTTTGTTCTTGGCTATATAGATTCAGTTCCCTCAGCCTCTCTTCAGCGCTCATTCCTTTGGGCCCTGGGATTAGTCTTCACTGCACTCTCTTCAAGGTCATCTACATTCACCTGAGAATAATGACATACACTGCACTTCTTTTACAATTGAGGCAACACCTAGAATGACTTTAGATGCTGTGCAATTGGAGTCTTTTTTATTTTATTGTATCTTAAAAATCCACTTTTAAAAAGGTGCTAACTTCATGTGACTTCAACACAAAGGTCAAAGGGAATCATGTTTTAGTTCCCTCATATTTGCACAGGGACTCTGTCAAATGTGCGCCTACATGCTGCCAGCAAATTCAAGTTCAGAAGCAAGACAAGTCCTTTTACCTTGAAACTATCTGTGGAGCGTCCAGGCCATGTTTCTATTCTGACTGCTATGCGTGGTCTGTGTCTGTGGAGGGTGTCTGCGCCTTTAAAAGGAACAGCCAGTTGTTTCGAATCCTTCTCGGACGGTTTCTAACTCCCCTTTGCGCTGGGGGAGGTGAGGGGAGAGGGAGAGGGAGAGGGAGGAGGGAGACCAGAGTGGAGGAGAGAGAAGAGTGTGTGTGTGTGTGTGTGTGTGTGTGTGTGTGTGTGTGTGTGTGTGTGTGTGTGTGTGTGTGTGTGTGTGTGTGTACGTTCGAAGGGGGGAGAGATCGCAGCCGGCGCGGGCTCCCAAATAGCACACAGCATGAGGAGGAGTAAGATATCTGTCCATCAAGGCGGTTACCACATTGAAGGGGCGGTCTTGGAATGCTCAGCACCCAATGGGAAGCGACGCTCCGTGTGTCGCTATGGTGACGGGGTTGTGCCCGGGGAGGCTGTGATGGGTTGACAGGTGCGTGACAATCGGAGCTCTCTGCAAGCATGTACGCCAAAGGCAAGAGTAACAGCGTACCGTCCGACAACCAGGCCAGGGAAAAGTAAGTTTATTTTATGCAGAAACAAGTAATGAAATGAATGAACGGCATGCACAGGGGAGCGAACAGACTGGAGGCTGCAGCGAGCAAATGTGGGGCTGATCGGGGCAGGGGGGTTCGTTGTCTTTGAAAAGTTGTTATTGTCAGTAGTCCGCGGTTGGCAATAGTGTAACTTTATAAATACCTGCTACTACTGCAACTGCTGATTGGGATGCATTGCCAGCCGGAGCGGCATCTACATGACACGCACGGGAGTCGTTGAGCTGGTGTTGCGTGTGTTTTATTAACAAACTGGTGCTTTTGTTTTAAATGACCAGTAAGAATTTCAAGGGCAGTCAGGGAATATGTGTAGTTAGTGCACAGTTGCGGTACAAATACGGTCTGTTGTTGGTACTGAAGCTGGGTGATGGTGGATAACTTTATTTCTGTAGAAGATAAGAACTAAATAAGGCTACCCCGTGCGCGATATAGTTGATAATTAAAAAAGGAAAAATATATATATTTTGGTAGTGGGTGTTTGTGTGTAGCGGGGTCGAACGAAACAACGCGTTTCCGACAATTTGTATTGAAGCTTCATATACACAGAATAATTTAAATGTGTGCATTTATCGGTATGGTGTGTCATAGTATAGTCGGTCGTGTTTTGGAGAGTACGGTCAATATTGACATTGTGTGATACCCAAACCTTGCAAAGTTTGAACACATAAGGGATGTTTTAGAGAAGTGAATGTTCAATTGGGAGCAAGCTTTCTTTCTGTGTGGCGCTTACAGAATTGCTCCAGTCACTGCCGGGACGGTTTCAGTGTAACTAAATCTATATGTAACCTTAATTACCACGGAAAGCGACATGTCAAGTTGAGAGGGAGGTGAGAGTACTTGTGTAACGCTGAACTGTGGAATTGTATAGCCAAGGTAAACGCTGTGCAGTAATGTGTGTTGACTGTACAGCGTCAGTGTGTGTGTGTGTATGTGTATATATATATATATATATATATATATATATATATATATATATATATATATATATATATTAGTCGCTAGTTTGTTAAACAGGACCACAGTCGGAGAAAGTTAGTTTGCCGGAGCTTGTGGTGAGGCACAAGGCTTGCTGTTTTGGGGATAAACAAAGTGTAAATGTATTCTTAATGGCTGGGAGTAAGCGGCAGTCTTGCTTCACGCATTGCTCGTACAGTAATTGGTATTTTTTTTATAATACTCTGGTTCAGCCTTATCTTTTCTTACTTTGATCGTGTAGTGTGTTTTCATTGCACCGGAGACCAGTTTACTGCCGTGCTGTGTGGCTACTGAAGTCTGACAGGTCTTTAATTTTCTCTTGGTAAGAGTACTATTGGATATTTGCTGTAGACTGCAAATAATAATAACCATGATTTTTCAAACAGAGGTATCGTGAAATGCATTAAATACATAAATAAATAAATAAAAATAATAAGCGCATTAAGACTACACGTCGATATGCAGCACTCGCTTATGCCTAAATGGGCTGCCCCTCACATGAAGTTGACATGCAAATCCTTCCTGTATCATGTCATATAAAGATATGTTATAAGTTATAACCTGTCACACATTTGCATGGTCATTTTTCAGATTTCCCGTGCTTTTCCATACTGCATTAGTTTTCCATGGTTTTTCATGTTTTGTAATATGCTTCCATACCTCTCTGCAATGCACAATACCTACAGTACCCATGCTTTATCGTGTTTTCACTATCATTTATTACACCTTGCTGTGCTTTTACTTTGGGAGACTCACACATACAGTATACATCATTGGCGCTGGTGGTCAAAAAAAAACGAAAAGGCAGAAAAAAGGCCAGGGCTTGGGGGTCCATTAAGCCCCCAACAACAGTATTATCGTATTACTGTGTTCTGACTGACAACACTTTTCATATTATTTATTTAATTCTTTATTTGGCAGACGCCTTTATCCAAGGCAACTTACAGGTGTTACAGGGCAGTACTGTACAGGGTTACAATGCAAGATTAATATTTAAATACAGTGTAGTTTACAGTAAGTGCAAATAATACTGCTAAAATACAATATGAACCAGGATGCAACAAGTTAGGATTACAACAAGTTATATCAACAATGGCATATTAATAGTGCATCAGCTGAGGATCCAGTAAGGTGGTGCCTAGGTCAGGAGAGTCCAGTGCATAGTAATAGGATCAAGAGAAATGCAAATGCAGTCTAACAGGGTTTACCCAGTTAGGCTGTTAAACGCATTTTCTTCACTAGCCAACAGAGTAAACAAAACAGTAGCCCATCGTAGATTATTCTAATAAACTTAACTGTTACAAACTGCCCTGTATTCAAGACCACGTCGCTAACCTGCTTTGCATACAATATTTTCTAAACAAAGTTAAGGCAGATAAACAACCAAGCGCATCCTGTCGACTTGATTTGCTGAACTTAAATAAACGACCAACAAAATAATTATATACTGACAGTACAAGCGAAAAGAGAGTGAACGAGTTTGCCTGCGCGGAGGAAAATATGGGCATACGGGTGCGCACTGTCTTCTGGGAATAGTAGTTTATCTGGTGCACTCTGAAAGGTGTTTCCAATCAGCAGAAAGGCAGAGGAAACTACATCTTCCGTTATCCACGCATGTCAACGACGCTGGCTTCACTTTTTTAACTTTGCTTTAATGCGACTATACAGTCGAAGGATTTTCCACGTTATCGCGCAGTGACGCAGTTTATTTTTGTCTACCGTTCCAGATGTTTGCTTTTTGTTTAATTTTCCTACCGTTATGGTGGATTTATTTATTTTTCTGGTCAAAATCTCCTTCAAATTCACTCATAATAGTGCATACTAAGTAAAGGTCTCCACACACCGGACGCGATGCGATTTGTCCTGTGATAAAATGGTACTTTCGCTGTGGTGACAAGCGCGAGCGATGTGATAGGCGACTCTCCTCTGATTTTATCATAAGCTGGAAAAATCACACGTATGATAGTCCGGTTATACAGCTAATAACAATGCAGAATACATAAGCTTTTCAGAATACTTATTCCAGTAAATGTAAACGAATCATACACCAGCTATATATATGGACTGCCAGCTGTTCTCCCTCATTGCTGTGTCTTTATTAATTTTTGTGTCCCTTTATTGTGTAGCTCCGGGTATTTTGATACTGCAAGAATGATCTTTTCTTCCTCCATTGTTTACTGAAAGCGCGTAAAGGAAGCTGTTCCTCATTGGTCAGTTCCCTAGCTGCTGCGGGACAAAATTATAAAAAAAGACACCAATCCTATTTTTGTGTCACTTCAGTGTCGCCTGTTGCATTGCAGGCAGTGTGAACGGCTCGTATCAAAAATACTCTTTTTATTATATTTTGTTCTGGTGCAGTGTGTCGTACGACACAATTGCTTGTCGCATTGCATCATGGAGGCTAGCCTCCTCTGAGGAGCCAGAACTGCTGTTACTATTGGAATGTTGAATCTAGGGTTTAGGTTCAAATTTCTTTTTTTTTTTTGCATTTGACAATAGATATATATATTTTTTAACATTATTATATTATAATTAGGGGTCTACCTAATTCACGGTCATGGAAAACGCGTCACAGACTGTGAAATCTGGTCTCCCGTGAAATCTGGTGTTTTTATAGTAAAATCCAATACAGTTATATGCAGGCCATCACGGGTTCCAGATGCGAATAATAGCTTGTTTCAATAAAAAAGGTAATGAACTTGACAGACGGGATTTACTGATTGACACTTAACAGCAGCGAATGACATTCAGGGCTCAACTCACTGGTTGGTAGATTTGAACATCGGGGCGGTTCCGTATCGTAGTATTCTCAAATATATTCTTGATAACGCGTAAAACAAGTCAGATCATTTCAGAATGAGTAAATCAAAAGCCTTTAAAAACAGTAGTGCAGCGGACTGTGTAAAAGAGTTTGGAAGCCAAATTCTATACCGACTGTGGCATACTGTTTTGCCTGCAATGTTTCATTTGATCACACACGGCAGGCAACTGTTCAGCGCCACGTGGACTGCGAAAGCCATCAGAGCAAAAAGAGGGCTGCAGATTGCACACTGCTGGGAATCGAAAAGGTAAAAAAAACAAACAACAATTTAATCTCTTTAAGAAGACAACTGAGAGCTCTGACAGCCGTCATTTCACTACATTGGAACTTATGGATGCATTTGCAAGTGCTACTATTCCGTTGGAAAAACGCGATCACCCAAAGCTGAGAGAAGTTATTCAACGGAATGTACAAAATGCCGGTTACTTACCACATGGGAATAAGCTAAGACAAGACTACCTTCCAAAGATTTTTGCTACACATTTTGAGGAGGTGAAGTCTCTAATTAATTGACGTGTGTCTTTTGCAATTATTTCGAGTCCACTGACGAGCAAGACAACGATGTACTTCACTTTCGGTTTGATTTTATTTCTGACAGGGCCGAAGATGTACCGGCAGGAAAGTTAATTTCAGTGCTCGCCGACTGCGTTTACTTAGATGCTGTAAACTACACTACAGTTTCTCAAGCGAGAATTAAAACCGTTTCAAAATACGGTGCAGACTTTAACAAAGTATCTGCTTTGTTTCTGCTTTGTCAGTGAGCTGTGGAGATGCGAGTTTCGTAAAGTTGATAAACTAGTCAGCTACATTAAAAAGATTTTTAAACACTGCCCCAGCCGCAAACTCCGATACAGGCCAAACATTGCAAACGCGACTCAAATGACTGAAACCGGAGAACAAAAAATTGCAAGGTAAGCGAAAATCATTCTGGCAATGCTGAGTTAAATGCCAGTGCTCAGCAGGTGTTTTCTTGCATGATATAGAAGCTCAGACATTATTACTGCTACGGGGAAGAGTCAGTCGATGCAGAAAAAACTTCTCAAAAGTTTCAACAACCTGCAGCAGGGTTCCTAAAAGTTGTGCGTATTTTTGACCCTGCACAAATGAACCTGTTGATGGTGGATTTAACATCGCTTAAAGCAATTCCTGGATTTGACAAGAACTGTAGGCTGGAGATTCTTGCTTACAGAAATATCGCCAAAGCAGCGGCGTGTTCTTTGCCTGTGGTAGACTTTGGAACCCGGTGGAAGACAGAATCCCACACCTCTCAAGGCTAGCTGGGCTCCAGCTGACAATCCCATCAAACTCGGTGGAGCAGAGAGAGCTGTGTCTAAGCATGGACAGGTGTTTTCATCGCAGAGTAATGCACAAAGACACAGCTGCAGGATGCTCCATGCTCACATTCAACAACTGACCAGCAAGTTGAATTTATGTTAACGTGAAGGCTTCTTTACATGTTTATATTTTGATGTTTTTAAATACATATTCATGCTTTATTACAATACCATTAAATTTAAGATTTTAATATCTGAAACCGTGAAATTCTAGTTTTTTTTTTAAATGCTATGACCGTGAAATTGACCAAAATGTACCGTGAATTAGGTAGGGCCCTAATTATAATGCTACACTATATATATATATATATATATATATATATATATGCATTTACATTTTTTTTCACTTTGAAATTTTGATAAGGCATTGCCTCCCTTGCTCCTAAGAAACCAAGCAAACCTTGCTGTTAAAATTGTGAAATTACGGTTTTAGTAATTGTAAACCCACAAAATTGGGTAGGTGTTTCAGCATAAAATGTTCACTATGTACTTACTGAACATGTGTTAATACATGTAAATGCAAGTAGCACCAAATGGCACAACCAGCACTAATTGCATCTCTGCACAATGCTGTACATGTAATTCCTGCATGCAGCTTTTTAAAGGGAAGTGCTAAAGAGCCACACAGAACACCCAAGCACTGCTCTTAATGGTAAATATTCTGTAAGGTAAGTATAAATACTTGCCATGTCAGAAGCATTGGTTTACTGTCAAAAAAAATAATATTGAAGCAAATGCAAAGACATTTATTAGTGGACTACAACCCCTTTATCATATACATTTAACAGTATAAACTTATTTGCAGAAAGGAGCATTTAAAATAGTTTTATTTCCTCTGATACATTGGCCATGCCTTCGAAATAGAATTAGACCATTGAATTAGAGTTTGCCGATAATAAAAATAAGTTTACTTAATAATGCAATTGCTGCAGCTGCAGCCAAGTCATTCTTGCTAGTTTAAAAAAAAAAAAAAGTATGTTTTTTATTTTAAATATCGGGGCAAGTTTTGCACTTTCTTGAGCTTGGTTACATTATTTTATATCTTTAACAAGGGCTGACCGTGCTCAGAAGAATGGGATGGGTAATATGTAAGCAAAAGGACTTTAATTACCTAATGATTTCAGGTACTTGCCTTTAAAATGACACTGGCTGTGAAAGAAGGACTGCGATCTTGCTGTTTTTTTATACACAAATAAGCATTATTTACACAAATAAAACGCCTTAAATGATGCAAGCTAATTCCTGCACTGTGTAGTACGCAAGTTTCAATATGAAAGCTGAACATTCATTTCTATGTAGATCAATGCTTTTTTGCTTTTTTTTGCCTACTTCAATAAAGTAAAAACAGGCTTCTGTTATTTTGAAATGGCACTGCGTCAGATTATTACTTCCGCTTGGCACATGCCTCCTCTGCACTGTGGGTTAGGTGCCTATGTTGGCTGGCACTGGCAGCTGCTTCCATAACCAAGACTGTACAAATCACTGATGTTTGGGGAGCAATCTTATAAGTGATGACATTCTGGTGAACAGGTTCTGCTGAAGAACGTCACCTGATATTTGTAGAGCAGTTTTATATCCCTATAGACTGGTCATTTTAAGTCTGTGTTGCCCATGGCAGCCCCACTCTCTCATGACGTTAACTGGAATTCCAATTGGAAATAGGTAATTCGTGCTTGTGGGTACCAGAAGGTTTAGTTTGCAAAATAATGCCTTTGCCAGTTTCAAGACAGACCAGACCTTGCTTTTATTGTGGTTGGAATATTTTTCGCATGTGTTCAAGTGTCTGTATCCATTATACATTTCTGTGTGAGAGAAAACTCATACTAATAATTAGATTTTGACCAGAAGTTCAAAGAACTGATAGACCACACGATAATAACTGGGTTTGGTTACAACACTAGACAAACTGTTCAACAAGAAGTACTAAAAAAGGCGCATTTTGAAGAACAGAATATGTGTTTAAATTTCATAACCCCTGAAATGTTTAAGGTTAAAGTGAAATCGCAACTCGAGAATTCATGTTCAGTCTTAAGAAACATGGCATGCAAAACTAGCAACCTTGTTTACAGTTTTTTGTTTACATATTTTGCCAAAAATGTAAAATAATTTAACTATGTAGGAGAGAAAGGTACAGCATTATATAAAATAATACATAATCACCTATAAAACTTAAGAAATAAAAAAGTATATAAACCAGAGGATCAACAACTTAGAAGATTAAGCAAGCATAGGCTGGCACCTGTTTTAATAAAAACAGCAACAAAAACACTAACAAAACAAGAAACAAGAACTCAAAAGTGGCATGAGATTGGAATACTCCATTGATGACCAGTCTGTCTTTGGTGTTGCTGTTTTCATTCTCTTTACCAAACAGCTGCTTCTTTGGTTTCCATCTTCCCCTCTGTATTAAGGGGTTTGTGGGTTTGGTCTCTGGTGAAGCAGTTCAGATGAACAGTAGCTAGAAGAGAGCAGTTCTAGTAAATAACTGAGACCCAATGAATAAGCTGAAATAGAAATGGAATTGTATTTGAGCCATTTCGATAAGAACTCAAGGTTCATAATCTTTTTTTATTTTTTATTTAAATGTATTCGTTTATTGTTATTAATGTGACCCTATAATCCATTGGATTGGATTTTCACAATGCATACGGCACTGTGAAACTATCTATGTAACCCCCTTTCAGTAAGAAAAGCGCCCTTCGGCAGTGCTGTGGAAACACTGTGGATCTTCTACCTGCAATGCCAGCCCAACAGCAACAGGTGTTATAGAGGCTGGATGTCAACTTGGAGAACTGTGTGCTGTAGTGCAATCGCACAATACATAGCGCTAGTACAGGTCTACATAAGAACATAAGAAAGGTTACAAACGAGAGGAGGCCATTCAGCCCATCTTGCTCGTTTGGTTGTTAGTAGCTTATTGATCCCAGAATCTCATCAAGCAGCTTCTTGAAGGATTCCAGGGTGTCAGCTTCAACAGCATTACTGGGGAGTTGGTTCCAGACCCTCACAATTCTCTGTGTAAAAAAGTGCCTCCTATTTTCTGTTCTGAATGCCCCTTTATCTAATCTCCATTTGTGACCCCTGGTCCTTGTTTCTTTTTTCAAGTCAAAGAAGTCCCCTGGCTCGACATTGTCTATACCTTTTAGGATTTTGAATGTTTGAATCAGATCGCCGCGATCTGATGCGCTGTGCCTAATGGCAACACTTATCCTTATAGATGAGGAGATTCTTGGTGTTAATTTGCAATGTTGACTGAATGGCAGACTCAAAAGTATTCAAGTAAAGTTTTGTAAACTTCATTTGTAATATTTATTGACATATTTGTGAGATGAAATGTGGATATTTTACTCGTTAAACGATTGCAAAATATCTTTTAAATTAAAATAATAAAATATATAATGAGGAATCAACAATTTATTAAAGATGTTGGGCTTACTTTTGTTTCCATTCACTTCTAATGGACAAAAGTTTTCACTCTGCTGTCTTTTATTGGGATTTTAACTTTTGTACTGAACTAAAATGCAAATGTGAAGTTTTCAGATGTCCAATCAGTTAATAATATTATGGCATGTAGTCAGAAGTTTTAGGTGTATGTGACCATGACAAAACATACGTGTCACCTGTGATGTCTTATTCAACGCCCTGTCTGTCCATGGCAGCGGACATGCCCGTCCAACTACTAGCCCTCAACGCATAACTTTAAAAGGTTCCTATTAAAACAAGTACTGTGCAGTACCCACATAATTTCCCTAAAGTCTTTTATCACTGCATTAAAAGGCTTGTAAAGAAGCCATATTTCTGGTTTTGAGAGGGAAGGGAATCCCCGGGCTGGAGTTACGAAGGCACAGAACACTCTGCCTTGATTCAATCTGTTTGTGTTGTGTGTGTTTGTTTAGAGAGCTTCGGCGCATATCCCTTTGTGCAAGTCCCTAACTAGTTGTAAGGAATGCAGGTTTTTTTTTTCTATGTTGACCTAATTTGGGAAGGGAGATCTTCTTTATCTGGGGTCTTCAATAGGGAGCCATCAGTCTTGCCGTCATAGAGATAATACAAAATAAAAATATATGAACACAACTGAGATCTTTTATTTAACATCCTGTAATCCAAGAAACTAAAAAATTACATCGCAAAAGTCTACCAGAAGCTAGAATAGTTGTACAGTATTTCATGTTACACTTTGAAATGCCACATTTTGTCAGTTTTTCGTTAAGTAGATAGAATACTACAAAGCGTTATTTCATTTAATATGTTAATGTAACATTATTCAGTGGGTTTCATTCGACTTTATGAAGCAAAATTAGTTAATTCTATAGGGTGATGCAAAGCTTTTGGCCACAGCTATAGATGCCTAAAATAGGACCTTTTGTGTACCAATAGTTATGAGGACCAGACATCAAATAGTGTATATGAGGTTCCAGTTTTGTCTGTAAAAACAATAAATAAAATAAATGGCTCCTATTTCTAACAACAAAATGAATACTTTTAGGAGTGGTTATATTTCAAAAGACAGAATGAATGATTTGCTCCTCTATGAGGACCTTCTTGCAGTTTCAGAAGCCATGCTGTTGAGGAATATTGCATGCACCTCGCTAGGTTAAGGAATGTTGATCAACCTTTTCTCATTAATATGCAAGTGGCATCATCCCCATGGTAGAACAAGGTTAAGCATGCATAACGGAATAGCTTAGTGCTGCTGTATAATTGTATGTATGCCTCAGATTTTTGGGAATATAAATAACATGGGTTTCCATTTTAATCCCAGTACCACACTGCAAAGCAATCCTCTCTGTTGTTGGGGTCAGGCATTGTAAAATGTTGGACATTAAAAGGGTTAAACAGCACCTTGGTATGGGTGTGGAACATCAGAGGAATCTTAAAATCCTGTGGCTTTTTAAAATGCAGACGTTCTACCCCAGTGGCCTCAGTAGATCTCTCAGAATCATGTCTAACCTCCAAGTACATGTGGTGCACGAGAGTGTAAACAAGCAGCCTTCCTGCCCCAAGTGGGTGTAAAAAATACCTCATTTGTTCAGCAGTATTGCATGTTGTTTTAAAATAGCATTTAGTAAATATATAATTTGAAACTGCAAGTTTAGATACTACTGTATTGGCTGCATTCCATTTAAACCGCCTTTCTTCCCAGACTGTGTCCATTTACTGAAACCTAATGCAATAAACATCAGGCTGTTTGACATGATAAATGTAGCCTTTATCAAAAATGAATGGTTGTACATTCATGAAAAAGATTCCAAAATTGCACGGGGTGGGGGGGATTCCATTGTTATATAGGGAGTTTTCAGACAGAAGTAAGCTGGTTATACCTTCCATTAACTGGTAAATACCTGTCGGAGATGGTTTCAAAAGCTAGTTGACGGGCAGAGACTGAAGCCGGCCATCAGTTTGACTGGCAGGAAAAGGTCTGTGACAGCATCTAGAAACACTGACTGTCACTAATAGGAGTGAATTCGTGTACCTCTAGCCTACGTCTTTAAAGGCACAGGCAATCGAATGAGTGAGTGATTCAGCAGGTTCTTATTCCTCATCCTCAGTAAGGAAATAGTGTTGTAGAAATCATGTTCTTGGTTTAATGAAAAATAAATAAATCTCAAGTCCACAACTAATAAATTCAGGTGTAGTCGAGTACCACAGTATCTTAAATGCGCTGAATGGCTGTAAAAGTGAGCTGACCACCTCGTTGTCAACAACAGATCAGAACAAAAGCACTTTTCCTGATTACTAGCTGTAATGGATTAAAGTACAGCACAAGAGAATAGCACTTGACGGCATCATTTATTACACTTGCTGTTGGCTGTGGCCCGGGTATCCCTTGTGGTAAAATGGTCAACATCCCGACTCTTCTTTTACAAGCGCCGTGGGTTCTGTTAAAGTGCTGACAGAAAGCCACTCAGTTCTGCCTCAGCCACACTCATTACATTATTAAACTTTGCTACATTGCTAAAAACAATAAGAAAAATATCACTGAATCATTGTAGAAGAGCCATGCAGTGTAGGTGTGCTGACCAGTGTTTTAAAATCTTTTGTCTTGCCTATAATTATCTCCCACTGGTATACAGTGGATGCTGGGGTTCGAATGCTCCCACATGTAACAGTCTCAAGTTTCTACTCCTGTAACTGACGGCTCTAATCTTTAACTGAGCCACAGCATAGGAAGTCATTTCGTACAAGGAAGGGTCACTAACTTTATACTTCTAGCGTATAACTGCAAATATTCATGGTCTTGGCCATGCCTATTTTTGCGTGAGTTACTTATTCCCTATAAACCGGCTTGTACTTTTGAGATCAGCAAATAATGGTCACTTGGTAAATCTAAGAACTCGATTACAAACCTAAGGGTGCCAGAGCTTTAAGGGTTCGAGCTCCTTCACTTTGTATCCGGAATGCTGAGTCTGTCAGTATTTGTAAATCTAAGCTCAGAACAGTTTGGAACTATTTTGGCTCACTGTTTATTATTTGTAATGTAATGTGTTCTGGGATGCTCTCACATGAAGGACACATGAAATTGGTATGGATCAGGGGCGGAGCTAGCTTTTCATGCTTGGGGGGGGGGGTAAGCGCGAGTCTTACTCTAGGGGCTCTGGTGTCATGATCGTATATCGATATGGATAAAGTAGACTTTTAAGACCATAACCACGCTGAAAAAAAGTCGATAAACTTTCAAACGCTGTAAAGACTTAAAAGACTGTAAAGACATAAAATAGTTGAAAACATAACAGGAGATGCAAATATCTGACTACAAATGCCACCTATTGAGGGACTAAGAATCCAGCGGATTGCTTAGGAATACAATTAATGTAAACAGTGAAGGGTTTATTGATGAAAATACGAGGTCATGAAAAGAAATTGGTTTTCCCACATTTCAGATAGACTTTAGACTCCTACCCCCCCTGCCGGGACAAGTTAAAAAATAGGTGCCCTGGTGGGCGAAGGTATTCAAACTGTCTTTGTCTTGATGTCAGACTCCCTGCAATACACACATTGTCATGAACATGAGAGGAGGAGGAACACATTAATGGTAATATTATATCAGAAGGCAATATTTAATACAAAATAAGATTTGATATTAAATATGATTGGCAAGCAAAAAATTAAATGCGAGATGTTAACCAAAAATGTAGAAATGTATTTTTAATTTTAGTGAAATAAAAATATACAACAAAATAATAATAAAATGCTGTTATCGAACAACAATACTACAACAAATAACATTAATATTAATTATTTATATATACAGTATATATATATATATATATATATATATATATATATAATTTGCAATAACTACATAAATTAGTACACAATTAATACATGGTTTTTTCAGGTACTTTTGAATTTTCTGAATATACAACTCCCAAATTATTCCACACAATAGAACTCTTACACAAAACAGCAAGTTGCTTTTTCAAATCACTCCTCTCACACAGCACACAGGCAGCGCCGCAGAAGACAGACCAACAGCGCAACGCCAACTGAAACACCCACAAAACCACCTGATTTCTCGTTATCCAATGGCCAAATAGATACAAAAATGTTCATACACGCGTCATCGCTGGGCTTCTGGGTAGTGTAGTTTTGAAAGCAATCCATTATTTTAAATAGGAGAATAACAGCGGTAAAGACAGTGTGCAAAGACAAAGCAACACTTGGGCTGATTATATGGGTCCGTGCCAGTTATAGAGTTAAGCATATGATGGCAACAGTTTTGAAGCGCGTGTGTGGAGGTGTATTTTTCTAAGTGTGTGTTCGGGCAGTCGAGAGGGTCCCACCAGCCGCACACCCTGCTAGTGTTTGTATGATGTGTTAATAAAATCATAATTTTATGATTTTAAAATCATAAGAAAATCATGACAATATGATCTGTTAATAAAATCATAATAAGTTAACTCTGTACAGCTTATGGTAAAGCAATAGACTCAATCCCAAACATGCATATGTTTTATACAAAGCATGATTAGAATCAATTAGCTGCATAAGCCAGCCAGTGCAAGGATAAATCATCAGCATAAAATTCATGAAACTGAAAGACTGATAAACAAAGCCCAGTACGTATGTCACAAAATCAATCTGATAGTACACTTGTTGATTGTGGTGAGTGTGTGTGTGTGGCAGAATTTCCCAACATCCACCCTCCTTTTACAGTAAGTGAGCGTCCTGTCTTGGTAATCTTTGTTTTGTAGTCCATCTTCATGGAGACTTTGAAGAAGCATTATGCTCTTTTATTCTGTCTAGTCCTGTTTGATAAGATTATAGCATTTCCAGTTAAACACAGCTTGCAGAGCAGGCCGTGCCTGGCTCATGTCTGGGAAGAAATAATCAGATGTCAAATAGGAATAGTGTCTGCTGTCCATCGCTGTGTCTGTTGATCATAAGGACTGGTGTTCCCTCAGGATAATACGTGTGGTGTGGTAAAGCCTTGGGATACATTTATCGTAATGTATGAAGAACTGAGAAGCCGAGTTTACTGTTAATAGTCAGAAATATTTTTTTTTTGTTTGTTTTTTTTGCTGTGGGACTGAGAAACTGACAAAGGGGATGGTGATAATTCTAATAATAATGTATATGTCCTTGTTGAAGGCAAAGATCATATTGTGAGGCACTTTGGATCTCTAGCCAAGCTCCAAGCCAAGTAAAGGTAGATTAAGAGAAATGGTAAATCTGTATTGGAGTAACAGAACCCAGAGCCGCTCGGAATGATTGCAAACTGAAATGTGACAGCTTTACTTTTATATTGCCAAATGAATGCATTACCTCTTTGAAAAGATATCCTCCTGCCTTTACACAATACTGAGCTCCTGTATGTGTGTTAAAAGACATTAAAACCCGTGTCCCCTTAATTAATAATTATAACTTGCCAATATGTTTGTTGTTTTCTAACGAATTTGTGCCAGGGATTTTAGAAATTAGCCTTGGCTTGCCAATGCTCATTTTAAAGTTATGTTCTGTTAGATGTATCAGTGTTATTGGGCTTCTCAGTATTAATGCTATATATATATATATATATATATATATATATATATGTAGGATTTCGTGGTATACAGTATGTGCTAAAACCTTTTGGTTTTGGTAATCGCCAATATCCACTGGGGGCTAATTTGAGACTGCGCCACACTCATTAGTCAGCTGTGTCATTTACTCTAGTCCACTGGCTTCCAAGAGCTTCTTATCCCTTCACGCATTTGTGCTTGGCATGCGCACTGCAAGCATTTCCCACTGGGGATACGATAAGGATAATGTGGAGAAGACCATACTTGTACCACTACCTAATTTTCAAGTTGGGCCATCGTTTGCCCTGATCATAGCCTTGACATGATGTGGCAAAGACTCCCTAAGTAGCTAAAAGGTGTCTCGAAGGATGTTAATCCATTGAGTCGTTAATAGCAACTGGTTCAGAGAGGTAGGCAGAGGATCGTTATGATGAATGCGTCATTCAAGTTCATCCCAAACTCATGGATAAAATTTGTGGATTGAGGTGAATTGTTCTGCCATGGTGGTTGGGTGATTATCATCTTGATAGTAATCCTCAGGGTACAGGGCAAGTGCTGTCTAGAACGGAGCTCCACAATTCCAATGCAGAAGGAGTCATTAAGGGTTCATGATGGAGTCTTGGGTCTACATAAAATAATGACGGAGGAGTAACAACTTAGAAATGCCTTGAAGTTATGAAAATTAAAAACAGAAAATATACTGGGGTTTTTGTGACCTATCATTGAGTCTATTGAAAGCAGCTTAAAGAAGAACAGCAATTCATAACATTTAAGTTGACTAATTTAATCTTCAATGATCTTTATAGCTGGTAAATATATTGATATTTTAGGGTCTCAAGGGTACAGATAAGTCTTGTCTTACAGGAACTATTAGTCACAACAGAAACTCAATAGTCATGGGGTTTCGTTGCCGGCAAGATTGTTCATTTCCTCAGTGTTCATGAACCATTGAAAGAGGTCGAGATAAAGTTTTATACTTGAGTTCCTTTATATTTTCTTCAATATTTCTTTTTTAAATGATGCTTTAAACATTACATCTCAGAGGTGGAGACCTTGGCTTAGGCCTACTCTATGTTGTGATCTCCTGGATAACAGATGTTCATAATAACAGGGTACATGATCCATGCTGCACACAGAGCAGCTACTGTAGATCCTCAGGCATGGTTTGTGGAAAGGCACAGTCACTGGGACTGACTCGAAAGCAATTTGAAATTAGACTTGGGTTGATTTCCATCATCAGCAGATCAAGATCAAAGTGATTTCAATAGGGAATCAGTTAGGATTGCAGGCTGACAGAGCTCCATCTCTCCAACTCGCGCTGAATCTTGGTCTGCAGAAAAAAATAATGTAGGCCGAACGTGAAAGCTGTGAATTATATTATGTCAGAGAAATCCTGGAAGTTGGTGTATTGATTTTGCAATTATACAAAAGCGTGATGCATAAATAGTTTAGTTTTTTGTGTAATGCCTGGTTGCTTATTGGATTGTAGACTGTAGACTACATATGGTAAAAGTGTCAGACCCAGTTTTGATATTGGAAAGAGAGTTTTAAAGACTGGTTTCATGGTGCAGATGCCATGGAAATGTGGCAAGAGTCTGAGAGATTCCTGCTGGTGGGAACGCAACTAGCTACAAGTAGTATGTGATGCAGCTGGATGATGGAGCAAAACATAAAGAGAACTGTGACACACATTGCATACTGGGTGTGATCTGAAACATTCATTGTGCACCAGATTCATCCTGGATAGCAACAAAATCTGCGGTGGACCGCAACCATCCAGCAGCCTGCTCTAACAGATCTTTGTCAACTGGAAGAGAACCAACTGCTTTAAAACTGCAGTGGTTAAGCTGCTACTCAAAACATCTCATTTAGAGCCTACAGTTTTGAGGAATTTTAGACCTATCTCCAATTTACCTTTTATAGCTAAGTAGCCAGGTAGTAGCCAGTCGCCTTAAAAACTGGGTAGGGTTGTCTGGGACTGTACTAAACTGGTTTAAGTCATATCTTACTCTTATACGGAATGTTGTTTCCTTGGGAGATTCAGCATCAGGATTATCTACAATTACCTGTGGCGTTCCCCAGGGTTCCATTTTGGTCCCATATTATTTTCTTTATACAGTACATGCTAGTGCTGGGGGAGCTATGCTGATGACACACAGCTTTGTATTTCTGTGAAACCTGGGGATACCTCTGTGGTCTCTCATTTAATTGAGTGTCTGAATAATGTCAAAATCTGGAAGTCTCAACATTTTTTGAAGTTAAACTCAGATAAGACAGAAGTTTTGATTTTGGGTTCTCGGCAATAACTGGAGTTTGCCAATTCTCTAAAAACAGAGTTGAGTAATTTTAACTTCAGACCCAAAAATCAGATGCCAGAATTTTGTGATTCATATTTGATTCTGATGTATGTTTTCATGCTGTGATGTCACCAAAGTGTATTTTTATCATCTACGAAATATTGCTAAGATTAGGTCATGCCTTCCATTGCCTGATTCTAAGAAGTGAATTCATGCACAGCTGCAAGGTATGCTGGTTGTTTGTGTTGCCTACATCTTTGCAGGATGGTGTTGTGGGGTAAGAAACATACCATAATGACTTGAACACATGACTGAGCTGGCACTGGACGGCAGGATGGACAATCAAATTGGCATATCACTTTTTTGTGGCAATATGTCTACAATATGTCAACTCCTCATACTGTAAGGGTATTTTGTTTTGTTTGCAGTTATGTGACAGTCTAAAATATGTATGTGTGTGTGTGTGTTTGTGTGTGTGTGAAATTGAAGAAGGAATCTATGAAAAAGGCCTAGGAGTTTATGTTAACTCAGAAATGTCTTCATCTAGACAATGTGGGGAAGCTATAAAAAAGCCAACAAGATGCTCAGATATATAGTGAAAAGTGTTGAATTTAAATCAAGGGAAGTAATGTTAAAACTTTATAATTCATTAGTAAGACCTCATCTAGAATACTGTGTTCAGTTCTGGTCACCTCGCTACAAAAAGGATATTGCTGCTCTAGAAAGCGTGCAAAGAAGAGCGACCAGCATTATCCCGGGTTTAAAAGGCATGTCGTATGCAGACAGGCTTAACAAATTGAATCTATTCAGTCTTGAACAAAGAAGACTACGCAGCGATCTGATACAAGCATTCAAAGTTCTAAAAGGTATTGACAAAGTCGACCCAAGGGACTTTTTCAACCTGAAAAAAGAAACAAGGACCAGAGGTCACAAATGGAGATTAGATAAAGGGGCATTCAGAACAGGAAATAGGAGACACTTTTTTACACAGAGAATTGTGAGAGTCTAGAACCAACTCCCCAGTAATGTTTTTGAAGCTGACACCCTGGGATCCTTCAAGAAGGTGCTTGATGAGATTCTGGGATCAATAAGCTACTAACAACCAAACGAGCAAGATGGGCCAAATGACCTCCTCTCGTTTGTAAACTTTCTTATGTTCTTGTGTGTGTATGTGTGTGTGCAATGTAGCTCGGCCACTAATGCATGGGTTGGAAAGCACCAGTGGATTTAGACAGTACTTTATTCTGTCCTTTTTAGCTCAAACTCTCAGTTAAGCTCCAACCTAATCCACAGTGCACTGGCACACACACAGACTGCCTGCAATGAGGCAGGAGGTGTTTTTTTATGAATGATAAGCCTGAACAAGCATGTGGTCTGAATGGAAGCTATGTGGATGATGTCAGAGCCTGCATTTGCATTCTACTAACAGTGCATGGGAGTCAGATGTCAACATGAATCTGGGCCTGTTGAAATGCTCAAGAACAGTTCTCAGTCCCCCCCACCTCCAGTAAATTAAAGCTTATTGTGGGTTTATTTTAGGATTTTTCATTTCAGTGCCTCGGTTTTGTGTCACAGGTGGATATTAGAAAAAACAGGGAGAGATGAGTCAGCCTAGTGTATATTTTTTCTTGCAGTCTGCTGCAGAATTTCTCCTAGCAGGGAAAAAAATAAATAAATGTCTCAGATAATAGGAATGGAAAGCAAACCTGTATTGTATCACTTTGAGCCATTCCAGGCTTTACTGTGAGCCTTTCCTGAATATAACCTCTAAAAAAGGGCATGTTTGCAGTTTTTTCTATTGCTAAAATACAATTGAATCTGAATCAGGTTCGATTTCATAATCACTCTACAAACTGTAATAATGTGTGGATGACAAGCCATTTGGAAAACTAAATGTTTAGTAAGGGTGAACGTCACTAGTGACCATTATTTGGCCTATAACAAAACTGAACATAAATCTAAACGACATCCCATAGCCCTATTAATAAAGAAATCAAAAATCAACAAAACCTGCAGCAGCCAACTACCATCCAGCAGCACAGGCTGCCTGCTCTGACATTGCTAAGTGTATTATAAAAAGGCATGGATGGTGCTTCTATACACAAACACATTCGCCTAATGGCTTTCATACTGTAGGTGTCTGTTGATTGTCAGAGTGTAGGTTCATTCTTAAGCATGGCCCTATATACACACCTGCGCAAACTTCATCTGCCACAACACCCTATCTGCAGGGAACACAAACACCTGACAGCCTTCCTTTTTGCTGGCCTGGTTAGGCAGTGACTTTGCATAGAGCCTGTACTGGCTTGTTTTTATGTTGGCCTTCGGTACTTAAACGCTCAACTGTAAAACTTTGGCATCCATCGGTGTGCGTGCAGGTGCCATGGTTGTCGTGAAATCTTTTCTCATTGGGCTAAGGGAAGTCGGTTTCCTGTACGGCCTGTGTTCACCCTTGTTTATGTTTTCTGCTTTCTGTTTTGGTGTGTCCTTTGCAGTCTCCATTTTTATTTGAATCCGTGTGCTTTATTTACCAGCAGCACTTCTTAAGATGTTCTATAATGACCTACTTTAAATTATTCCTATGTTAATTTCTTTTAATTTGTGGAATGAGGGCACAGCAGGAGGTTTGCTGCGAGGTAGGTTTGCGTCCGTCGCGTTTTTCCAGCCTAAAACATGTTAACTCTTAGGGCCCTGTTTGGAAGCATGAGCATAGGAACATTTTCAGAGAGCAATTAAACAATTGTAATGAAACGGTATGAAACCAGCAAGAAAAACATTTATTGTTCTGTCAAGTTTCTTACAGGGTATCCTACATTTTGTTGGTCCTTACTATCAAAATCAGCTCTGCACTTGCTTTATCATGGGGCCAAATGTCTGAGACTTACACTCCCTTTCCCCTCTAACTTTATTGGCCAGTCTAATTCATCACGGTGAAACTCCAGATGTACAGTAGGCTTTGCTGCAGCGGTAGAAGAATCCAAATCGCCGGACTACCTTTTCCTTTCAGGTTTTTCACATAGCAAAGTAAATCAACCACCTTCTGAATATACAGGAAAGCTGTTCTTAAAACCGTATGAAGCACTACTGTGCACCTCAGTTCAAAATCAGGACGGTCCAGCAAACTACAATATGTACTTCTTATTAAAACAGTCTCTCTTAAGGACCTTGTGGGAAGCAAAGCCGATGCTGTGTGCCGCCCTGGAGGGCTGGCTGTCCCTGGACTGGGGTATGGTTCAGCACCCTGCAGTAGGACACGCAGCAGCGGCAGTGGAAGCAGCTTACTGTTACGGCTGTGAGGTCACATTATCATCCCGGCAGAGCAAATCTCTTGATGCAGAGCGCTTCATAACTGCTTCAATCGTGTCTCCCCAGGGCAAGCCAGTCCTCAGGAATTCTTTTTATTCCTGCAATAGCTGAAGTGTGTGTTTTTTTGTTTTTTTTTGTGCAGTGCAGCGTGTTTGTTTGTGCATATGTTTGTAGCATTTTGTTTTTGCTCGTTTTGCTTTGACGGGAGGGATCATTTTTAGGTGCCTGATTTATAACACTGTAACTGACTGATGCTGCGTATTTACAAGCGTTGTCAATATTATCTTTCAAATATAAATGTCTTGCCAGTTCTACCCCCCATATACCAATTACCTGGTTCATTATAGCACTGCCTGAGGGCTGTTGCAGCACGGAGACGTGGGACTGGAGTTGCGCTCGGCTTCTCAACAGCATTTCCTGGTGCTGGGGGGGAGGGGGATCACCATTGATCATGCTGACTTACCCATGTGCAATTTCACTGTACCGTGCCTGTGCTGGGAACCGCTGCCTTCCTCATTTATCAATTCACTTATAATATTTTACCAAGAAAACTCCCTGCTGAGGTGAAATCATCAAGTTACACAAGGCAACACCTGCGAAGTTAACCTACCTTCTGTGATTTATTTTTATTTATTTATTTATTTATTATTCAAATGTTGAAAGGAAGCTAGATGGCACAGATATTTGATGAAAACTTCAGTCTCAAAGCTTTAATACCAGAGTGTGTCTGGAATTCAGAGGTGTGAGTAAAACCTCTTGTTCTAAAAAGATATCAAACAGAATTAAACTGCTTTATCTGTATCCCAACCCGTCACTCAGAGATTCCGGGACAACTTCTTCTTTTGAATCTCATTTAGACTTTCCTATCAGTATGAGTGTTGGTAGAATGGCAGTATGGGGCAATTGGGAGCCACGAGCATGCTACTTTATAACCGTTCAAGGGCTTCCTTTGTAAAGAGGGAGAACAGTGCTGACAAATGTTAAACTCCATGTCTAAAGTACTGTTGTATCAAAATAAAAGGTGAGCGTTTTACACAGTAGAGTGATTTTTAAAGAACTTCCACAGGCACTGAGATTCAGGCTGTTGCAGTTTTTATCACCAGGAGTTTGAGCCCCTCGGCTGAACTCCCAGCTTGCAGTATCTGGGGCTGACACACTCGAGAGATTTACAGCCCCTCAGGGCATTGTGCCACTGCACTGCTTTGGCTCTTTTTATGCTTCTTGATTATTGTAACTTTTCACGCACCTTGTGTGTAATGTGCAACACGGCTATAACACACATGACAGAGGTGGTTTGTGTTATGTCCTGTGTAAAGTGCGCGCCCATAGCAGAAATACCATAGCATATAGAAAATTCCAAGATCTCTAGAGTAGGCATATACTGTGCATCTTCTATTTAACATATTGAACACGCACCCTTTATATAACTCTTACGACGTGTAAAACGATTTCTCGGGGGACTTCACTAGAAACTAAGCAGCGTTGTTTTTCCAGGTTGGTTACATTCTGTACAAGGTAGTGTCAGCTGTAGGACATGTTTTCTCCCTTTCGGAATGCATCCCATTCTCTGTAGATTTACCCAGAGCTCCTGATACGACATACAGCAGCCAGGAGGGTTGAAAGGGAAAACTTCTTTCATATTTGCAGCAATTCTCCTGTATTTAGGAGGTGACAGTTTTTTATTGGTTCGGTTGCCTGGGCAGTTACACTGAATTGCTGGTGATAGTCAGGCATGTCCGTCCCACTGACCTGTTTCAAAGGGTTGTCCGCAGCGTCACACACATTCTTTCTTAACTAATGGCTATGTAACAGGCTAATACACATTGATCTGACATGCAAGGAGCGGGAGATTTCTGGATTAACACAACAATGTGCCACTCAAGCTGAGGGTTAAGTGGCTTGCCAATTCTTTACAAAATAGGTTTAGGTTAAACTGTGCGTCGGACTTAATCGGGGCCTCAGTACAGTAATTCCGTTCTATTTGAAAACAAATATCTCAATCAGTAAACCCTAATTAAAATCAAGTCTGTGGAACAGCAGGGCATGGAACTCACACTTGCCTTGCCCCCAGTCCTGAATTTTCAGAATTCAAAAGCCAGGAGTTTGACGATTGAATACATTTCTCCTCCTGTTACAGCAGCATGAACAACTCCCATTAGCAAACCTACAGACTTTGGTATGATTTATTCCTATACATGGTCATTTCAGTAATATACCTGAGCAAGAGAAGTTCTGAAGCTCAGGATTGGGTGCAGGGCCTGTGCCCTACTATTTTAATGTTATTTGTAAAATAGATACATAAATACTGTAAATAAATAAAGTGGATCTGGCAGTGTGTATTAATGCCCGATCCAAGTGCTTCCCACGGGACAGCCAAAGAGCAGGCTTGCTGTACAGGTCAGTGTGACAGCCCATGTTCTGCTGCTCATCTTTTCAGGGTGACTGCCTGGTTAAGAGGGGGGGCTCTTGGAAGAAAACCGGAGAAGCAGCAGCGACAAAACAGCTGTTCTGAAAGTGTGACGTCTACTAAAGTCTTTATAATACAAGTATATGAAATGCAAAGACATTTATGAAGACTTCTTGTCGAGGTGCTAATCTGAGGTGTTTATTTGAAACTTAACTGAAGTACTCAAACGTTTCGGCTAGTGCCTTCATCAGTGTGCCAATGACTGAATGATTCCTGCCTATTTTCAGTCTCTACTTGTATGCTTTCAATGCAGAGCAGGAGTTTGGATCAGTAACTCTGTAGTATTCCTCTTGTTAAAGATGTATGTATTTATTTGTGCTTTAAACACTAACATTCAGACACTAAAGCAACATTATTTGGACGCATGTTTTGGGTGGTATGCTTGTAAAGGAATCGAAAGTAAACTTTTAAAAAACAGTTAAACAAATCTGCAGTGTCACTTCCCAGCCGTTCACTTGGACAGGTACTTTATCAGCTAGTTGTTATTCTCCAGATAGTAGTGAAAAGTATTAGGGTCTTGGTTTAGCGCCACAATATTGTTTAAAGAAAAAGTGTAAAGTATAAATTGCAACTGAAGGGTTTTCTAGAGTTTCTTCTGTTCATCCAAAGATTGTTTGTAAATAAAATAATTTGTGTTTCGGAGAATGTAATCTAGTGATTGGCTTCTCTAATTCAATCTACAGTGTGTGTTTTATCTTGGGTGGTGGTTACAGTAATGCTGGTTGCAAGGCTCCAATCCTAACTCTCCATTATCTCGTTTTTCACAATCAAGTGTTTGTAAGGCATTTCATTAAGGTACTGGCAGGGGTTGAAGGAGTGTATTAGCCGCCAGGTGCCAATCTCAGATGCTAATTTAAACACAGAACACCACATGGTATTCATTCTCAGTTTATTCAAAGGACAGGGCATTCGATTGGTCAACCCTGGTAGGTGTAAAGGCGAAGAATACAGAATCACTTCTGAAACCTAATAAATAATAAAGAAAATGAACCAGTAGTTCACTGCTTTACAAAAAATAGACCAAACATGAATGATCTAAATTGGTAAAGAAAATAAATGGATAAATAAACTCAATACCATGATGTCTGAAGGTTTAAATAGAAAGGAACAGTAGATCGGTACATCATTAACTATTTAGTAAATGACATCACAAGTACATTAATAGATTTAAATAGAAATACATTTGCGTAGTTACCATGACATCAAAATCCTATTAGTACCTCCACTGTTTAGTTTTCAAACCCACTTTCCCTTGATAAAGGTATGTTAAACATACAGAAATGGGAAGCTGGCTAATCTGCCTTCACCTGGCTTTGAACTTGTGCTGCAGATCCCAAGTACTGGCACTGATCAGCCTTCCTCATTCCATTCAAAACATATGACAGTGTGAATAGGGAGGACAGGCAGAATTCAAAGGTCACTGTGGCATACAGTTAGAAGGGAATGGCTGTTTGGTGCAGACACTAGCTCAAGCTCAAGTAAAGGCAGATTCAGAGGGGAAAAACGAATGTCAATACTGGAGCAACAGAACACAGAACCACCATAAAACATAGCAAGGGAGACATGAAAGAAATTCACATGAAATTAAAGCTAATAACTCTTTAATAGGTCTGATTGTTTCACCAAAATATGAGCAGCGTACTGTACATTAACTCACCTTGAATGACATTACAGTGCATTTTGTGGCATCAGCTGCATGCATTCGCTTGACAAGGGTTTTGTGGCAAAAAAAAGGTTGTGGTTGGAAGTAGAAATTCAAGGGCAGCATGTCTGTCCTCAGAATCTAGCTACTGTGTAACAGAACTTGAAGATTAACATATTATAGCAGCAATACATTGCTCCTCAACGAGACCATGCACGTTTGTCTCAAAAATTGGCAGTTAGGTTTAAAGAAGACTAGAGACCACACAAACAACCTGGACAGTCAACAAGGTTGGAAAAAGTACAATGCACAGAATTCTGTCTTGTACATCAGATAAATGAGAAAATAACCTATTTCTCTTGGCTTGTGGTAACATTTACTGTAAGCGTGGCTCAGTATTGATAAGAATAGAGCTGTAAGTCAGCAAAGTGGTGGAAACTACTACAGAATCCCTGGGCATTCTTCCAATGCCTCAATGCAGACTCTTTCTGGAAGATGAATGCATGCTTTTTAGGCATGTTTTGTAAGCTGCTGTTGAGCAGTGGTGCCAGGATGCACCATACCTTCACTTATCATCCAAGAATCTTCAGCAGACAGCTTGGTGTTCCCTTTTATAAAAGCATAGCAAAGTGTAGTAAAGCAGAGTGAAGTGTGGAGTAGTGGTTAGGGCTCTGGATTCTTGACCGGAGGGTCGTGGGTTCAATCCCTGGTGGGGGGATACTGCTGCTGTACCCTTGAGCAAGGTACTTTACCTAGATTGCTCCAGTAAAAATCTCAACTGTATAAATGGGTAATTGTATGTAAAAATAATGTGTAAAAAATAATGTAATTGTTTGTAAAAATAATGTGATGTCTTGTAAAAATTGTAAGTCGCCCTGGATAAGGGCGTCTGCTAATAAATAATATAGTAGAGCATGTTAATAAACATGGCAAGCCAGGGTAAACGTGTAGTATAACCATGGTAAAAGTGGAAAAATACCATGGTACCCTTTTTTATAAGGGTTACTTCATGTGTTGTCTTTACAAGAGAGTGAATCCCTGCAGGCCGGGTGCATGTATTGTGTTTCGTTTGTGTGAAGGTGCTTACAGCTGTTTTCATTGCACTAACATCTACTGTGTTTGTTTCTGTCTTGCAGGTTAGCTCTTTATGTGTATGAATATTTGCTTCATGTAGGAGCACAGAAGTCAGCACAGACATTTTTGTCAGAGGTATGTGTTTATTTATTTATTTATTTATTTATTAAATACAATACATAATGATGTGTGTTTTTTATATGCAATCAGAATATATCAAATTGTTTGAATGCAATAGGAATTACTTTCTGAAACAGTACAGAAGTTTTAACAGACTGCTACAGTAGTCCTGATTTTGATTTTGATTGTTTTTGAGTATTTTACTGCCGTGTTCATCAGTCTGTAATTATGAGCCAGTCAAATAGCCAAGAAAATGACTTTAAATGGGCATCTAGTGCTGGTACTGAACTAGAAACCCCCCAGCTGCTTAGATCATTTAGATTCTCTTTGTATGTAGCATGTGGTCCCTGATTTCTATTCAGTGCGTTAATGTTTTTTCAAAGCGTAAGTGGCATTTGGTATTGTCTCTTCGGTGAAGATTATTAGATGGCTCAGTGTTTGAATCCCGAACGCATTAGCTAAAAGCTCCAGAATAAACACCACTAGGTCTAAGTTTTAACATGGGTGTAAATATTTTCTATTAAAGGCAAACAAGAAAATCTTTCGAAAAGCAATTATCCACTTGAACCCTGTTTTTGCTTTTCTCCATTTCCTCCAGTTAAGGGGAGACGGTAGAAAAAATCGAAACACACATCACACAATTTGAAAGACTGTAAATGGCACCATAATTTGTTTTTAACTTCATGACAGACGCAATTAGACTTAAAAAAAAAAGTATTACTGCTTTAGAAGGAGTGTTATGTTGAGGCCAATCTGCAGCACCTAATTGTAGGACATGGTTTGCCGATGAGTTTTTAAGTGATGTAATATTTGATTTCACTGGGGGATAAAATGTTCACTTTAACACACTAGAGGCTTTTTAACATGATATGAAGTGTGAGAGATGGAAATACTGTAGCTGGTAAAGGGTCTCTCCTGGTAAAGGCACGACTGCATGGTGTGCAGGGTGGCTCATGCAGTCGGGAGCACAGATTCTCATCCTGACTGTGCCAAGTGGACAGCCTTGGGTATCGGACAGGGGACATTGCATTGGCCCTGACGTTGACACAAGCCTGGCCTGTCCCTCCAGTAGCCGTTAGCTCCCTGAAACCCACTGTAGAGCGCCTGGGTGTAAAGAGGCAACAGACTTATCAGAGGATGGAAGACAGCCGTGTTCTCCTGAGGTGGTGTGGGGATTGCTTTGGTGGGGGAACAGAATTAGACATTTTAAACTGGGGAGAAAAACAGGGGGGGAAAGTAAGGTCTGTCGTGGAGCTGGATTGCTGGATGGCATAATTAGATTTAGATTAACTTCCTTCTCAATTAGAAAAAAAAAATACATAGCTGTTGGAATGTCTCAAATAATTTTCAAATATTCATTTATGTAAAATCGCAGTATAGTACAGTAATTGCAAAAGAGCAGTGGGAATCTTTGGTAACTATGATTTCAGCAATAATAACAAAGTTATGCATTGTGTTATGGAATAAACATGTAAAATTAGCAGACAGTCACAATTTTCTGCAATGGCTAGGTTGCATTTGTTCTCTGTTTTAAGTGAGGCGTGCAGTGGTAGGCAGCAAGTAAGATATTGAGGTAATGAGTGTTTAACTAAGGCTGCTTTGAGCAGTAAAACACTGCTCTTGGCTGTAAGCTGGCTTTGCTTTATTTACAACATTTAAATCAAGATATATCACATTCCTTTGACACATTTATTTTTAATGTTAACAAGTAGGCAGGTGACTAATTTGGTGTTTATTACATTATATACTCATGGTCGGCAGGTAGGTTACTTAAAATAAATCAATGCAGCTTATAGAACAAATGAGCTTGATATGTGACTGGAGTGCTTCCAAACGCATAGGTTATACAGCGTCGCTGGAGGAGAATTATGTGTTTATTTCATTTATTTATAAAGTGCAAATATTTGAAAAAGCCTAATCAAGGTTCTTCTCTGTTTTTTTAGATACGATGGGAGAAAAATATCACATTAGGAGAGCCACCAGGATTTCTACATTCTTGGTGGTGGTAAGTACCTCTTTTTTTTATTTTTTTTAAGTAATATTAGCCGAGTGATATTTGTTGTTTTGACTGCTCCTTACCTGAAAGTATTTTGAGAAGCAAGGTGTCTATGCAAACACCTGCCATCTGTAGTCCACACATGTGTAAAAGAACCTGTTTGCATTCTGGTTTATTTGATATGCAGCTAGCATTGCTGCCATAGCTTGGGTGACTGGTGAGAAGACAATATGAAGGGGTTGTCGTATGACCAGGTGATGCTTACAATTATATGTCGTGCTACACAGTTTGTGTCACTGCTGTGTTGTAAAAGAAGAACATGGCAAATCCAGCACTATGAAAAGTGAGCGTTAACCAAAAAAGTATAAAGGCTCTAAGACAAATAAAATTCTTGGACACTAGCAAATGTACTCAATTCTGCAACTCCAGAACACTAATGGCTATTAAGTAATCCAGCCGGCACCCTTTGTAAACTGAGACAACCCCGATCTTTATCTGCCTTGAATTCCTGAATCACTGAGGCTGAGAGAGTGTGTGTCTTTTTCTATTGCAGTGTTTTTTGGGATCTGTATTGTGCGGCACCTGAAAGACGAGAAACATGCGAACACTCAAGCGAAGCGAAGGCCTTTCACGACTACGTAAGTTGGGAGATCCTTTGATGTATTGCTGTGCAGCTGTTTTTTATAATGCTGTGATGCAGTCCTCTGCATCTGGTGGGCCGGGTGCGAGATCCAGAGACCCAAAGTGTCCTTACATTTGAAGAGTCTGAACGGACCTGCTTTCAGCAGCGGTGTAAGAGCCTGTCTGAAGTGGGGAGGTTTTTGTTTTCTTTTCTATTTTTTCTCCTTCTTGGAGTTTTTGTAAATGTTATTTTTGGAGTGTAGGAGACACTTCTTTTTTTACGCAGGGAAGGTATGAGTGGTGAAGGTATTTTGTAAATGTTCTTATGTTCTAAATGAGAACTGTGACTCGCATATGCACATAACAACACCAGTGCCACGCGTTCACCTGCACCCCTAAACCAGAAATAAAGACGGAGTCTTGTTCCAGAATCACATTACTGCTGCCACCTGTTCCATCTTCTGGATTCCCTCCAGTATGTCTGTAATGAAAACATCATTCTGTTCCTCAAGCAGTCTGAAGTTTTAACATGTACTCATCAGATCATTTACTGACATTAGCGCAGATCTGTCATTCCGCAAACCTAGCATGGGTAGACAGAGTCCCTATACCAAACAGTTTGCCACCAAAGTGAACAGGACTGATTTTTATATACACACATAGCATTACTGCCCCACTCTTTATTAAACATCAGGATTGAAAGAAAGGGGAGAAAAAGATCAGTTTAAGGAACAGTTATTTCATTTTATTAGCTCATTAATAATAATAAGCAAGGACAACCTTTTTTTTTGAACAGTACAGTATATTATTCTATTATGTGTGATCTGCCTTCTGACTGATCACATAACCACCTCTTTGTATCACAGAACATACTGCAGTTGTTTTATAGTGTATGACTGAAACAGTCAAGTTTAATTGCAAGAGGCAATTTATAGCCAAAGCTCTTTAAAAAAAAAAAAAAGCACACAGCAGTTTGTAAGGAAGGCCTTTGGTGTCAGGATACTGGGGAATAACTCATCGCCTGTTCAAGGACAGGTAAATGTTGTTTCCACATAACCATATCATCTCTTTGCAGCTACTTGAAAGGTGTCTCATTGGAACTGCTTCACAGTGGATGAGAAAGTCACTCATTAGCTTAACCCCAGTGTCTCTGCAGTATAGCTGTATCTAGGATTTTCAGCTCTTTGGTTGCCCAGGAGGCCCATCCTAAAAACGCCTATTATTATTAGTAGTAATAATAATAATAATAATAATAATAATAATAATAATAATAATAATAATAATAATAATAATATTTTTTGTGCTTTTAAAAGCTCACAAAGCTTGCGATAGTTTTTGTTTTTCAGTACCTTCTTGTTGCTCTCAGGGTTGGGCTCATGTTAGTCCAGTTACTTGCAGTCTGTACTGTATACAGACGATGGCCATGCCACTCTGTAAGAGTATGTGCAGGTATATAGAGTCTACCCGTGTGCTCTTGCCAGAATTTGTCACAAATGAGGAATGGCCAAATATACAGTGTGTTTGTCCATCATGAGTGGCATACAGCTGATTAAGCAGAGGATTCATGGCATTGCCGCAGAGCATTCTCGGCAGTAAACTCTTGTTACCCCATGCTTTTTTTTTTTTTTGATTCGGTTTTCTTAAAATGTGTTGCTGTGTTATGTATTATTTATACAGGGCCTTTGTTTATTACTCTGTGGCATTCCTCCTCCCCATGCCCAGCAAGACAGATTTTGTATGTTTTCTACATGAAAGACTGCTAGCAGAAACATTTGTCAGAATTTATTAAGTTTAATTTAGTATTGAAATATTTTCTAAACTGTTTTTTTGTTTTTTTTCATGTGTACAAATGATGACCACATTGTATATCTTTAAAGCAAGACTGGTTAAAGAATTCTAGGCTTTGTTTTTAAAAATATTCTTACAACCTGGAGTGGCAAATGTATTCCTATTAAAATAAATATTTGTGTTTAGAATAATTGTTTTGAGAAGTATTTACTTTGTATATATTTCTGTCCTTTTTCTTGTTGTTATTTAACTGGTTTGGATCTAGTTCCTGTTTTTTTCCTCAAAATTACGCTTTTGTTCCTAAAACTGTTATGTGCAGAGTGTATGAATTATTGTACCATTTTATTTGAGCATCCAAACTTTCTTATCTTAAACATCCATATTATTATATCATTATTTGTAAACTTTTTTAAAGTAGTTTTGGGCTAAATACAGAAGGCGGCACAGGTACCAAATAAACCCAGATACCCGCCTGTTATAAAAGTACCTTGGATTTATTTTTCCCTACACACAAGTGCACTGTGTGGCCTGTCTCTCTCACAAGTTTACTGTTTAACATGTCTTTTTTTATTTGTATTGTCAATTAACAGTATTTCCCCAGAGTGCTGTTTGAGTAGCATAGAAAGTACCTAATTACAGGCTAAAAGCACACATTGTAAGTTTCCAGTCCACAAGATAACCTGTACTATGCAGTTATAATTTGTTATCTGCTGTATTATTGAATCGAATTGTCACACTTGTACTTGCTTGAACCAAAGTCATTGTATTTATCTTGCTCCTAATTGCATTATTACTTGTACTGTGATTCTTGAAATGTATTTGTTTACGACTGTAAGTCGCCCTGGATAAGGGCGTCTGCTAAGAAATAAGAAATAAGAAATAAATTTGTTAAGCCTGTACAGTGTGAATAGACAATACATTATATAGCTGCATTCTGCTTGCACTAAACAAGCACTAGAGCTTTGCAGATTCAAATTGCTCGTCAAATTTCAGGGACAAGTGAAAATACTTCAGGACGCCGGAGTGTTCAGTTAATGTGTAAATAGGGTTAACCAGTCCACACAAGGCAATAATTTTCATATGTTAGTCTGTAGAGTGTAGGCTACGTGGTGATGGTTAAAAAGAATAAGCAATATAATATACCAATGATCGGACAAGCATTAATTGTGCTGGGTCTGCCTCAGGCTGTCGTTCTAGCCAGTTCAGTCCCTTTTGGAAGCACTTCGCCGTGTGAAATGACAGGCCACTCCTCGCAATTGGAATCCCCATCTTCCAATTCTGCACTTCCTGATGCTTCATTTTCAGTTGCTAAAGCGACTGACCTCGTCTTCCAGAATGTGATATCCAGATTTGTCGCTGTCTCAATGTGTCCATTCATCCATAGCCTTCTGGGTCACTCCTTCTAACATTACTTCCTCCAGGTCCCCTGCTGATTTACCGTCCCTGCCGTTGTTCTCAACTATGATGTTTTCTGGACAGTCGCAGTTTTTTCCATACATTTTGTAGTGTGGTTGTTTGTAGATTATTCTGGGCTTTAGCAGGTAGCAAAGGTCATTTGATACACAGAATGATGTGTGTTTTTTCCCCAATGAAGATTGACTCAAGAATTTTTCGTCTGTAATACCGTTTTGTAGCTTTGATTACACCCTGGCCCATTGGCTGGAACAAAGAGGTGGTGTTCTTGGGAAGAAACATGCACTTTATCTCTGAAGCTGATAAAGTATCTTAAGGGTGAGCTGGTACATTATCGAGCAGGAGGATGGCTCTCTCTGGTAGGTTTAATTCACGCAGCTTGTGCTTCACATCTGGTACAAAATTCTTATGAAACCAGTCTTTTAAAAATTCCCCCATCCAATCATGCATTTTTATTTGCTGTATAGATCACGGGAAGTGCTGACGTGTTTATATTTTTAAAACAGCGAGGCTTGGCTGACTTTCCCACAATCATTAACGGCAGCTTGTGTGAACCTGATGCATTGGTGCACAGGACTAGAGTTACACAATCTTTAGCAACTTTGAATCCTGGTGCTGCTTTTTCAGTTCTTGTACTCAATGTCTGCCTAGGAAGACATTTCCAAAAAAGACCAGTTTCGACACAATGGTAAATGTGGTCTCTTGTTAAATTGTTTTCTGAAACCATTTTATGCAGGTCGATAATGAACGGCTCCACTGCTTGTGCTGCTGCAGAGTTTCTCGCCTTGGATACACAGCTGTCGTATTCCGTGACGCTGCTGAAAGCGTTTCAGCCAGCCAGTTGAAGCCTTGAACTGAGGATCGCCGTCCAGCATAGTGTTTAACGTTTTGGCTTTATCGCTCAGAAGCGGACCAGATAATTGGCATCCCTTCATTTCTCCTGTTGTACAAACCAGGTAAAAACTGCTCTGTCCAGTTGATCATCTTGAGCACCTTGCATTATTTTTTCTGTTTGTAAGCACTGAATGAGTCTGTTGATCCCACAAACGATTTTAGATTTGATTCTGCCTTTCTTAATCTCTGTCACGGTACTTTTGCCTATCCCAAAATCTGCTGCTATCTTTTCCCCAGTTTCTCCCTTTTCAAGTCTTGAGAGGATTTCCAGTGTGTGTTGGATTGTTAAAACAATGCGCTTTCTTTTAGTTGCCATGGCGGACGCTGCACATTCTGTTGACACCGTTACCCCAGTACTAAGCGTGGGCGGTTAATTGCTCAGAGCGGTTATGTGACGGTCAGATGTGAGACATTCCGCTGCATATAAGTATAATTATGGAAAAGACGTTTTAAACCTAATTTAAACAACTGAATTTGGAGACTCCTTTTCTTGGATCGGTCTCCACATCTGCGTAGCAACGCAACGTTATTTGGAACATTGCAATTCATCTGATCATTCTTGTGTGGATTTGAATGAACGCAAAATAGTACGGGGACAAATATCCGAATATCCAATTTTTTTTTTTTTAACATGTATTGATAAACAAAGAGTAGGACTAACGAAACAATAATTAATCACAAGCTTTCAAGACCTCAGAGGTGTCTTCTCCAGGTGAAAGTAGAAAAGAGAGACTCATGTCTGTGTCCACCAGCAATTACACAATTAATAGAAATGAACACTTTTTACCTGAAATACCCACAAGAGTATAATTTTTTTTTTAACCTTAAAGAGTAAGTAGTGAGGTTTCGAAAAATATAGTGCTACATGTCCCCACGTGTTGGGGGATGCATTACGCGCCAACAGATATTTTTTTCCCCAGTTCTAATTTAGTCTGCAGGTATATTTTCTTTTCTTAAATCTTCCACTGCGAATTGTGTAGCTACTCCTTGGAGCTTTTATCCATCCCACAAGTTCTTGTTGAATTTTTCCTTCCTTCCTTCCTTCCATGCTGCAAGGTGCTCCACATCATCCTGTCAGCAGTGTATCTGCAGTGGCAGAGCGTGAAATAAAGGGCTGGAAGCCACATTCCCACTCGGAATACGGAAAGTGACGCTTACGTTCTCATACACACCAGGTCATTTTCATAGATAAGGTTACTTCATTATGTCCAACAATAAAAATAAAAAACTGACTTTCAGAATGTAAAACAAGCAAGTTGCAGAATCCTCAGTTTTCTAACTAATACGCAGTTCTCTTTGTCGAATCCGCAGTCCTCAGTTTTCAGTTGAACTGGAAAATGAATCAATTAAAAGTTTAAAGGCTGATGTCATAGAAATGTTTAAATTCACAAAAAACAATCAGGTTCAATCCATGTGGTAAATATAAAACCAGAATGCACTGCTGAAAGTGAAAAAAAAATACAAGAAAGAACTATATTCTCTGGTATGGTCTACAGGGATAACCTTTTGTATTGTGTAATGTATAATGTATTTTTTTTTTTACAATGTATGCCTTATTTAACAATAAAATAACACTTTAGATTTCAGGATCTGTTGTAATATAAAAACAATAGATTTATAAATGAGTTATAAAATAATGTTATTTGTAACCGATGCATTATAACAAGTGTCTTCAGTAACAAGCACCCGCATCAGTACTGCATGCTGTTTTCTCAACGTTTGCTTTGTTGTTTTTGTATTTTCTAACAAAAAAATTTCAGAAATCTAACCTGTTGTGCACTCTTATTCGCTGTTTAATTCGAATGTGCATTCTTGAAAGAAACACTGTGTTAAAGAAATCTCAGTTTGCAAGCCATGCTTTCTGGTACATTTGAACTTCTGGGGTCATTTCACCTGACAACTGAAATTAGATTATTTGAACTCGACAATTTTGCTGTTCCATAATAATAATAATAATCATTTGTGGTCCCCCCTTTTGTTGTGTTGACGATCTTTTGCTTGTATTTTATACTGCAGTTAATTGTTGCAGTCGAGATATTTCTGAACCGTTTTAGAACTGGAAAGGATCAGCTGCTTCCTGGTATGAAATTGTTTCCTGTGCTGTAGTTCAGTGTTACTACAATCAGACTGTAAGACCTTTCCCTAGTGTTTATAACGTGTGCGTTTGTAACTGGCAGTGTTGTGTGCTCTTTAGAATTTAATTCAGGATACTTGTATACCTTGAATTAAATTATACAAAATAAATACATAAAATAAAACAAGCAAAGACTCAGCAGACAATGGGAACTGATGCTGCTAACGCTAGCAAGAGGTAAGGAAAGGCATTGTAAGTCTTGATTAGCAGCACCCCTTTAAGGAGCAGTCTGAATTGCAGGACTTCACTAGCCTTGCTGCTGCACAGCAAAGGAGAGCAGTCTGTGTCCCACGATTGCACCAATAGGCAGTGCAGCTCCCCACTTCACTTTGTGGCTGGCCATTTCCTGCGGCTCAGACTCGAATGACTGATCTTGTCTCGAATACTTCCCAAAATGGCATTTCTGTACCTCGCTGTTATAATTAGCTTTCAGTGGTGAGCTCATTCCCATTTGCATTTGACAAACCAAGCTGGAATAATTAAAACAGGCAGGGGGAATAAGCTGTGTTTACATGTTTTATATCAGAACAAAATAAGAGAAAGAACACTAAACATGCCTCGGAATTATTTATTTTTTTTAAATGTTTTAGCATATCTGTTATTTTTGGATGTTTATGAAATGTTATTGATGGTTGGATGATCCAGTGATGATGAACACATGGTACTGTGAAATAAAAATAATTATTAATACTGGATATAACTGAATTGTGATTGTATTAAAAAAAAATACCCCCTCCCCCCATTTACAGTATGTGTGAATTCAGAATAGTATAGCATAGTTATGCTAGTAATAGTATAGCATAGTGTTTTTGTTATGCTAGTATAGTTAATTTGCATGGCATTATAGGCCTGTGCTGGGGAGATAATGGTGCAGAGAGTACTGTATTCCTAGATATAGAATTTATTAGTGAATTTACTGAAAAGCATTAGAATTGCCAGGGGGCTTACATGATTGAAATACTGCACCAGAGGGGATTGTGCGGGGTTAAAACTTGGGGCTTGGTCTCAGATGTTTTATGGTTTTTATTAATGATTTTGAATGTCAAAACAGGCCTAATTTACCTGCAGACTGGCTCACTGTGGTTTATGCTGAAGGACTGTGCGGTTTTACAACTATATTGCATAAAATATATGCTTTTGGTTAAGAATGTAAGGTAAGTGTTTGGTAGGGTAGGGTGGCAGTGGCCTTGTGTGTTCAATTTATCACAATACAATGGGAAAACAAACCTTTATTGAATGGATGTACATTGGTGTTACAGTGTTATAATACTAATCAATAGCGAATTGTATGAACTGCAAACCCGGTTGCTATTAAAAAATATATTTTTCATTTGGGTTAGTACAATATGAGTTACTTTATTTTTTCCTGACCTATCACAAAGGACAAGCTATCGGCCTTTCATGAAACAAATACATTTTTAATTTAGAGAACTCAAACAGCTGTAATGGTAAAAACCCAGCAGGAAACCACTTTTTTCAGGAAGGATCCGTTCAAATTATTCCATGTAGAAGTGTCTTGCTGAGTGTGTGTAATAATCTCTACAATTTACCATTGTGCTACTTTTCAAAACAGGGTGCAGTTTCTGTATACAAATACAAGTTAACTGCTAAATATGGATTTCTTTTTGCCAACTGATTGGTTTTTCTCGCTGCAGTCCGCACCTCACATTTAGTACAGTGCTTGGATCTGACATTTCTGCTCCAACACCAAGCGAGGTTTGCCAGTTTCTCCTCCCCGTCCCCTTGTTTCAAACCCCCTCACATGAAGGCAGTTGTTAGCCAGGGGTTGTTACGCCCGTGATTCACGATCCCTGCAGCTCCTCGCTCCCTGTCCCTGATAGCAGGGTTGATGTATGGGCCTTTTAGTTTTCACATTTGTGTGGGTGAAGTAAGTCTTAAAGGAGGAGAGTCACTTGAGAGGCATTAGCAGATGCGGTGCTCTCAGAGTCTGTGCTCTCCCCTATCTCTGCACAATAGAGCTATGACTTTCAAACAGACGCGGTAGAAACTCGAGGGAAGCATATCGGTGTGCCTTTCTGAGATCAATCGGCTAATAATTTAACAGCCAGGTAAATACCAGTAACAGACAGTAAGTAAATCACGTTGCACTTACCAGCAGGGAGGTTCCCTTTTTTTCTTCTACGTTAAGTTTATCATTAACAATGTATGTCATTTTGTATATGTGCCAGTGTCTTTTGGATTGCTTTAGGACAATGTGATCATGGCCTGTTAACACAGAAGTTGTGAAAAAAGTATTAATACCTACTGTGCAAATTGTTATGTACTGTAAATATTGCAGAGCATTTAGTGAACCCAGGCCATTGTAATTTCTATAAGCTATTTATGATGGATGCGTTTGACTTTCATTGTATACCTAGAAATGCTTTAAACCCATTTACTGTTAATATTAACCCTTTTCATGATGCAACTGAATTTAGGTTAGCCTTGCCATTTACTATTGCATTGCAAATATGGTATAATAGCGCTTTTAATTAAACTGTATTTTCCTATTTTTTTACAGCTGAAACCAAAATGTAATTCTTTCTCAAACAATATGAAAATAAGAACTGGCTTTGAAGGAAACTCTTCTGTTCAGTTAACTGCTCTTTGATCCTCAATTGACACTCCACTATATGCTCATGCATTACCTTTGAAGTTATTGTCTGACTGGATGTTTGCAACAGACACTGAGTACTGTGTATTGATACACATTTTTGATTTTAAAGAAAAGATTTAACTTGATTAGACCCAAACAGCAAAAAGATGCCTTAAGACCCCTGTAGGCCTTTGTGTTTCCAATCCCAATGTATTTGTCACAGTAAATGAAATGATTATTATTTTTATTTTTTTTAGAATGTGTTTTTTGATTTGCACTGATATACAGTCAGTGCTCTCTTCTCCTGTTTTAAGGGAGGTGATGTACAGTAAGGGATTCTAAGAATGATTTTTTTAGAGACAGAAGGGGATTGCACTTAGCTGATCACCTCTTAACAACATTTTGACCTGGCTGGGTAGCAAAATGTTATTGTTGGCTTTTGCCGGTGCGCAGATAAGCCTGCAGTTCTGACGTGTGACGGCTGAGCGAGGCAGCCTGGAAAGATCAGCACTGATGGCTCTTTGCTGTGATGTAACTGTAAACAGCTGTCATTTCCAAGGGTTTTGTTGCCGAGTTTGCTGGGGAGGGATAAACAATCAGCTCAACAGTGTATTTGCCATTATATTAAACACTATAGTCTAGTATAAGCCTGCAGTGGATTTTTTATATTGGTTAGTCTGCTTACCACCACTTTCGACAGTGCAGTTGTTTTTCTTTTTTCTTGTAAAATAATCAAAGTGCTTTTGTCATTAAAGGTCCTCATAAATGTGCCCTTACAGCTTATGGAATTAAATATATGTGTGTGTGTATGTGTGTGTGTGTGTATATATATATATATATATATACGTATATATATAAATACATGGATGAAGGCTATAGTTGCATCCTGAGCTATTCGAAAAAAGGCATAATAGCGCAGTAGTGACGTCTAAATGGCATATTCGTCTAGAAGATTATACTTGCCCTTTGACCCATATTTGACTCCTGTGCACTTCGACCACTTTCAAACAAAAGGTCTCGTTCTGAATCACTCGACAACACCCACAATTCGTGGTTTTTAGGCACTTTTAATAAATCTGTCTCTGAAGAGTTGCAATCATCCTCCCCCAACGGCAACACCAACCAAGAGAACGAGACAAATAATCTTCTAAATATCAAAAAAAAAATTATATTTAGGATTCTTTAATATTGACTTAATTTAGGTTCGTATTTTTCATTTAATTCACTTGCAATTTGAACCTTAACACCTGTTTTATTGTATTTTTATCACAGATAATATGCATGTATTATAAAAAATAATAGATGGGCTTCAGTGAGTTAAAGGAAAATAATTCCATCTCGGGATTCTGTGACAGTTTATAAACTACGCAACCTAACGGGGTTGTAGTTTATGACGTCACATAAACCCTAGATGGAATTATTTTCCTGTAACTCACTGAAGCCCATTTTTTTTTATATATATAGACACACGTTTTGTGTACAGCCACGGCTTTGTACTCCTGGGAAGTGTATTGTGGGTAGTGTGTTCTGAGTTTACACTGTAGATAAACTCCACGGAGGCACACAGCAGGGAGCCTTCTATATAGCAGCAGAGGAAGAAACAAATCTATCTCTGGCGGTTATTTGCATATATTGTAACACCCCAGACTGGGGAAACAGCACTGATAGAACTGAAATCTAACAAGTTTGCCTACAAGAAACCAAGAGTTATGAATACATTTACAACAAGCCCATAGTCTCTGGGGGTATAGAAAGTTTTTTGTTTGCTACAGTATGCAAAATCAGAAAGAAGACGCATTATTTTTTAAAAACTAGATATATTAGTAGTACGTATTGCTTGTAGCAATGAGCTTTTAATAATAATAATTTTAAAAAACAGTGTGGCCTGGATATTAGATTGGAAATCAGTTTAGAGCTGTGTCACACTGAAAATCAATAACACCGCAATGCATGTATTAGAGCTCTTATGGTTTATTATTCCAGCTGTAAGACAGCAGGAGGGGGGTTAAAATCCTCCCTGTGTAGGATATGTGCCCAGGCACCTTTTTGTTAGTTTCCTTTATTGTTACTTTGATTTGTTAATTGTTTTATTATTAATTATCCCCTGCACCTGGTGCTTATTATTAAATTAGAGCCAGGTAAAGGGTATTAAAGGAGAGTAGTTAGTTTGCTCAGGGCTGCTTAGGAGAAGGAGGCAGAAGGGGTGCTCTGCTTCCAAGCAGTCGTGAAAAGAACAGAAAAAGTAAGTTTACAGAACAGAGTGTTTTGTTGTTGGGCAGGTAAACGGCTTAGCCGTCCTGCAGATTAGTTTAGGTTCCTGCGTGTTTAGTTAGTGCTCAGTAGAGCTAGGTGTTTATTTTGATTTTGTGTTTTTGTGAATTAAAATAGCGCATCCGTGCTTTAAAAAAACTCCAATTCCTGTGTCTGGGTCAGTATTTTTGGAAGGTGGAAAGGTCCCGAATTGTGGCAAGGCACCCCCACTTTGTCACAAGGCACAAAGACTCCTAACGTTTCTGTTGAGTTTTGAGTGATTTTATATTATTTCTAGCTACTCAATGCAGTAAAAAAGTAAATTAATTGAGGTATAGTTTTTTATGGTGGTGTTTTGTTGAATGACCTGTCACTGGGTACAGATAAAAGACTGATGAAAAATGTCCATTTTAAATAATAATAATAATAAAAAATTCAACAAAACCACTGTAACAGAAAAGCGTCAACAATAATAAACAAACTTTAAAAAAATGTAATACATTAAATTCCACCTGTCCAAAACATACCCCTTTTGTTTGGCATGCCACCGCTTTGCGATCTTGCTACATTTGAATTGTATTGGATGTTTTGTGCTATGCTCGGTGTACAGAATCTCTGTTCTAAGGAGTCCTGATAGAGAACGGGTTACACTACTTCTGAAGAGACAGTAGGTGGTTTGAGGTGGTTGTACTGCTCTCGGTCTTTGTAAATGATTAATGGCTGGAGAGGGAATGTGCTCAGTACTGAGGTAGGCTCACGTACTCTGCTTCACACAGTCTTGTTTAATACAGCAGCAGCAGCAGCAGTCTGCACAGAGAAGAGCTGCCTGGGGAATCGGGGGAGATGCAGGTGGTCCTCTAAAGCAAAGGATTCATTTTGAATACGTTGTGCAACAGCATTGTGCTCTGCAGCAGAAACTCCAAGCTCTGGTTTGAAAATACTTCCCATGCATTGCCTTCACTATACATGATATGTTTGGTGGACCTGAGCAGTTGGAAACCCTGCAAATCATTTCTTGTTCAAGATTGAAATACATTCTTGAGATTTAGTATTTTTTCTTTTTTTTTTTTACACTACCCGGAGATTGAGATTCAACAATTTACTAGCCATGTTTAATTGCCATGTTACTGTATTTTGTTAATTATAGATTGATTGATCACCCTAGTGCCCCATTTGGAGCCTCGTGTCTTGCAAAGCTAGCTGTTAAACATGTGCTTTCTTTGTACGTTGCTACTTTAAACTGTCCCGTTTTGTATTTGTGTTGTGATGAGAAACGGCAGAATCTGATGACAAATGGGATGTGCTTTTTAATAACAAAGTTTTCTCAAAGCATTAGAATAAAGCTCATTAGAATAAAGCCAGGTACACAGTTGAGCTGCTGTAGTATACTGCTAAACTGTGCAGGCTCACCACGTCATAATCCCTAACGCTAGGGACCAAATCCTTTCACTGCTCCCTTATCAGCAGGTACAGATAGACAGCTATCACCGCTGGGACTAACCATACCATGCAAAAGGAGTTCCTATGGGCTTAGGCCATGACAGTAGTGCACAGGTTCACTGGCTTGTCTCATATAGAGATATTTGCCTTCTGATTTGGTTCTGTCACATAATTAGGCTCTCTGATTGGCTAAGACACTGATGCTACAAGCCTAACCTTAGCATGATGTGTCCAGATTGATCAGACTACTTTTTACAAATAATCTTTTTTTTTTTTTAATGATCTGAGAAGCAGCAGATCTAAATGCCGTTGTCCTTTTAACTCTCTGTATTAATCCCACAGGTGTTTCTCCCTCAGCCTGGTTAATGTATAAACACCTTTTATGCAATGTATAGAAGTTATAGTATAGGCCCCACACTGCACTGTTGGATGATTAAAATAGACCCGATAGCATCTCACTAAGGGACTATTTTAATGCTACTAAATCTAAGCAGTAACAGTGCTAGATGCAGCCAGTGCTAGATACTCTTGAGCTCTCTCTTACTCCAGCTGTGGTTTTCCCCCAGGGCTTATTTATTGCCCAACCAGTTTTACATTACCCTTTGCAATAATAAAACAGTGAAATGTGGTTTGCAAAAAAATCAGGTTTATAAAGTTTAGGAGGGCTGTATTGATGTGCGACACTGTTTAGGTCACTAAAGTAGAGTTTTACCATCTTTGGTGGATCCTAATGTTTATACCACATGTTATTATCAATTTAATTATGATGGTAGATTTAATTAAGTCATTTATGTTTGTTTTATGGATTAAACATAACTGTTGCTGTGGGGAGCTCTGAATTAAGCTGGCTACTGAAATATGAAAAATATATACACTTTGGAACACCCACATGTATCGTAAAACAATAACTCATTGTTTATACAGAGGAACCTTTGTGTATTACAGCACCTCTCATAATTAATAAAACATTGTTTTCTCTTCTTCGCTTTGTAAACTGTTGAACAATATAGAATTGGAACACCATGATATAAAGCAGTTCCCATCCCTTCCTTGCTGTGCCATTTAGAAAAAGTTAGTCAGTTGGGGGATTCTTTCATTTAGAACCCTCCTCTCGGTATCCATTAGAGAGAAGAGACCCTTTGAGGCCACAATGGTGCTTTAAACTCCTGAGTATTAAAAAGTCACCTGGATGTGATGACTGCAACAGAAACTGATATACAGTACCAAGTGAATGTAAGGGTGTGTTCACAATGGGTCCGTTTAGAGGGTTTGGTCTGCACTCGATACGGTTCGGTATGTTTGGTGTGAAGTTTGAACAACAAAGTCTGCTTGGGAAACGAACCATACCGAGTCTGATTCGCTTGCGAAACGTCAATGTGAACAACTGCTGGACTTGGTCCCTTTGCTCAAAGGAAATGAACTATACAACTAAGGCTCTTGTTACACAAGTCAATGCTCTGGCAACATAAATTGTAGCAACGTGTTGCCTATGACGTCACCGCGGGGGATTGACCTGTTACACGATACAACTAACAGTTAACTCGCATTCGATACAAATTGCCTCTATTCCAAGCAATATCCAATCTTATTTAAGAACTACGTCACGTGGTTCTGGTTTTCAGGTCATATACCTACAAATACCAAGCATCAGTACAACTATTTAGTATTACTGTCATCTTTAAATAATTGAACAACTAATAATTATAATAATAAAGTCATACAGAATAAAAGCAAATAAGCCAAATATGTAAAACTCAATTTAACGTACAGTACTACACGTAGATAAAAATGAACGATAATTCTTAATTTCTTTCAATGCTGTAAAATATTATTATTATTATTTGTTTATTTAGCAGACGCCTTTATCCAAGGCGACTTACAGAGACTAGGGTGTGTGAACTATGCATCAGCTGCAGAGTCACTTACAATTACATCTCACCCGAAAGACGGAGCACAAGGAGGTTAAGTGACTTGCTCAGGGTAACACAATGAGTCAGTGGCTGAGGTGGGATTTGAACCGGGGACCTCTTGGTTACAAGCCCTGTTCTTTAACCACTGGACCACACAGCCTACTGTTATATGCTGTTCCCGTGCCATTAACGCCTAGAATCCCACTGAGTTCAGAGAGTTTTGCCTCTCGTTTTCCTCTTCTAAAATATTGTTCATCCCTCGGATCCCAGAGGAATTTGTGCTCTGAACAGTTCAATTAGAATAATTAAATCCACCTTCATTACAAAAAGCAGCAGATAATAAAAAATAATAATAAATATATAAATAATAAAGTCATAATAAAAAACAGCCTTTTATGGTTATATTATCACAGTGCTGCGGAGTAACGGTTTAAAAAAAGGTCACAAAATAACATAATATGGACATCGGTTTAGCAGAGTTACAGTAGCTGCATTTTTATTCCCCTGTTATTATTATTGCTGTCTTTTATACAAAGGTATTTGAAATATTAAGAAGGGGAGACCTGAACAAAGGTGCAGTTTGGGCGTAGTTAACGATAGTTGGACAAAGTTTTTAAGTAGTTTTAAAAACTTGTTAAAAGTAACTCTCCCAGCATTGGTTGTTATCAAAATAGTCCACTACCAAAATAACGATATGTTGACCAACCTTCATAAAACTCTATCAGAAGTATTTCTTTCTCCTGAGTCCAGGTAATTGCGGCTTTCGTTTCCATTTCAACTGTTGTTTTCACTGTAGCAGACAGAATCACGTGACACACACCAGTGCTCTGATTGGATATTGCCTGGAACCTGTTGCTTGGAGTAGGATTGCTGTCCACTCAAGCAATCGCGTTGCCACGCAGTTGCCAGAACGTTGACAATACGTTATCAGGGCTGTTACACGGGGCAATCCTCACGGGATTTGGTCGCAGGCGATAAAAGTTGCTAGTAAATTGACTCGTGTAACAAGGGCTTAACATGACTCGGAAGTAAACATTCCATGCAAATTTAATTGATATCCTGAGGAAACAAGTAGAGCAAAAAAACAAAAATGTCTTTGGGAACTAGATCAGGGTAACTGGGAATGTCAGTTTCAGCCTTCATTTGTTGTCCCGGTCGGAAACAGTAAAATTGTTAATCGTCCCAGTTGTATTTTTGTTTGTATTAAGTACAAAACTGCATCAGTGTGCTCTACATGTTAATAGCAGAGTAAGGTTGTGTTAGCGTCGTTCAAAAATAAAATAAACAATAATATGGATTATTTGTGTAAATCGTTCTGATTATGCGTATACCTGTATTTAAATGGTAATAGCTGATCTATTTTTTTTAATCTGGCTTTTTGTACATTAACATGTGTTGACTAGCTGACAATGTAAAGAAAACAATTGTTTGAGTTGTTATGATCTATGATTCACAGATGTTTCATTTTTAAACCGGTGTTGTGATATATATACTGTTATTTTAATGGCTTCAAAGTTGCTACGGCATCAGTGAATTGAAGATTTTCACTGTGGAAATCTGAACAGTGGAAGAAACTGAAGCTCTGACAGAAGTTTGGTCAGACACCAAAATTCAAGCTGGACAAAACTCACAAAAATATTAAAATATATTCAGTCTTTTCTTAAATTACTTTTTTGTGTAAAGTCCATTATTCTCCTGCTGTAGGCATTCAATACATGTATTAATTAAATTAGTGAAGTGCTCCCCCAGTGCTTTCTTCCACAGCAATATGTAAGAATCTAAAACATGCTATATTAAAAACAGGAGCAGCGCATCAATAGCTGCCATCTTTCAATATGCCTTTGTGGCAAGGTGGCTTGCCGTGCACAGGTGTAGTTAATGCAGTGCTCAGGAATAATACACACAAGACAGTGAAAGTTCAATGAAACAGCTCCTTTATTTGGCTGGCTTGCTTAAATAATAAGCACGGGCGCTACACAGCAATGTGTATCGCAACGTGCAAAACAAGGGTTTCAGTCCTGAAACAATAAGACACTAATAACTAACACACAACACAGACACGGTCTCTTCTCCCGATAGTGAGTGCTCTTGTGCAGGTGTGGTGAAAGACAAACAGTTCTTGAAACAGTGGTGTAGTGTAGTCTGGGTTTAGTGCTGGCTTGTAGCTAGAGCTCCCGGCTAGTGCTTAGCCATCTAACAAAGACAAATGACAAACAGTTAGCACGTCAAACAAACAAAACACGAAACACTCACGATAATTAATTACTTAACGAGTCCTTTCAGTAACCACATCAAAAGGAACAGATTACGGCGTCACATCCCCTAAAATACCCTTAGTCACGCCCCCTCCGATAGCTAGTTCAATCATGTCTCCTCCAATCCATGACTGACACATTGCTTACTGTACTAGGGCAGTGCCTTCTGGTACTGTGACTCCGCCCCCTTCCTGCATGGCCGGCTTCCGACTGACCCTGGAATGAACTGCCAGACCATCCAGTATGAGGCGCACTGTTCCTGTTACCCAGCGTCCTCACAGGTTGGGAGGGAGATTGTTGACTTGGATTCGTTCGCTGCAAAAAAAAAACAACTTTAGTTTACATCCAAACAAACTCGGTCCCTTTGCTCGTGAACAGCAAGCACATTGATACATTGTTTCAACGAACCAGACCAAGTCCGTTTGAAACAGACCCAGTGTGAATGCAGCCTTAAAACAAGAAGAAAAATAAATAGTTCAGATAACTGATATTCCATACCCATACCAAGTTGCTGTTTGAAATGCATAATGAATGCCCTCATAGTGTGATAATGTATTCTGATTCACCACAGGCTCTGACTGTGAGTATCCTACGGTGAAATTGAATTTTAAGCAAAATTGTCTCCTCTCACAAAGACTTTATTTTGAGATAAATAGCGTATTTCTTTATTTTTTTACTTTTTTTTTCACCCTGCCAAGAAATGTTGTAGGTGGTAATTACCGGTGCCAGTATGGTATGCTATGGCATGGATTTGCACTGTAACTAACTCTAAACACTCAATCAGGAATTGAGGTGAAACTAAAAGAATTCACAATACCACTGTCATTACCACCATTTTTGTTTCTGATAGGAGAAAAACATACATTGAAATAAACAGCTGATGGATTCCATTCAGTTCAATCTGAGGGATTTTTAAGTTGTTTATTTATTTCTAGTTTTGCAACATTAGCTTGTTTTGTAGACAATACAAAAGATTTGTAGACAATCTGTGTTGGTAACTGGTGTACAGCACCTCTCTCTGTTGACGAACCGCATTGATTAATCTATTGATTCACTCAGTACAGTAAATGTTGAGCAGCATACTTGATCAAGATTTAGCTTGGGGCATTTGTTACACCTTTTCTTCGGATACACTTATCTAACGCCATTCATTTCTACAATGGTTCGGGCAGATTTCAGAGTGGAAGAGCTCTATTTCCATAGGCTTTTGAATGGTGGCAGGGTTTAGTACCCCCCCCAACCCCCCACATTTTCAAAAGAGAAGTGTTTTTTTCACTTCCGGTTCAGTCTGTAAACACTGTACCGTGGTAAAAGCATAATACAGTAGAGAATTATATAGGAGGGTAGGCATGTTAAATACATGCTGTAAGCATGGTTAATGGCAGGATTACTGTGCAAGTTTACCTGTACCCTTTTTGTTCATGAGAGTATAGTACAAACCTTTTTAAAGCCACTGAGAATATAGGTTTTATATTTGTGTTACTGTTTTGTTGTTTATGAGCAATCAAAGTAGGTCACAAGTCGTAATTGTTAACAGCTTAGTAGCGTTTTCAGACTTTAACAATGGCTTTTGCTACTGTATTAACCCCAAAAATCTGAAAATGACATCATGTGAAGGGTTTTACAATTACTGCCTATTTTGCCAAGTGCTGATGTGTAACTATTTAAACAGGAAAGTCAGTACTTTATTTGGCAGCAGTTTCCCAGGTTCAGCCTCTGATTGGGTTCTGGCTGCGTTAATAGTGGCTGCTGGTTAGCTTGCCAGCTACATGGTGGTTTGAGGTAACTTGCTTTTATGCTTGTAAGATGTTTGTCGACTTATACATGGAAACTTTCATTTTAATTCTTCCAGCAAGTCAAAGTGCAGTAAATATTTTAAATCTGAAACTTAACGCAACAATTAGCAGTATTATTAGAGGATGCACTTAGTGTAGCTCAGAATTAGGAATGATTTTATCTTATACATATACAGCACATCCTGTTTCTTTACCTACAGGGCACACAACACCTCAGTATATCACTGTGCCATATTATCTGTCATAAAGCAGACTGGAATACCATAACCAGAGGAGATCAAAAGAACAAGAGAAATAATCCAGCTCATTTAAAGTAGTAAAGTACTTGGTGTTTCTTTCCATACATTTGTCCACATGTACTAAAGAAGAAGGGTTAGAATTTCATACAATGATTCACCATGGCATTGAAGTCACAGGTCATTGTAGGTCTGAATGTGTACAATGCACAGTGCTTCTGAAACTCTAGCATAGCCTAAACCCGTGATGGCGTAGATACAGAGACAGCGACATTAGTCACCAAGCCTCCTTGAGGGCTGTGTAGGAGTTCTTTCACTGCAGTACACTACACATTAAAAAATATTCTGGTATTTTTAAACAAACAAACAAAAAAAAAAATTATGACATTTTGTTTGAGTTATGAATGATGCAGCCCAAATTGAGTCGTGATGCAACTGATAATTCACCAGCTTGGCAAACTTCAGTACAAACTGTCTAACCTGGATGGTTCCAGCAAATGAGTGTCTTGAACTAGATTAGGAAATGATTTTGCCTTGCTGGAGACTCTCCCGTAATGTGATGTTAATACTGTAACCCTGGGTTGGGTGGGGGTGGGGATATGTGCTTCTGTCTTGTTTTTAACCCCATGCGGAGGCGACAGTGGAGATGCCTGGACATATGTCATGCTTTAGACTTTTTCTAATATCTTAATTGAGAGTGTCAGTATCTTGGTATACACATTAACCCTTTGTTGGCCAGTGTCCAATATATTTGACATTGTGAAAATAGGCATTAAATAGATATTGGAACATACCCTGGACAGTAAAGGTGCCTGTCTCTATTTTTTGTGTGTACAAAGTACGCATGTGACTTGTGTCTAGAAAACTACTTTATATCTGTATCTAGAAATCACTGTACAGCAGTTAAGACACTGATGGGTTTATATGGACTAACCAGTGCTGTTGTATGTAACACTCACATTTTCTACGCACACCGTGGGTGAACGTCATGGTTAAGGCTGTATTTTATTTCACGGTTATCACAGATTCCACAATTTCCCCCTGAATGTCAATATTTCAAAGCATAGTGTAAATGTACATGTTTTGTTTTGTCGCTTAAGAATAAGTACACAAGCGTTTGTTTTCGTGACACAGTACCTGCTGCACTGCATTTAGGAACCTGGCAGCCGGTTCATTCCGCTAAATGATTGAACACACTGCATAGAACTGCACGACTTCTTTAAAATGTCTTCAACGAAAAAGACACCAGCTGCATCAAAAACCAGAACTATTTCTGCTAAAGATCGCTCTGTCCAGTACAAGAAGGATATTTCATGTGTGTTATTTTTTACATTTTTTTTTTTTTTTTTGATAATTCACTTATGGTGAACATAAAAAAATAATATTCTACAAATAAGCGTTTACTGTTTTTTTGGAGAAGCATTTTAATATTTAGGAACATTTGTTGCATAATAACTAGAGAAAATGATACATTTTGAATGTGACAATGCTATTTTTTTCTGCATTTTTAATAAATCTGTTTAATCAGGGAAATATTTTTAAATACAATTTTTAGATGGTGAGATACCGTGAAATAAGCCATTCTTAACAGTGTTAAAAATACAGCCCTAGCCACGGTGATCTGTTTTTTATTTATATATTTTTCCATGATCCGAACACTTTTGGAAATAGAAACTTTAAAGAGGCGAAACAAAATGTTCTTCAAGTGTGATCCTTTAAAATGATGCCCGAAACTGTGTTGAATAGTGGGGAATCGGACCATTTTAATGACAATTTATGTAACCGCAGCTGTTTCCCTAGCCCTTGCCAAGACTGAATACAGTTTATATAATATCCAAACTTCGATTTTTGAACCCAGTTGCTGAGAATGGAGTTTCGTTATTGTTATCATGTTGCATGAATATATGGAAATGTAATCCAATTTGTACAGCTCTGAAACAGTGATCCAAGAGGCTAGGTGGCAAAGGACTGCAGCAAAACGTCAAGTTACAGTGAGCAATGTCTAAAAGTCACTGCATCTTCCTAAGCACACGAAACACAAGGCAACTTTCATGCTTTTTTTTCTGGCAACTTTTCAAGTAACTACAAGTAGATTTTATTTTCACAGGTTGAGTCATTTGATTGCTTTTTTTATATATATATATAAAGGTAAGCTGTGTTGGTGGGCTATGAATTTGAAATCATTTGCACATCACTTGGTGGTTGTTGGTAAAATAAAAATAAAAAGAAATATGTATGTCTTATTAATTATTGTATCAGGATTGCTGCAGGGCTTTCTTTTTTCCCCCCCAGTTTTAGGGTTATGCTTCAGAGATCAGCAGTCATTTTGTTTCCGGAGGAGTTTAACATGTTTGAGGTGCAGACCGTGCACTGTTTCATTATCATTAAAATCAAATTCTACATGACACCAAATTAGATAGCGCTGTGTCCCTTTCTACGGCCATGATCACAGCTGTAACCGACTCTAATTTGGTGTCACTTAAAATTTACGCCAATGTGCTTTGTGTGCGGAGATACAATCCTCAAGTGACCTGCACAGATTCCCAGCTGCTGCTTAAATGACCCACCTCGGTACGGCAGCAGTTGGCTGTGAGACTTGATTTGGATTGTGCTGTCCAGGAGGAACACAACAGCTCTGCATAGTGTAGCTGTTCGGGGAGGGTGTTTGAATCCCCATATTGGCTGAGTCTGCAGTCTGGAGCCTGTCCAAATGTGGAGCTGGGTGGGGACGGCCAGACAGGAGGGTGGGGATGCAACTGGGGAAAACCTTTGCAGATTGCTGCTTAACTAAATGTCAAGCCACAGAAACCACGCCAATCATTAAAAGCAGGAGTTAATTTGCATGGAAGTGAATATGCCAGGGCTATACCCACACAGTTCAGTTCAACTTTTTTTTTTTTTTTTTCAATAGGATGTCTTTCAATAGGATGTCTTACAAGAGTTGATAAAATAACGAGTTTCAGGTGTAACGAGCAACGGATGTCGGTCACCAGTTTCTATTGAGTGATCCAAATAGTTCTTAAGAATACTTTGCCAAACTTCCTTTCCCAGCTTGGAGAGAATGTTATGTTACATTCCAGAAACATATTTTAAAAGAGTAAAGAAAACTCAAAAGGATGTCTGTGAATACATGTTTTTTTTAAATTATTTTTATTCCATGTTACTCTTTAAACTTCGTTCATCCAAAGTTGTGTCATGCTCACGGTTCTACAGAGTGCATCAAAGCTGTATTGGTGCTAAAATAGATTTGAAGATAATCCTCATTAGGTTGCTGGTTTTGCTTTGCTGCTTCAGTACCAGGGGAACTTTGTCTTCCTCTTGAGTTGATGTATTTCTTCCACTTCTTGAACCCCGCGATTCTCTGGGAAGCACAGTCTCATTTCCAGGAGATGCCTGGGGCAGCTGGCATCCAGTGTAACATGAAAACACTGCTGATTTCAGATACCAATTATTCCAGCCACAACCAGCTCTTTAAATAAATCACATTCTGATACTCCACAAAGTGTGCTGGTATAATACTCTATTTAGGCTTCTCTTTTAGTCTCTTTTTTTAAATGTCTTATTAGGCAGCTGCTGGTTTTTAAGAAATGGCCAATATTTGTTGGACCTTTTTTTCTTTTTATACAGTATGAAAAGTGAATAGTTTGTTGGTTGAAACTTCAAACGTAAATTGCGGATTTTCATCTTATTTGCTAGCAAGCCTTTTATAAATAATCGTATCCGATGCAAATGTGTAGACAAAGAGTATTCCAAATCGCAATAGTGTGCATCTGAGGCATTAACACTTCAACACGACAGACCTGAATACAGCCGAGTTCTTGGCTTGTTGGCTTGCATGCATTTGCAGTCAAAGATTGTATACAAAAATATGTATGTGTGTGTGTATATATATATATACTGCCAGTGAAGACAGTAGTGAAGATGTTATTTGCACATACTATATGGCACACATATTTTTTATCTACAGAACCTCTTTTCAGTCATTATAATGGATTTTTTTTATTTTTATATTAGAACCTGGGAATATAAGAAGACATACCTGTATGTAGTAATGCCACACACTACCTATGTAACAGACTTTAAACAGCACTTATTTTCTGTTTTGTAGGTGAATAAATTACTGGCCAAGTATTCAGTCATGTTTTAAATATCTTCTGTTTTATATTTATTGTATTATATATTTTCAGTTTTCTGAATAACTAATAACTTATCTTGAATCTAATAGCAATTATGCTGTTGGCGTACAGTACATCTGTACAGGCCTTATTTGTTGTGTCTAACTGTGCAAGCATGTAAACTCAGCCGTTGTGCATCTGCACTGCCGTTGTGCATCTGTGTGGCTTAACTTTAATGTGTCTTTTATCATTGAGGAAAATATGGGTACAAGAATAATTTGATTCTGGTGTAATGCTGTATACCTCGGGGACTGCAAAGCACTCGACCAGTTTCTATGACAACGGATTTCTTTTGCATTGCTGTGAAATGAGGCTAGACGTGATTGGCAGGAGCTGGCTTGTTCACTGTTAAATATGCAGGTCTGCAGCCATTCTATAAGTAAATGGGAGCGTTAGCTGCAAAGATTCACAATTCCGGGAGGGAGGAGAGAGGGGGGGTTAACTCTTAGACATGTAGCTGAGCTGTACAGCTGGGCAGCCGTTCAAGCTTAGCTGAATTCTGTTAAACAGTCGCTGGTTTCCTTTGTTCAGAATTAGTCCTGAGGTGGAGATGACTTGTAAAACAATGACAAATGAGATGACGATCAGTCTGGACATAAATGCTCTTAAATTAGTACATTTACCCAGACTGAGATTAATTGCAATCCTGTTAACCAACCATGTTCCTCACCATATCCAATCTGCTTTCAGTGACTTGTTGGCTTGAATGCATTTTGCATTTCTCATAATAATAAAATAACCATAATCATAAAAGAGAGATTATTTTGGGGATTTATTAGGGGTGTGCTTTTGGTACATTTTTATGAACGTTTAAATGCTGTGCAGGTGTCGGTGTTTAAACCATATCTACACACACACACTCTATATTACATTGTGATGTATACTGACAGCCCTGGTTAATATTTTCCAAGCAAAGAACCCCTAAATAAGCAAATTAACGTTTTAACATCGCAAAGACTTAACTACAAATTAAAAAATAAACATGTATACACCATGCGTGGGCATTAGTTGATTAACTGGTAGATTAATCGGTAGATTCATCCGTGCACGTTTTTAATAAAGGTAACAATCCTATAGCGGCTGTCCTGCATGTAATACTTAAAAATCAATAGAATCTAAAAAAATAAAAAATATTCCAGGTCTTTTTAAAAGCATTTGTATTGTTATTTTTGTCTTGGTAAATGTCTCTCTTTGTATTTGTACTGCACTGTTGAGATATCCCTGTGCTGGCCCTGTGGGCACAAAGTGAATTAACTTAGCTAAACTAAACTCTTTTTTTTGGATACATTATATTATATTCCAAGAATATTATAATAATTAAAAAAACACAGCTTACATATGTTACATAATCTTATCAAATGCACAGATTCCAATACATAGTTATATTAACTCTAGTGTTCAAGGACGCTGCCACAAACGGAAAATCCAATATCCCCTTCTGTTAACAACATTGTTTTTATTTTTTTTTATTTTTTTTAATGATTTGCTTAAAAGTGTACCAGTAAATTAAAGCCTATACATGATTCATTTATACTTAAGCGTTCTCTGATTTAATATCGCCTTCTAGAGCGTTCTGTTTATTATATTATGAAGGTTTGATTTTTACTGCATTAGTAACTCCATCCACAGTAATTCTGAATGTTCATTTCAAATGTGAAGCATTCAGCTTGTGTTTTTGTGGTACGGCAATTTTGTTTGGCATAATTATTTACATACTACGGTTTTCTCGTCCGGTTCCTCAAAATAATTCCAAACGTGGCTTTGCTTCGTTCCTTTGTTTAGAAATGCAATTTTATTAAAAATATATAACAAACGTCAGAAAAAACGCTATTACCACGTGTGGACTGAATACCGTACCACGCCCACTACAGCATGAACACAGAGTGCACCAATGAAGCTCCAGATCGACCGAGAATAAAACCCGCCCCAGTGTCAATCTTTCTGTTGCACCAATTAGAAAAACTGCCTGGAGACAATTGCCAAACCCCTTCCTTTTTATAATATCGTCCCTTACTGTGCACCAGAGCAGACGGTTACGTGACGGACTGGCTGTATATGATGATAAATTACTAAAATTAATACATTAAAAAATATGCGTTTGGTGAAATTTGTCACGTGACTGCTTATACATCTAGCATATTATTCAACGTTTAACCACTTTAGAGTTTATAACGTTTTAAAAATGTTAAATTCCCATCCCTAGGATATATAGTAATATGCATAAAAAAGGATAAGAATGAATGTTTTAGATAATTCTGTCTTCCTTGGATAATACAGGTAATAATAATAATAATAATAATAATAATAATAATAATAATAATAATAATAATAATAATAATAATGTATTTTTTTGTCCTGTTCTACAGACTCTATTGTCAAAAGGAGTCCCCATTGGTTATACTGCGATACAATATCACAGTTCTGTTTTCATTTGGTGAAGTCACCTTGCTAAACATTGTATACCCATATTAAAGTTGCCATGGTATTTTTGCACAGTACTTTTTATGGTATTTTTGTAGTTTTACCATGCTTTTCCCACAGTGTATTTACCATAGTTTACCCTGGTTTGACATACCTCGCTATGCTTTACAATGCTTGCCTATGATTTACCTTGCTTTTCATTGTGCTTTATTACACTTTGTTATGCTTTTACTATAGTCGACTTTTATAAGAGTAGCCTCATTGTCTCCTGTAGGCAATTTAGAATTTCTAAATTTGCCATGCTCTTCATTAAAGTTTTGATAAAGACATTTTTTTTACCAGCTCATGAGCTCACTGTCCAATGTATTGAAGACTAGTGAAGCCAATGGGACTGCCCTGAAGGCATTTAAAACATAACACTGATAGGAATGACTGTAACATTCACACTTCAAAAAACGGAAGGCTCATTAGACTAAAGTAAAGTGAAAATGTGCACACTTCATCTAAATATTATTTGTTTATTATTATTTGTTTATTTAGCAGACGCCTTTATCCAAGGCGACTTACAGAGACTAGGGTGTGTGAACTATGCATCAGCTGCAGAGTCACTTACAACCACGTCTCACCCGAAAGACGGAGCTCAAGGAGGTTAAGTGAATTGCTCAGAGTCACACAATGAGTCAGTGGCTGAAGTGGGATTTGAACCGGGTTACAAGCCCTTTTCTTTAACCACTGGACCACACAGCCTCCTGAAATACCTCCACTCTATTAAATTGTCCTAACGGATCTTATATAATTTTTAAATTGAGATGTTTCTTCCAAATCAATTATATTTAAGAAGATTCATTCTTCTAAAAAATAATAAAATCTACAACTTCATTGACTTGGCATTGTCACAAAGACAGCAGCAGTGGGTGACGTCAGACCAGAAACAGGAAATAAATAAACAAAAGACTTGGGGTTTTGGTGAAGCTGAGCGCGTGATGGCGCTCAGCGTTTAATAATCAAAACAGAAAATAAAAGGTATGTACACAAAACAGAAACACGACACGCTTATATCCCGTGTACCAATCGCTATACACCAACATTAACACATGCAACATGCAACATATAACACACACATGCACACAGGGGTGGGGCACATTGCCACATATACCCCCCCTTGTGCGCAGCACACATGGCCTCAACGGCCACCTCCCCCCTTAAAAACCCAGCAGTCCAGGACAAAGTCTCGGGCTGGGAAGGGAGGCTTCAGTGGGCCCATGGCTGGCCATGTTGTCAGCACCCCTGCCGGTAATGGCACGGCTGACAGCATGCTGGTCCACTCCTGCAGCGAAACTGCTGCTGGGGATGCTGGTCTCCTGACCTCTCCCCTTTCTTCGTAGCCGGTAGCTCCCTCCTGTGGGGCTCCGCCACAAGAACTCCTGCAGCGAAACTGCTGCTGGGGAAAGTGGTCTCCTGACCTCTCCCCTGTCTTTGTAGCCGGTAGCTCCCTTTCTGGGGCTCCGCCACCGCACTCCCTGTGGTGGAGGTGCGGGAAACAGAGACAGCTCCTGCTGTTCTGCTCCTGGCAGTGGCGGAGGCAGAGGCAGCTCCTGCTCCTCTGCTCCTGGCTGTGGTAGAGGCAGCTCCTGCTCCTCTGCTCCTGGCAGTGGCGGAGGCAGAGGCAGCTCCTGCTGCTCTGCTCCTAGTGGTGTCGGAACCAGCAGGTATTCACCCTCTGCTGGTGGAGGTGGGAGGGGCAAGCAGTCCTCCCACGACAATGAAGGCGGAACCAGCAGGTATTCACCTTCTGCTGGTGGAGGTGGGAGGGGCAAGCAGTCCTCCCACGACAAAGGCGGCGGAACCAGCAGGTACTCACCCTCTGCTGGTGGAGGAGGCAGAGGCAGCTCCTGCTGCTCTGCTCCTGGTGGAAGCGGTTGAGGTGGTGGAGGCAGAGGCAGCTCCTGCTGCTCTGCTCCTTGCGGTGGAGGCAGAGGCAGCTCCTGCTGCTCTGCTCTTGGAGGTAGCGGAGGCAGAGGCAGCTCCTGCTCCTCTGCTCCTAGTGGAGGAAGCGGTGGAGGTGGGAGCAGCGTGTAGTCTCCTGGCGATGGAGGTGCGAGCAGCGTGTAGTCTCCTGGCGATGGAGGTGCGAGCAGCGTGTGGTCTCCTACTGTTGCAGGGGACTGGTGCGGCTCCGCCTCTCTTGCAGGGGACTGGTGCGGCTCTCCCGCTCCTGCAGGGGACTGTGGTGGAGGCAGAGGCAGCTCCTGTTCCTCTCCTCCGGTGGTGACGGTGGGGAAGTGATACCAGCAGACGTTCACACTCTGCTGGTGGATGGGAACCCAGCAGGCATTCACCCTCTGCTGGGGACACGGGACAGCAGGCATTCTTCCTCTGCTGGTGGACACGGGACAGCAGGCATTCTCCCTCTGCTGGCAGCTTGGGTCCTAGGGCTGTGGAAGCCCGACTTCCCTCTCTTTGGGCTGTGGACGCACCGACTCCTCCCTTTTGGGCTGTGGACGCACCGACTCCTCCCTTTTGGGCTGTGGACGACCGACTCCTCCCTTTTGGGCTGTGGACGCACCGACTCCTCCCTTTTGGGCTGTGGACGCACCGACTCCTCCCTTTTGGGCTGTGGACGCACCGACTCCCCCTCTTGGGCTGTGGACGCACCGACTCCCCCTCTTGGGCTGTGGACGCTCGGGCTCCCCCACTCAGGCGTAGGGACGCTCGGGCTCCTCCCACTCAGGCGTAGGACGCTCGGGCTCCTCCCACTCAGGCGTAGGACGCTCGGGCTCCTCCCACTCAGGCGTGGGACATTTGGGCTCCTCCCTTTGGGCTAGAGAGGACAACAGCCTTGTTAGTAGCGGGGCAGGGCACCTTTTAACACCGCCTGCAACTGCTGCGCTGATGTTACTCTGGGGCCCCTTGCTTCTCCTGATCCAGCAGCCAGTCGATCACCTCCTCTGACACTGGCCTGCAGGATGGGTGCTGCTGTTGCTTCCTCTCTAGCGTCTTTCCTCCCTTCATTTCTCCAAAAAAAAAAATCCATTTTTTTTTTTTTTCTTTTAAAAAAAACTGCGGTTCCCGCTCTGGCCTGAGTCCTGGAGGCGCTGTAGATCCCACGCAGGACACCACGCGTCACAAAGACAGCAGCAGTGGGTGACGTCAGACCAGAAACAGGAAATAAATAAACAAAAGACTTGGGGTTTTGGTGAAGCTGAGCGCGTGATGGCGCTCAGCGTTTAATAATCAAAACAGAAAATAAAAGGTATGTACACAAAACAGAAACACGACACGCTTATATCCCGTGTACCAATCGCTATACACCAACATTAACACATGCAACATGCAACATATAACACACACATGCACACAGGGGCGGGGCACATTGCCACAGGCATTTACAGATCTCGATATTTCAGCACGCTGGAGCCGTGTTATTCTTTCGCTTGCTTTCCCTTGCTTTCCCTTGTGTCTTTTGTATTGTAAGCAGAAGACCACCCAGCCCAGCCCAGCCCAGCCCACAAGCTCATCTCTACATGTGTAACACTGAGGGGTGAAATATTTCACTGAGAAAGAATGCTCGGAAATGTCTCGACACATCAAGTTGTTCTTTTGAACTGATGTAGTGAATGCCTCGTTGTGTCGTAATATCTGACGTAAGCCTTAACTTCAGGTACGCTGTGTGCGGAGTGATTCTTAAACAAGTCCAGTCAGACAGGCTGCCTTGGTGGTAAATGTTAAAAATGTAAGAAATGAGGCGCTTTGGGGCATGCATTAGAACAGGGGTCTCAAACCACTGCAGGTCTAAAAAGGGACCTGAGAAATGTCATTCTCTTGGTATTTTTAATGTCTGACAGTGAAACCTTTTTCTAATCAGATTTTGTGTGTGTGTTTTTATTTTTATTGTTAAGCAAATCTAAATACAGCTGAACCCGCTTTATATCAGGATTGCTGTGCAGGCATAATTCATGCTATAAAGCAGGTCATGAGATAAACCAGGTTTCACAACGATGAATTAAAGAGCAGTGTTTTAATAGTTGTTCTTTACATTTAAACAAATGCATATAGTTTATTACAAGACAAATATGTTTTGTATATTATGTGCGGTGATATAAAATGGGTTCATCTGTAGTTGTTGTATTTGTAAAATGTAGTCTGTTTTAAATACGGGGTCTGATTCATTTTCAGTAAGAAACAGACAACAAGTGTAATGACTCCTGTTTCTGAAAAGGCACATCAGAAATTGTGTATCTGTTATGGCTTTAAAAATATTACTGTCCAAAATCTTTCACTACAATAGAAGCCTTGAAGGGGCTTTCAGGTTTGAAAATGTTAATATTTCCTTGTATAAAATGTTTATTTCTGCAGGCTATTCATTTGTCCCTTGTCCGTAACGGATGAAAACGGAGAGTAAATAAGATTAAAAGCGACACAAGGATTAAACGGAAAGTTTGTTGTTTTCATGCCATCTGTTATGGCTGTGTGGAGAGGAGGAGCTTGCTGAACGAGCTCCAAGACAAATGATCCTTAACAAATAAAACAAACATTTGTGTTTATCAAGCGCCCTGCCGTGGCCCTGTCCAGTGTCGCAGCACAGTGCCGTTTTTAATAAATATTTACCCCAGATCATCCAACTGGGATTTTTTTTTTCCAGTGAGCTTTTACAGCTGAGTGGGACAGATTTGCTGTAGGAATCCCATGCCTCGTTTGGCCCAAGGTGCTGTGCAAAAACCAAAAAGATTTAGCTTTCGATTTAAATGATTATTGATCACCATGGCTTTTATTTTGCAAGCCTCAATGAAACTTTCATTGAGATGGATTAATTGCCCTGGTGCCTTATTTGGACCCTCGCATATAAATGTTAAATGCAAATGTATAAATGCATGTTTTAGTTGTGAAAAGTCTACAATTTTTTTTGCTTCTTGCTTTTTAATAAGAAAGTTTTCTCAATGCATTAGCATTGTATTACTATGTGCTGTACAATGAAATGCACATGCGTGTTTTCACTCATGTTTGAAGGCTTCTATTTTATGACTAGTTTGTCGGCTGTGTTCTATTCAATGGTCTTGTACCTCGCTGTCATAGAAAATAACTTGCTAACCTGCCCTTTTACCTCTGGTATTTGCACAAGAGTTACAGTTATGTGCACTGTCCATTTAAGAGTAGCAGTAAAAGGAAATTCAAGAAAAGGTTTTAACGAGAATGTTTTGTTCTGTTATAACGTTAATTGTGCAGGGATTGTATTGTCATTATTTTCAGAGCTTTATGTGTTCATACTGGGAAAAGCTAATGAGTTTGCAGTAATAATTCAATTACAGTATCTGCAGCATTTGTACATAACCCCCCTGATTCCAATTAGTTTGAATAAAACAGGTTTGACTGACCTTGGAAATAACACCAGTCCTGGTATTGCAGTGAATGCCATCACAGTGGGTAATACAGGTCCTGCAGGTACTAAATCATCTTTTACTAGATTTACTGAAAAATAAGTTGCACCTCTAATTTCAAGAGCCTAATAAAGGGGAGGGGGGTGGGAGATGTGACCCGGAATGCAAGTCGAATTCAACTCTTACGTGAAACGCACTATTATTAGTCAAAAAATGTATTTACGAGATTCCACAACAGAAAAACAGGAAGCCGTCTTTGTAGTTTAGGTCAGCTACAGTTCTTATTAGGGATAATATCCGTTGGTTTTATATATGACTCCATGAGTCAAAGTTATGACTCCTAACTTCAAAATTCTTCTTAAGTTGTGATGCCGTTAACCAGGGCTGCCTCATTTGAGCTCTATAATATGACATACAGCATATAACATGTAACCTGTTTAACGAGCACAGCAATGCGGAAGCGCTGTATAGTCCAGTCAAACATTTAGCTTGTTCTGGCTCTTTATACACTGTAGGGTGCCAGTACTAAGATCTCTTTATATCATTAACATAGGCCTCCCAGTCTAATGATATAAAGGATATAGGGGAAGGATTTTCATAAGCAGTGGGCATCCACATTCCTTGTCTCTTAAAATATCTAGCTGGGAGGCTGTGCATTAAACAAGTGCTTTGTTGGTCAAAGCGCAGTGCATGCATATGAGCCGCATGTGTGCCTTGATGGCAGTTGCAGGTCGGTTTAACTGTTCTCTTTTACATATGGTTTTGTTGTCAACAAAATGTGGTCTGAATTGCCTGGCAGTTTTTGGCCAGGGTCCAGTCTAGACTGGAGTTAAATTCAGTGGGAGGCTCACTTCCACGATTATACTTCCTCCATTGTTCAGCATCGCAGCGTTGCGAGGCTTCACAGAGACTCGCACCCCTGTTGGTTTTGGCTGGATTTGTCTACTTTAATAAAAGAAAAAAAAAGTTTTAAAATATTTTAATCTTCGGCACGGATTAGTATCTGCAAAGGGAAATGACTGGATTCCTAACCCTGCCCATCCATCTACCTCCCCGGTGAAAATAATAAAAACAAGAAGAAAAAAAACTAAAGGATTCATGTACTAAAGGTCAAATTGAAACCTCTGGGGAGATTCTGCACTTGTGTAATAGTTTACAGTAAAGGGATACTTGATATGTTTACTGTAACTTCTTACCTGTTTAAATGTGTCTTTTTGTATAATTCTTGGTTTCTTTTTTTTTTTTGCTTAGATCATTACTTACCCGGTTTGCTAACTAACATTCACCACAGAGGATGCTTTTGAAAAGACTCCTAAAAGCTGCATTTCTGAAGTGAGGTGGTTTTAAATATGACCACTATGGGTGTGCAGTTGTAATTTCTGTCCCCTCTGAAACTGCGGTCTTGTCTAGAGTTTTGTAAGCCTGCTAAACAATATATATATATATATATATATATATATATATATATATATATATATATATATATATATATATATATATATATATATAATGTAATAAATAGACTCTTGCAAGTCCATTTCATTTACAAGATATCAGAACTGACAAATGTTGAAAGCACGCTGACAAGGCACCTGGTTGCTAGGTGATTCAGTATCCAAGATGGAATTCAAGACAATAATGACATTAAGATCATGTGTACTTGTATGCCTCCAGAACAACGTAAACACTAATCCTATAGATGGTGTATTGTAATAAAAGTGTGCAGGTTTCAATCTGTGTTCAGCCACTGATTGACTAACTTCATGACCTTGGACACCTCATTTCATGTCCAGCATTGTCTCACTGGCAATGCTGGATACCCTTTATGTGGACAATGTTTATGACATGAAATAATTTCCATTATTTCAGTCCATGTGTTCCTTTGAGAGAATTCCCACCAGTGTGATATATCGGCTTCAGTTGATTCAAGTGTAACTAATTGTCAGGAGTGGCACGGTGTGTCCAGCATGTGGAAAGAATGTCTGCAATTTAAAATTCAGCGCAAAAAATAACTTGCAATACTTGCAAGCGGGATCCAAGCATTCCAGGCAGTCTATGCAGAAGATGGCAATTATGTTTTGCCTACAACTAGACCAGTAAGCATGCCAAAGATCAACACAAAATAATTTGCGGTTATATTTTGTTACATAAATAAGCATTTCCTTGCATTCCTTGAATATTGCAGTTGATGCTTTCTTTATATTCACATCATGAAACTGTTGCGACTCACTGTGCTAGTGCAGTGGACTCATGGTGCTCATTCGAGGGGTGGACTCACCTTGTCCACACCAAGCTTAATAAAAGTTCATGCTTTTTAAGAGTTGGATGACTGCAAATCATTTTAAAAAGAGAGTTATATCTACAGATCTTAAACATAATAATAACCACAAATAAACTGCAATTTCTTTTCTGTGCTCAGCCTAAGACCCCATTCAGAAGTGTGTGGGGTTTTTCTTCCCTTTCTTTTCCCAAACGCTCTGAGTAATTGTTTAGGAGTATGGCCGGAATGCCTGGTGGACTGGAACAGCTCAGCCTTGCTCTGAATTATTAGACTCCTTAGTGATTCAGGAAGTAGTCTAATAGCATTTGGAGGGAGGGGGGCTCATTAGCTTCCTTCCTGAGCTCTGTCATTTGTATTTCCTGTTGTAACTATGGCCTTGAAAGCAAAGCAAAGTGAAATGCTTGTCCTTTCAAAGCATGGCATTAACCCGTCTGCAGCAGCAGACCAGTGCTAACCTCTGCACTTAGTGTTGCTCAACCATCTTTCTCTACGCTTTTAAATGGTTTAAAAACCCTAAGATTTAAGATTTAAGATTTAAAAATACATTTCTGGCAATTTTGTATTTTGTGGTTCTAATATTTTGCTCTGATAAATATTTTCTGCATATCTTCGTTAAGGTTCTTTCACCTGAGTTCAGGAGATGCTCTTCAATTCTAGTTGCCTTCTGTAGATATTCGTAACATAGGCTAGATCGGCCAAAGTGTCTTTATATAAGAGTCAGCGCCATCTAGTGATGTTGCCCCTTTTAACACGTTTCTTTTGGGGTTTTCTGGCAGTACAGGTGCTGTCGATTCACTAATATAAAGAGGTTGCTCCTGAACGCATAGTGACTTATCTTAAAAAAACAAACAAAAAAAAACTCAAGCTTCTTCCAGTACTCTAACATTCACAGATCTCTTTGCTATCACTTAAAGCATGTTGCAGTGCTGAGCACACAAAACCACATACACACCAGTTGGTAGTAAAAAGAAAACTATTTTGCAAGCTAGTGTGATATATATGAATGTGGTTTCGTTCCTGAAGGGGTTCAGAAAAGTAGATTCTGCAGTAGGATAATAGTTTAAAGGCATATTTTTATCATATGCATTTTCCAAATATACATTTTTTTTACCTGTTTAATGATGTGTGTGTTTTGAAAAATTCACAGTTTTTTCTGTGTAGATCAGTATTTGTTTACTGTGGCTAGCAACTGTTTTTATAAGACCTAAAAACGTGTGTGTTTGTGTTTATATTTATGTGCTGAAAGAAGACAAAAAAAAAGTTATTACTGTATTAGGATGAGCAGACGATGCCTGCACCTGCTTTCAATGCTGCACGTCACAATGTGGTTGCATTTCATGCTTGTTGATTTGTCTTTTCTAACTACTAATTTGTGTTTAGCCCAGAGTACTGGAACATTGTCTGCTGCTGATGCCTACAGGACTATTCTGTGTGTGTGTGCGTGCGTGTGCGTGTGCGTGTGTCTGTAGACTACATTTTGTTCTAGGTGTTTAAATTAGTAAAAGTTTAAACCGCGTGTCCACTGGTAGTGTTACAAGGGGACAGGTGAAGCTCAGAATCCTCATAGTGGACGCACATAGGATGTTCATTGGAGAAGCTGGCAGTGGTATAGCATGGTAAAACCAGCAGGGTAAACCATAGTAAAAGCATGGTGAGCAATGCTGTTGTGCTCAAGTGCAGTGAATTGCCCGACGGTAGTAAAGATTTGAAGTGCCGTGGATTTAAAGAGAAGCTAGGTATGGGTATGGAATATCAGAGTTCATTTAACTAATGTACGGTATTCTCGTTGATTGGGTTCACTTTGTGTCATTTTCTTTTTGTCTGTCACAGTTTAGCCTTTAATAGAACTACAGAATCATGTCCAGCCTCCTGAGTACAATCTGGTGTAAATATTAACATACCATCCCCACCCCCTCCACAAGACTAGCACGATAGAAAATATTAACATACCATCCCCACCCCCTCCACAAGACTCGCACAATAGAAAAGTCACTCCCATAATATAGCTTCAGATTCTGATTGTATCAAAGGACGGAGAGTAATTACAGCTTTAGTTCCACTTGGATGTAATACCATAAAAATCAGTGTGTTGAATACGAGCAATCGCAACTTGAACTCCCAAGAGGCTGCCCTTTCTGAAGGTATGACTTTACAGTCATGAAAAGCAAAACAACAATAGTGTCTTAAAGGGAAGTGCTTTTAGTCCGGATGTTTGTTAATGGCAATGTTCAGGTCAGCCAGAGTTGTGCTTTTGTAATAAAGTATAGGTAAAGGTAAGCACATGTACTGTAAGCCTGGTAAAGCCCAGAGAGGTATGGTAAAACTTACTAAAAACATGGAAACTATGGTATAACCATGGGAAAACTGCACAATTACAATGCCAATTTACTGTCGTACTCTAAGGCAGCTCAGGCAATGTCACCTATTGTCTTATCCACAGTAGAAAACACCTCAAGCACTGGTAGTCTTTCTACAATAAACATCCAATGCTTGTTACAAGTTAGCAAACAAAGCCCTTCAGGCGTTTCACTTCAAACATTGCAAGGTGTCCGCCAGCAACCTCTGCTCTTTGAAGTGGTTGTACTGCAGCTAGCAAAATAATGTACCTGTAATCTTAGCTGCCCTGCACTTCCATTCACCTTATAGGCCTCCAATGTGCAGCTTTGAAAGAAACGTGTGTTATAGCGAACGTTTATTTTCATTTTTAACACTCAAACCCCTGTGAAGAAATGTCAGACGATGTAAGATTGCAGCTCACGGAACGGCTTGGTAAAAGTTGCATGTTTGCTATGCAAATTGATGAAAGCGATGACATCGCCGAATGTGCACAGCTCATGATTTATGTACGTTCCGTGTGGCATGATCCAGAGGCTGTGTGGTCCAGTGGTGAAAGAAAAGGGCTTGTAACCAGGAGGTCCCCGGTTCAAATCCCACCTCAGCCACTGACTCATTGTGTGACCCTGAGCAAGTCACTTAACCTCCTTGTGCTCCGTCTTTCGGCTGAGACGTAGTTGTAAGTGACTCTGCAGCTGATGCATAGTTCACACACCCAAGTCTCTGTAAGTCGCCTTGGATAAAGGCATCTGCTAAATAAATAAACAAATGATGAGTTTATTGAAGATTTTTTTTATTAAATGTATGCTAGTATAAAAGCCTCAGAAACGAAAAACATAGTCATAATAATTACAGGTTTCCGTTATTTTATTTTTTTAATTTATTCATTTGAACTCTTTTTTTAGACTAAATATTTCAAATTATTTAAACGAACTAGCTACAAATGCCTTTTACGTTGTATGAAACTAAGTAAAATTTTGCCCAAAGTGCAATTGTATGTGTTGCATTTCTATCGGTTATCTTCAGCAATAAAATACAAGGTTGTGCCTGCAGCAAAAGCAGGAAAGCAGCATGTATGTAGTATACAGATGTAGTGTGTTTTAGAGACGGGCGTTTTGTATTTGCGCTGGTAGCATTTCTGTTTTACTTGATAAAATACAGCAAGTTACTACAGTTACTGTTATAATAATAATTTTCTATCTATCATTTTGTGTAAATAAGTGATTTTTAAACCTTTATTCTTTCTTTTTATATTGCTGCACTTTCTTGGTTGGTACTGTATGTATATGCTTTTTCACACTATCTCACTGGGCATGGGTCCCAGAAAACGGTCTGGCTACTCAGGTGGGTCGTGAGTTGGGAAAGTTTGGGAACCCCTGCTTTAGAGGACCATATGGCCTCTTTGGTAGCATAACTGATGTTGGCTGCTGCTTTTCCTAATAAGTGAATTTCATGCTGAGTGACCGTAAGGGCCGTCCGCTCCTCCTCAGAGTTTGCTCCACTTCCTCTCACATATTTCTTTAGTTTGGTTTGATTTTCTTGCTCTACAAAACTCATACAGCGCCTGCTGCTCTCTGTACTCCTCACTCACCTCACCTCTGGGCTGTAAGTGTGGTCGCTAAGTGGCCCGATGCACAGGCGGCGCTCATTGCGACCCTCATTATCATGATTGCAGCTCATTATTTGTGTGTGGTGACTAATTTGCATTGCTCTTAAGCTTACATAAGCCACAGTGCAAAATAATTGCAGCCGCACTTGTTTGCACTATGGCTATCCTTACATCAGCCCCTCAGTGTGGCACTGCAGCACATTCTTTCATTCCCTCTGTTTGCGAGCCTTGCTGTCAAGTAGAACTGCAATTTCTTGGTTATTTCACCTGGAAAGTGAAATGGTCCCCTCCTCCTCCCTTTTTTAACGGCGTTGTTTCTGTCATTAACAAACCAGCTGCTTTTCTTTGCAGAAAATAGCATGTTTTGACCCCGTAGACACAAGTGAAATGACCTAAGAAGTGAAAAAATAACAGACATTGTGAGAGTAAGGCAAACAAAATGAGAACTTTCTTCAACCTCGGGTACATCCAGATATCATGGTTAAGAATTAAAATGCATGTGTCCTATAACATGTGTTTCATCCAAAACTGCATACTTGACACAACTGTAGCAAAGAAACAAGCAAACAAAATAAACAGCTCCTAGCAGCCACTGTGATTAAACCCATGTATTCTACTTGTGCATTACTGTGGTAGCACTATACAGTAGATACTCATTGCTTACAGTGCTTATTTTCTAAACATTTTACTTAATTACTTAAAAGCACGAGCCACCTAGCAGTGACAGAAACGTTATCGTTGGTACGAATGAGATATCGGAGGTAAGACATGTCACTGATACACATGGTTAGTTTTGCCGCTGTGGATATAATTAATGTTATTAATTGCTTCTAATTAGTACCCACTTGCTAACGAAGAGAGCCATGTACTGTGGGCAGACTGTAAGGGCAGAAGCTCAGCATGTGGTTGATACTTAATTGTTTAAAGTGATTGTAATCTGCTCAGACAGGGCCACAGATGAGGATGATGCAGAAATCAATAAACAATTAGGTTTCATATTAAAACCGAACTGATATGAAACCGTGAGAATGCTGGGAAGCAGCCCCAGAAAGTGAAGCTCGAACACGATTTCCACTTGGGAAATGTCTTGGAAGAAAACAGTAGCCTCCCTATCATTTCGGTTTGGCATTTAAGTGGAAAACGTACACCTGTCTGTCTGTCTGTCCACCTGCTGCAGCATTACAGTAACCAGTATATAGAACGTTTCTACAGTAGATGGCTTCTAACAAAGCGATTAACAAATGAACACATAATAACAGATAATAAAGGATTTAATGATAATCTGTTAATAAGAATTCTGTGAACACACGGTGCAGTGAGAAAAGGATACGTTGTTGCAAGCAATGAAATTCACAAAGGACACCATGGATTGGCATATGTCATGTCATCATATTGATTTACCCCATCATGTCTATACATGTAGAGAATATGGAACAAGATACTGGAGTTCCTGGATGAATCCTGTGCCGATCAATACATGATTAGATTGCAACATAGGCCTCCAAAGAATGCTTTGATAATATCCCAATCCCAGGTTGAGCATTCTAGTGCGCAAGTTCAAGCTGTAATTTGTTTCCTTGAGTTTGTTGTACTGTGCAGCGCTGCATAACTTGGATGTGGTAACATCTTCAATGGGGGATTATCCACTTTCTGTGGAAATCTGGCTTGAGATCTGCTGTGGGTGGTGTGTGGTGTCAGCTGGCCAGGGAGAGTCTACAGATTCCATATCTTTGCAGAGATATTTCAGGACAGGTCATGTTGATCATTCAATGAGCATTCTGTAGTGAATCACTGATGCCCTAGTGGAGTAATTTATTTCAATCTAAAACAAGACAGCGCAATCAGTAGAATTGAGCTTGTGTTTTAGCTTGTGCATGGGAGTAGACGAGCCAAAGTTTGCATTTTTAGTCGATTTATCTACAAGCTAGTGTGTGCAGTGCATGTCATTGAAGCATGATTGAGTGTGCTATTGAGGCTATATCTCGGTAACCACACGCCAGTAAGTAACTGACGTACTTTATTTCAGGAGTCCTCACCAAAATAATGGTTTTCTGGTGCAAAGGTTTGATATTTTTTTCATATTTTACTTGCAATACCAAAACAAAGTTAGGTAAGGAGGCAACCTTCGAAGTCATGGGGTTGTGGTCATGTTGATGTGACCTTGTTCAGCCAGAGGAAATACACACATTATGGTGGATAATGTAGAAATCTTCCTCGTTGGTAAATGATTGATGGTTAATGCACCTAGACACACACACACACACACAAAGTGATATATGATGTGGTTTGGGAAGCAGGTTACATCTCTGCTGCACAAATCAAACGGCTTTCCCAAGGAGTGTTTTCCAAGGGTGGAATTTGATTGACAGATGCTGTGCAAGCTGCTCGGGGTGGGGTGGGGGGCAAACAAACATACCCATGCCTTACTGGAGCATGAGGATGAGAGTGGCTGGAAGCAGTGAGCTGGAAACACAAGAAAATAATGTGAACCTATTCCCACTTCCCACTGCTGCAGCAGTAGACTAACCCCTTGGATACAACAGCTATCTGCATGTGCGTAACAGGAAAGCGGTGCATCAGAAGCTGGCATCATTGCCAGGTGATTTTGTAGCATGGCAGGAGTCGTGAACCTGGTTGCTGCCTGGCATTGTGAGATCTGGGTAAACCAAATGAGTATTGTTGGTGCAGGGTCTTTATTTTGACCTCAGGTATCTGCAAACTGCAAGCCGGGAATCAAGCCGTAGAAATAAAACAGAATTAAGAGCAATGTTACAGTAAACAGCATTATTAAATGCAGCAAAGTTTTTTATAGTACCCGCACTAAAGAATGTAAAACCATATCCTGTTTAATATTAGCATATTTTGTTATCTGCATGAATATAAAATGTGTACGTAATTTAACACAGCCTTTTAAAGTGCAATTCGGCTTTGTAGTTTAAGTAGTTTATTTTTTATCTGTATAACTGAGGATAGCACATAAATCTTAGCAATACTAAAAGAAACTGGTCAAATTTATTACGTTTCTTTTAGGATTCCTAAGTTTATCTCTAATAGTGTTTAATAGTTGTGGATGATACAAAAGCATAAAGCACTAAATGCACCACTTCATTATAAATGGTCGTCTTTTATATATGAATGATGTTTGGTGTGCATGCTTTCAGCCAATGCCTGGCCCATTGGTCACCTATTTTCTATAACCCAAATGTATTAAGCTAAGCACTAAACACATAACAACTGCTGATGAGTGAAAATAAAAGTTAATGAACTAATGAAAGCAAACAACACGTGCCCCATTTCCGTAATCATTAAATGTCCTATAACTCTGCTGAGCTTCAGTAGCATGGGTCAGATCTGTGTGTACTACGATGTTTGGCGTGATTTTCAATCTTCACCTTCACTCCCTCTATAGGGAAAATAACATACCAGTGTCCTAAGAACATATAAACCATTAGAAAATGTACAAATAAGAGGAGGCTCTTCAGCCCATCAATGCTCGGCTTTGTCATATTGGGTTTAAAGGATGCCAATCCTTCTGCATCAGCAACATGACTAGGTAACCTATACCATACCCTCACTGCTCTCTGTGTAAAGAAGTGTTTCCAACCCTTTGTCTTCAGTCTATCTCCGCTTAATGCCTGGTGCAGTCATGGGGTTTTTCTGGAAGACCTGGATGGTCTTTGTACCATGAGTTAACACCCACGTAAGTGCTCACAAGAACCTAATGAATGTATTATTATTATTTTAACCACATATCACATTGCCCTCAAGATTGCATTTGTGTGTTGTGCAGCTGCACAGTAATTGGTATGAGCTTGCTCAGCTTCTCTGAGTCTAGCCTTGAGGACCCCGGTTCAAACGCTGGAGTTGGAGCGGGTGCTGCTTAAGCATTAACGTCTGATGCGACGGTCAATTTAGAATTTTCACATTTCAAAATTGCAGGGTCCCATGATGCGTTAAACTCGCTGGGTTGAAATGGTGTGCAGATTGTCTCTGCTGTTCTGCAGAGATGTGATCTGGAGGTGCACTGTGGGAAAGGGAATCTTGCAGTGGGTATTAGTAGTTGTTGAGGCAGCAGAGCGGAGCAGCCTCTGTCCCTGGGGAAATTGGAGGAGGGGTATTCTGTCACTGCTCGCCTTGCTTGTGAATATCATTGCAGCTTTTTGTAGGAACAACAGAAACGCTTGCTCCACTGAAGGGTTTCTTTGTAAAAACTGGTAGTAAAGCTTTAGACAGATTTAATATTCAGTGCATACTGTTTTTCTATGCTGTGTTATAGAAAAAAGGGTAAATGACACAGGTGTATTTTTAATATTTATTTAAAATGTTTTTTTTTGTTTTTTTTAAAGGGAATCATTAGTTCTGTCAAATCTGTAAATCCAATAGACAAATACTGTTTAATTTTACATGTCAAAGCATTTCTGGTTTTTATCTTTTGGTTAGATTTGATTACATTAAGGATTGTTTTTTTTTGTACTGTATACCCCAGTATTGGAAAGAGAACATGAACAATCAAAAATGTACTTATTTTTACAGCAAAGATATTATGTTCACATAAACAAAAGCAAGCACATAGTTCTTGATGCCTGCCCAGGACACAGATCTACCCATCACTTGCCACAGGAAGCACTATATTTAGCCTGTCTATTTAAGAGAGTTGATCAGCCTTAAATGCCAGCTATTGATGGGAAGGCAGGGTTTGGCAAACTATACCAGGAAGCTCCAGAGAATGACTAGAGCCGTTCTTCCCCAAAACAATGAAGATAATAGTTTCCATAAAGGAAAGCGGGAGGAATTTAGAACACACACTTTGAGTGCATTACTGATGGCAAGGAAAAAATGCACTGTCCAGTTAAGTCCACTGTCCAAGCTGTAGTCCATAATTGTCCAGATTTATTTATGAATTTATCTTAACTATATATATATATATATATATATATATATATATATATATATATATTTTTTTTTTTTTTTTAAGAATTACTTTGTATATAATTTTCTATTTCAGTCATCAGATTCTTGTGACAAAGTTAAAATGACCCCTGTGACCGCTGTAGAGCCATCAAACGAGTGCACGTGGTACACCAATGTGTAACCATTAACCTGTCCCCCTGCAACGCCCTGCCACCAGTGGATGTAAGAACTACCACATACAGTATGTTCTAAGTTGTACTGTATGTCTTGCTGATGTATTTTTTTAATCCCCTCCATGTTTCAAGGGGACAGGTTAATGGTTACACTCTGGTATCCCAGCTGTACTTTGAGAGAAGACGTGTTTTGAGAGCTGTATTGAGGCCAGAGGGGTGCTTAAAAGTTCTCAGGATGTGATGAGTGAAACAGTAAATGTGTATACAAAGTGAATAGAAACAAGCAGAATGCATTTATTGAACTGGTATTTCATACCTAGACCAGTTTAAAACACATGTGTAGGTGTAGGTTATATTTCAAATTGAGGGAAAACATGCTTAAAGTGTAGGCTTTGTTTTTCAATTTTAAAAGTATTTTTTATTGTACTATGAAAAGTTCACGCTTGATTGTCCAGCACATTCAGCACACAGTAGTTCATAGTTTTCCATTACCAGTACAGGGAAATGGGGGATTTTGCCAGGCACCCTTATAGATTTCCAAGTATTATGTCTTCTGCATGGATTTCTGCAGTAAAGTCAACCGCTTTAAAAAAACAACAAGGGGACAGCTACATCGCTTCATATACTGTATAGTGTTATGTGTCCTGAGGTCTGTTTCCAGCGTTCATGTTTTAAGTTTCCTGTTTTCTAAGCAGTACAGTGTGTGTGTGTTCTGTGCCAGGCACTGCCTGAGCAGTTCTGTACAGAGTGATGGATTGGAGAAGCAGGAGTTTGGAAAGCTGCACCATGGTGGTTTTGCTCTTTTGGCTTTCATGAGTATTTGATGGATTGCTTGGTTTTATTGTGTCAGTGTTTCAGTAAAAGAAGTTGATTGAAGTGTTATGAAGAGAGCAGCTCCTGACAAAGGCAATAAAAGTGTACTGCAGAGCCACGTTCCCTTCATCGTTTTCAGTCCTTCATCATGTAACTTGCTCTTTTAAACATGATGATGAAGGAGGGAAGTTTGATGCTTGTGGTTTTGGCTTTCTTAAATCAATGATCTACCATGTGCTGGGACATCACTTTGCAACTTCCTGCTTGGCACCCAAGCCATCCCACTGTAAGCGGCCTGTTTTGAGTTGACATATTTTTTAAATGTAGCTCCATGCTTCAGAAATTGTGACTTTTTCCTCAGTTAGTAGTTCTTTCTGCATCACACTTTTCTTTTTTTTGGGGGGGCTTTTCGCATGTTGGCTTTTTAAAATACAGCTATAGCACTGTTCTCGCCTGACCTTAACACCAGCATTCTCCTGTGTACAGATGTCTGGACACATACAGAAAAAAGAGAGGAGCAAAACATCTTGGTAGCACAGGAGCTGATTCTTTTTTAAATGAAACATTAGTGCTGACTTTAATAAAATTATCCATTTTAATAGTGGTTTATATCACAATAGTCAATTATTTGTTCCAACCCTAGATTGAAACTCATTATCTCCTTGATATCAGCCCTAAGTTCTGCCTTGGTGTCTACATTATATATTAAAAAAGATAATTTGTTAAATGCCATGCAGAAACATATCGGTTCAATTTATATATAGGAAGGCTTGCTGTACCTCATTTAATTCAGGCAACAACCCAAAGCTGAGATGTTGATGAGCAGTCCCTCTCGTGTGCTCCATAAAAGCAGGTAGTGAAAATCGGGGTCATGGCGCTGTGTTCGACTGATACAATTTAGAACAGGGCACTGCACGTATGCGTCTACTCACTGAATAAAGCTAACCGGCTTGAAGCAGCTACCCACAGCTCGAGCAGATTGAGCAGGCGATAGCTGAGGTCTGGTGAGTGCAGGATTGTGATGTACAGACCCATGACCCTGGCACTTCCAGGGCTGAGCTCCCCTCGCCCTCAGGGCTGATTCTAGGAAAGTAATGTTAGATCTGAACATTCACTGTGACTTGGAGGAGGAGATGATGCCACCACACTGTTTGAGAGACACGAGAAGATCCAGCAACTAGTTCAGCAGGTTTTGCGGCTTACCACAGGCATCCCTGCACCCAGGCACACCCTCAACCTCGATTCAGAGGGGTGAGGACAGGCTCTCTGCTCGACTGTTGGGCGTTTTGAGTATCGTTTACCGTGGATCTATCAGTGACTTACTCTGTGCGTTCTTTGCAAGTGAAAGGAATGGAAGCGACTTCAGCAATCACCACCTCGGTTTATGTGTGAATATATGTTCATATTAGTAGTGCATTTCTCAGGGATAAAATGGAGGCATACTTCAATGCTTACATGCAGTACTGTACTGTGTGTCACACTTCAGTTGTACATGTATCTTATTCAGTTGTGGTAAATCTTTGTTAGGACATTCTGTAGCACACATTATTGAGAGTATGAGGGGATATATGGAGGAACCTGTCTATGCCTGTACACATTTACAGTATGTATGTCACACTGTTATTCGGTGTACTGGAAGTCGATATTATTTAGGGTTCAACTAAATGAATCCATTAACTTTTGAAATTACCCTCATTTTAGTTATTCTCTGCTGTGTACCCTTCCTGTTTGGCATATTTTTTAAATGTTTTACTAAGTGTTTTTTTAATAATAATAAAAAAACCTTTTAAATACATTAACACACAACAGATCGTGTCTATGTAGTGTAACAGATTAAAAGGCTCTGTATGTCAAAAACCCAACTTTCTACTAATGAATAGACTCATCTTTTGTCACCATTTATAAATGCCAAATTCGTTTAGCAGTGCAGTGGTTGATTTATATCAATTAGGTTAGTTGCTTAATCCGGACAGATTTTCTTTAGAAGTGTGTGTGTTTGTGTTTGCGTGCGTGTGCGTGGACTTGCATGCTCTCTTTTTTAACCAAGATTACACGGTGCATAACTGTTAATTTAGTGTTTTAACTTTTCCATGCAAGCGTGCAACACATTGCAGATTAACACATCTTAACGTTCTGGAAAATCTGTATCATTTGTAAAAGAAGTGCATTTGAATATTAATAGTTTTTAAGAATTATCTGGGTCTGTTTTGTGTCTGAACTAGCAGGTTATTAATAATTGCTACTATATAAAAAAAAAAGAGTAACTAGTTTTAGATTGAGTAGGGATTTTAGACTTCTAGGTTATGTATTTGTGATAAAGATATTTCTGTTTTAAAAGCACATTCAATTGTATTTTATGTGTCACCAATATTGATATCAATATACCAATTGTTTATGTGCCATTTGAATGTATTGTACGATTGATTTAAATATGAAAGACAAGCAGAAAGCCTACAAACGGAGACAATTCTTCTTAGAATGTGGAAATCCTGTTTGCGCAGTGGGACGCAGTTTTCTGGCATGTAGTAACAGAGGCTTGTTTTCTCTTTGTTCTTTTCCAGAGTGCCGCGGCTGCTCCCAGTCCAGTGCTAGGAAACATTCCCCCTGGAGACGGCATGCCAGTGGGGCCTGTACCGCCAGGATTCTTCCAGGTACAGTACAGCTAGCGAGGATACTCGCGAGTCCAGCAGCCTGCCTGTCTGCCTGCCTGCCTCTCCCAGGACACATCACACATCAGGGCATGTGCAGTGTACCACAGGGTGCTGCACAAAGTCACAAAGCTTTTTTTTTTTTTCCCCTCAGTACTTTGGGTTCTCTGTCGGCTGCTGCTTGAGCTCCTAGTCTTACTGTAAAATCCCAACACCACCAATAACAGTAAAATAAATAATGTCATGACAGTCATTTAAATGTTTTATAATAGAAATGCTTACAGAAAGAACTTTTTTTTTTTTAATCCTCTTTATTTAATAAAAAGTCTAAGGGAAGGTTACAAAACAAGAAAAAAAAAACCTTTTGAAAAATAGGAGTTATTTAAGAATGTGGTAAACGCTTTGAAAATACAGCCATATTCTTAAATCTGTGTATTTTTAACAAACTGGCTGTGTTGTGATACTTTCACGCTTACAGCAGGCAATGATATTTATAATACAGACGCAGAGATCTGTTTGAACAAAACAGTTAGCAGCTATCTTGCATGCTGTGCCTCTACACTTGTAAAGCAACGCTGCACATCCTGCGTGTAGCAGTAATTACAATTTTGACACGCTTATATATTGGGGGTCAAGTTAACTGTTCCGTGTGCAGCTTTACTGCCTAAAACACAAGTGGGTTGATAATAGCTCTTGAAGACTTCCATATATGCGATAATTACTGTCTTTCAAATTGGTATTAAATCACCAAAAACATCACCCAGTTTTTCAGTTTTTATAACCGCATAGTTTATAAACTAAATGTAATGGTGAACAGTATAAATTCCTGCTCAAGAAGGAAGCATGCATTCCTTCAATATTACTTCATGGTGGGGTGGGGCATTTCTGAACACACAATTCTTATCAGAAAGTGTTAATTTAAACATTACAAAACAAATATTTGTGTTTTTTTTAACCTGAGAAGTTTGATAAGCACATTTTACCCTCTTAATATTTATGTAACGGCCTTATACCATGCTAGCAAAATTTTAATCCTAACAGCTGGAACCATTGATTAAAAATGTTGCTTTGTTTATTGAGACTTAGAAGTCCTGTCTTCTGGATGTGAATTCAGCTTGTGTGATTTACTTGTGTTTTATTTGTTAGCCTTCTCTTCAGCTAAAGAGGCACAGGATTAGCGACAGGCAAATACATACATTTTAGGGCTGTCAGTTAAGCCTCCAAATAGCACTCGATTAATTGGGCACACAAAATCGAATCGTTCGAGTAAATATCGATGACTGTACCGCCCACATGCATTTTTGCTCCATTCCTCTCCCCACGACGTGATTAATTTAATATCATTGCTGTTCAGCAAAAGCTTATGCACAGCAATTGAATGCAAGGGGTAATTACGCCTTGGTAGCATCAAGAGAAAAAAAACAAAAAAACACAACAACATTCGCAACAAGCCTAAGGCAAGTTTAACATGGGGTGTTACTAAAATATTTATTCTAAACAGATTACAATACTTTGGAAAGTAGTCTATATAAACTAGACACGAGTTTATGAAAATGTCTTTTTTTTTATTCAGTGACAGCTGCAGCATCACACATTACATCTTGTTGATACTGTATCACCTAACCTTCACTATCTGTGAAACTCACAATGCGGAAATCCCTGCCTAAAACATCATCATCATCATCATCATAATCATAATAATAATAATAATAATAATAATAATAATAATAATAATAATACATGGGTTTACTTACCACAACATGCATACCCAATATAGGTCAACGGTATTGAATATTGTTAAATACACATTATATAACAGTTCATTTTGAAACTCCAAAGAAGTGCAAACTGTGTAGTCAGTTTTCTTCAATGTGTACACTTTATTTACAGGCTGTTTGCCAGGAATACAAGCCTGTCGTCCTGCTCTGGATTCAAGGCAGCGCACTTTTTATTTATTTACATCGAATACACAGAGGGACTACTTACAAAGCATTTTCCAAACTGATTCGCTGGTAGGATGGGACCATCAAATGAGATGCTAGTTAACACGAGCAGGAAAAGAAGAGCACGCCCACTGCTTGTCTGTAAAATACAAACATGTAATTATTGAATCGATTATCTAGTATTTATTAATGAGGAATGGAATTGATCGAAAAATCGGTTTTCGATTTAATCGTAGCAGCCCTAATGTGTGTGTGTGTGTGTGTGTGTGTGTATATATATATATATATATATATATATATATATATATACAGTACTGTGCAAAAGTTTTAGGCAGGTGTGAAAAAATGCTGTAAAGTAAGAATGCTTTCAAAAATAGACATGTTAATAGATTATATTTATCAATTAACTAAATGCAAAGTGAGTGAACAGAAGAAAAATCTAAATCAAATCCATATTTGGTGTGACAACCCTTTGCCTTCAAAACAGCATCAATTCTTCTAGGTACACTTGCACAAAGTCAGGGATTTTGTAGGCATATAGTCAGGTGTATGATTAAACAATTATACCAAACAGGTGCTAATGATCATCAATTCAATATGTAGGTTGAAACACAATCATTAACTGAAACAGAAACAGCTGTGTAGGAGGAATAAAATTGGGTGAGGAACAGCCAAACTCAGCTAACAAGGTGAGGTTGCTGAAGACAGTTTATTGTCAAAAGTCATACACCATGGCAAGACTGAGCACAGCAACAAGACACAAGGTAGTTATATTGCATCAGCAAGGTCTCTCCCAGGCAGAAATTTCAAGGCAGACAGGGGTTTCCAGATGTGCTGTCCAAGCTCTTTTGAAGAAGCACAAAGAAACGGGCAACGCTGAGGACCGTAGACGCAGTGGTCGGCCAAGGAAACTTACTGCATCAGATGAAAGACACATTATGCTTACTTCCCTTCGCAATCGGAAGATGTCCAGCAGTGCCATCAGCTCAGAACTGGCAGAAACCAGTGGGACCCTGGTACACCCATCTACTGTCCGGAGAAGTCTGGTCAGAAGTGGCCTTCATGGAAGACTTGCGGCCAAAAAGCCATACCTCCGACGTGGAAACAAGGCCAAGCGACTCAACTATGCACGAAAACACAGGAACTGGGGTGCAGAAAAATGGCAGCAGGTGCTCTGGACTGATGAGTCAAAATTTGAAATATTTGGCTGTAGCAGAAGGCAGTTTGTTCGCCGAAGGGCTGGAGAGCATACACGAATGAGTGTCTGCAGGCAACAGTGAAGCATGGTGGAGGTTCCTTGCAAGTTTGGGGCTGCATTTCTGCAAATGGAGTTAGGATTTGATCAGAATTAATGGTCTCCTCAATGCTGAGAAGTACAGGCAGATACTTATCCATCATGCAATACCATCAGGGAGGTATCTGATTGGCCCCAAATTTATTCTGCAGCATGACAACGACCCCAAACATACAGTGAAAGTCATTAAGAACTATCTTTAGCATAAAGAAGAACAAGGAGTCCTGGAAGTGATGGTATGGCCCCCACAGAGCCCTGATCTCAACATCATTGAGTCTGTCTGGGATTACATGAAGAGAGAGAAGCAACTGAGGCTGCCTAAATCCACAGAAGAACTGTGGTTAGTTCTCCAAGATGTTTGGGCCAACCTACCTGCCGAGTTCCTTCAAAAACTGTGTGCAAGTGTACCTAGAAGAATTGATGCTGTTTTGAAGGCAAAGGGTGGTCACACCAAATATGGATTTGATTTAGATTTTTCTTCTGTTCACTCACTTTGCATTTAGTTAATTGATAAATATAATCTATTAACATGTCTATTTTTGAAAGCATTCTTACTTTACAGCATTTTTTCACACCTGCCTAAAACTTTTGCACAGTACTGTATATATATATATTAGCTCAGAGCCAGCTGCCCAACGTTTCGATGTGTTCGATATATATATAATCTCAAGTGCAGTTATTTATTTATTAAGGACATGTATTTATCCAAGTCTTGCCTTTCAACCAGTTTACATTTGCTCTTACTTATAGAATTGGCAATGTGTTCTTCATACAAACAAACTTGTAGTGCTGGGATGAATATTTGAACAAGCACTGCTGCAGAAATGACCATGCTCACATCCATTCATATAACAGAATTTATAAATTCATCATTAAAGTTTAAATACAAATTTTGAAAGAATAGTGAAGCATGTTTGTCCCAGCAGTACAAAATACTATACCAAGTGTGTATAAGACGTAGTTGCTGTTTAATTAAACACATCTTGTATCTGAGAATATTCATGGTGTAAAACATAGATTTATTTTTTATCAACGAGAGAACCCAGTACCCTCCATTCACGTGCTGTTGCACATACCTGGTATTTTGAATAAACTCCACTGGCATTCTTTCCTGTGGCATTGTTTTCTAGCAGTAGAGACTGTTTGTAAGCTTGCTATGAAATAAAACCTATGGAAAACAGATTTGTATTTTTCGCTCTCCCATAAACATTGCATCTGCATTTTGAATAAAACAAAGCCAGTGTTTTTTTACCAGGCACTCAAGCATGTAATATCATTGAGTTCGTACTTCAGTCACCTGAGACACACTGTGGAGGCTTTAACTCTTAACACTAGCAGGGTACGAAACGCAGCAAAAGAAAAAAAAAACAGTTAATAAACTGGACTTTGTAAAAATAAAAAACATGTGGATAGTTATTTTTCCGTTCTGAAAAAGAGAGTTCTGGGGAATCTGTTCTGCTAATGCTCATTGTGTGTTCTGCATCATTTCTGAGCCCTGGCGTTAACCCTTTCCTGTTTGAAGCCCATGTAAGAAGGAGGGACTCTCCCTCTCGATTGAGCAGCTGTGTGGGCACTAGTTGTACAGAGCTGCCACAAGCATATTTCCCAGGTTGCTTTGTGAGGGTCTGACGTTGCAATTGCACTTTTGAAGCGATTTCTCTCTCAAATGAGGGTAGTCACTACATGGGATAATACGTGAATTACACTCTGGTGGTTTTAACCATGGTCTGACCATGAAAATAGGTGGCTTCTAAAGTATTTTATGAATGAATGGCTTAAGAGTACGTAGTATTCTTGAAATATTATTATAGTTCGTTTATGTAAAAGGATCCTTTTTTTTAACTGAAAAATTTTATGACTCTTATTTACTTAAGCCACATTTAAAAACTTGTTATTCAGTTTTAATTATTCGATGATTGCTTTCTGACCAACTGTGTTGTTTGTATGTTTTTATCTGTTCTTTAATTTTATCGTGCATGACTAAGTAAACTAGAACAGTTAAGAAAACCAGAATAATTAGGCACTGTGTGATAATGGGGTGACATTGCCCTCTAGTGGTGGTAATGTTTTTTAAGCCGGGGTCTCATATCAAGGGAGGTCTATGGTGGTTATACTTATACAGTAGCAGGCTCGTGGTAGAATTTTAAAAAAGGACAAAATAATGGAGTGTAGTACACTAGAATGTGTTCTGTTTCTTGGTACACCTTGCAGTTCTCTTCTAAGCATCCCTAATCCTTCATGATCTAGCCCAATAATTCTCCCCGATCATTGATTATGGCAGTTGCTGTACCAGCACAGTGATTCCAGCCCGCTCGTCTGATGATTGTACGTTCAGGTTACTGCTGACCCTTTCAACAGCTCCCTCATGGCCACTTCGGAAGATTTCTCTCTCGTCAGTGCAATGTGTTCCCTTAAGAAGGCTGGTTCCAAGTTTGAGAACTCGTTCTACTTCGGCATCACCGGACCATTCTAATGCAATTATCTTAAATACAATATGGTTAACTGGGATTTATAAATATAACAGCAGAAAGAAAAAAAGCTAAAAGAAAGAAAAGCTATGAAAATGTCATATGGGGGGGGGGGTGACCTGTTTATGAACTGAAAGCTAATTTGGCTTTACAGTAATGATCACATGCTCTTTCATGTGATCAGTGGGCAGCTGTAGCAGGTAAAGGTGAATTGTAGGGTGTTGGGTGTGATTGACCACGTCCAGAAGAGCTTCTGGGTAAATACTGTATTACATGTTTTGTTTTCTGTGGCATTTAGTTTTTATGTATTGGTCATTAAACCAAAAGTTACCTCTGGGGCTTACCTTGCAGTTCATCAGCGTATTGCAGATAAACATCATTGCAAGTTCAGATGTTCTTGCAAATCTGCCACTGTTGTTGCTCATGCACTTTGACCTTTTGATCTAATACGGCTGCCATCATGTGCTTGCGTGAGGTTTTGAGCTATTGGTTTCATATTCGGTACAGAACTTCTATGATTCTCTTGGTAAGACTGATAAATCCTTTGAATGGCATGTCTCCACAGTGTAGTGCAAACAGCAGTGCATGTTTGTGCTTAGCGTGACGTTGTAATGAAATTAGCCATGTGCTTTTCTGAATGCACATGTGTTTTTGTTGCACCTAGCTTGTTTATTACTGGACATGTGTATCGTGTACTGCTGACTGCTACATTTGAAATACTGTTTGATCCCCAATGATTAGATCATGCTTTTTTGCTTTCAATTTACTGCAGGTGGTTTAGTGAGACGCAAGAAGAAAAAAAAAAACATGAATGTGGCAACCTTAATCAGTAGTATTTATTTTTTGTATCCATATAATATAAATAACACTAAGAAAAAGGGTGGAAATTCCTGTTAGTTAAATAAATGTAGTGCTAGCTGAAGTTGTATTGTAGACCATGGTGGTGTCTAAGTGTCAACGTTCACACAATTGGTAGAGCATTGGTTAATATACAGTCCATACTGCAGAGTGCTCTGGTTAAGATATAAACGATAAAAGCAAGTGTCTTGCTTTTACATTCGTGACCCCGTGCTCGGGCCAGTACGGTAATCCTGTGACTCAACATGTTCGTAGGACAGCTGGCAGTGCCCACTCAGTGCAGATTAAACCTCTTTAATGGCAGCCAGCAACCACTCACAAGCTAATTCTCTTGTTTGTTACTGATGTTCGCTTCTTACTGTTGCAAGGAATGCAAACTGGTGCAGCCCCTGTCTCTTCTGTCTTCTCTGCAGATTGCAAGTGCACTACCACTGTGCTGCATCAATAAATTAAATGAAGCAACAACAAAAAAAGGATTATCATTAAGTGAAACTGAAAACCATACCGCAGTCCTTTTATTCCTCTAGTGGGCTTTTCGAAATGATATTTAACTTTTTCCAAAGAGTGCCACAATATGAGTCTCCTGTTTCCTAGCAGGCATATCATTCGGATTGACACTTACTGTAATTACTCTTTGCAGTGATTCGGAGTAGTTATGGGTTCTGTTGCTCTGATATGAAGTTATCATTTCCTCTAATCCTGCCTTTGCCTGGCTTTGAGCTAGTTTGGAGATAATGTAGTCTATATCCGGAGCTCCACCGAGTCCCCTCTTCAGACACCCCTCAGCTTCCCAGTCCACAGGCATCAGTGCTCGAGGTAAAGAGCTTACCAGATCAAGGCTTGTCAGTGGAGATATTCCTGTATTCCTGTGTGCCTGTAGTGTTCTGCTGATTTTACTATGCTGTTTCTACAGTATATATGGTTAAATCCAAACGTTCTTGACCAGGTTGGATCCAGACTTCCTCTGGAATCAATAGCTTGAATCTAGGATCTTCAGGACTTGGAGTTGGATTTGAAATGGTCAGTCCTGAGAGCATCTTTGGGCCAAGGTGGCTGATTCATGTGGTGGTCAGTTGCTCGGAGCTGTGGTCTTATCGGAATCCCATTGGAAGACGAAAGCTCACAGCACCAACCACTACAATAGCACTCGTTTGCTTTCGTGTTCCCTTGGGAGGCGTACAGGAAAAGGTACATTTAAGAGGAGCGAAGCAGGGGAGTGTGGTGCTGTACACACTGACATTGAGAACTGTGAGTGGCATTCTCACTTCTTACTGTACTCTATTCAGGGGAAATGTATTTTTAAACACACATCACATTGTTTGTTTTTTAATATTTTTAACCACAATATGGAGGCATCAACACGTATATTTACTTACTGATGGGAAGATTGTTTTTTTGTTTGGGGGGGGGGGGGCTAGCATCCCTAGTTATTACACCTGAATGTGATCTCTTCGGGATAATAATTAATAACAAAAACATGTAAAGATTCTAAAAACGCCAGTTTGTTGGCAATGTATTATTAGTAGTTCCCACAAGATGAGGTTCAACTGTATTGCCAAACGTGGGCGCCATCACACTTTGGGACGTATTCACACTTTACATATTTGACATTTCTGTGTTGTAATTTGTGAATTTCCTTTTCTCCATAGGGACCTCCCGGTTCACAGCCTTCACCACATGCACAGCCTCCACCTCACAGCAATCCCATGATGGGGCCTCACAGTCAGGTAATAATCCTAGACTACCACTCCTAGACTAGCCGCACAATCCTAGACTAGACGCACACTCGCAGAACAGTACATCCTAGTAACATGCAGTACAGCATCTTTCATTAAGAAATAAATACACAATGTTGTGCCATATATGTATTTTAAAATTAATTGAAAAACAATTTGTCCAACAAAACAAAACAAAACACAAACTTTGGCCCTGTAACAGTCCAGTGGAGGAGGGCACAAGACAATGCACCAGCCCCCTTCCTCCCTTATATAAAACCATATACTTTGTCTGTTTCCCCTGTTTAAAGTTTGTGCATGTAAGTGAGAGAGACCTGCACAGAGAAATAATGGTGCTTCACAATTGTAGTTCCAAACAGTCTTGGTAAATCTGTTTTTGTGGTTTGCTTCAATGTAGATTGATCCGTCGAGAGGGCTTGCTGCTGTACCTGGCAGCCAGGTAGAGAGAGGATAAGGTGTAGCCCTTTTCACGTTTGCATTACGGTTAATTCACTGCTTGTAAACACTTTACTGTAATAGGGAGAAACAATTGCGAATCATTTGTCACCCTGTTCAGAGTTACCACAAAGATGTTGAATACTGATGTCAACATTTACAACATGCACCACCTGCTTTGTATTGTGTTCCCCTTGAAGGTTATAAAAGTAGAACGCAACACATGTTTTATTGGGAAGCCAACTAGGGTAAGCAAACGGGCACATGTTAGGATTGATTCATCAGACTGTAAGACTACAACAATGAAGATGCCTCAACAAGTTTTTCAATAAGGTTCTTCCTCCATTTGTAAACTACTTTTGCGTGAAAGTGCCATCTTTAATCTGATACAGTATGTGTGTTTGAAAGCATAATACCTGCATCGTAAGCATTATATCCAGTGTGTCTTAGCTGCATCCTGGTCTCCCTGCTTTGTTGTGTGATGATCCCTTAAAGCCTGCAGCTACCGGAGAGGGAGAGGGAGAGGGAGAGGGAGAGGGAGAGGGAGAGGGAGAGGGAGAGGGGGGGCCTCCTCAGACAAAACATGCAGTCATGTTAACAAGATTCCCATTGTTACATTTTTTTTTTCTGTCTTGATTTATAAAGACATAAATGGAAAAAGGTAAATGGCGCATAAAAACGGCACATAAATCATTATGCTACCCCACAGCTAAACACTGTGCTGATATTGACCTATGAGCCGAGATTTTCTTGCATTACAATTGCATTCATAGTGTGCAAGTGCTGAATAACACGCTGGGGTCAGCCTCCATTTCCGACAGCCCCTCATGCCACGAGGGTTGTTGTTGCACTGCGGATTGTAATGTATTCATGTGCATTATCATGAGCTTTGTGTTGGAAGTCTAGTGACAAATAGGATGTTGTTGTATTCTGTACTGTGACTGTGTATTATATCTGTGTGAAGTTGCACTGAGTTTGCAGTAGGAGAGAGATCTGCAAACAAGTGCTGACCTGACCTGGCTGAAAATTTGACATCCAATGGGACCAGAATGCAAAGTGGTATATTGTAGATGGAGTTTGGAGTCCAGATATACAGGACAGACAGAGTGATGAGGGTATGGAATAGCTTTCCAAGCCACATGGTTGATGCTGAATCGCTGGAATGTTTGAAGTTTTGGGATCAGTCAATCGGTGTCTAATTTCTCTTTTTGTTCTTATGCCTGAGTGATGAATTCCAGTGGTGCTGAGGAGTTGGAAACGTTGCTGCCTCTTCATCCATATTCACCTGTCCAGCTACCTGCCTTGCCCAGGCTGGCGCTCAGTGTACTACAGGACCGGCAGCTCTCTTCTTAACTGTTTTTTTTTGTTTTTTGTTTGTCTTTTTCTTACTTCGACAGCCGTTCATGTCGCCTCGTTACCCTGGAGGTCCTCGGCCGCCCCTCAGAATACCGAATCAGGTACTGTATCCATCGTCTTCCAGCATCAAACACCCTCAGCTTGGGATTTATTTATCTGCAGATAAATAAATCTATTTATCTATCGCAGATTGTACAGACCTTTCATTCATTCACTACTGTGAGAAGAAATACCAGGAACACTGCGTTATGTTAACCATTTGTTTTCTTCATTTTTGTATATTATTAAGTGGATAAACACTCCATCAGTCTCTCACAAGCCTTTTTGTTCTCCCTGATCACTGATCAAACAATGTTCAGTGCTGGGTCACATTCAGCTCTCTGCAAAACACAAAACATTGGCATTTGCCACATGCTGTGTGAGTTCATGTTCCTGGCATGACTTATTTTGATACATGATACAAATAGAAAGTTTATCGGTGTAGGGTAATTAAGGATTTATGGCATTGCTGTGGCTTGTTACAAAGTAATAATGGCACTCCCAAATCTAGTATTGAGTTTCATTATGGCTGAGCTATGCCATTATCAGTATTGAACTCCAGCTTGTTAAAGTTATTTATTTATTTTCCTTGGTTTGTCTGTAGTAGTCATTGCAGTCCACTGACATGGTTCTCTTTTTGAGAGTGTTTCATCAGTAAGAAGTGCTTTTTGAACAGGTGGTTTTAATTGTTGTCACCTTTCAGTCGTGCTTTTTTTTGCCGTTCAGTAATACCGGAGCGTCTGACCTCCATAGAGTGGGGGAGCCATCCCCTGTTGTTATCCAGTGTATTTTATAGCATATTAGATAGCATTGCATTTATGTGGATCGTAGCTTCATGATGTGTATTTACTATAAAATGACCCGGACAAAACAAGAGGTCTGATTGGCTCACTGAAACGGATTCCAGGCCGAGGCCATGTGATGATTTTCTCTATACAAGCACATGGATCTGGATCTCATTAGGCTAATGCCACTGATACGCTGTTGTTCTGATAGTGTTATTGTATATGTTATAGGACATTTTAGAAGCACAAGAACACATTTGAAGGCTTGTTGTTGTATGAGATAACCTAGCAGAGGTGTGGGTGTTGTCGCACAACACCGTTGTTGCTTACTTTTACCAATGGGATCAAATAATTTGTGTTTTTTAAATATTCAGGCATTAGGGGGAGTCCCAGGAAATCAGCCATTGCTACCAAGTGGGATGGACCCGACACGGCTGCAAGGTTAGTGTGTTTTATTTTTTAAAAGGAGCAATCACTAAATGAGACTTGGCATATAAGAAATGAGCTGTACACAGAATAGCTGATAGGGTTTAGGGCACAGCCTAGGTAAGGGATATGCACAGCTGACAGATGTTCTGTACACTACTGGATGTATCCATAATGCATCTTAGTCTTGTTGCATGATCGTAGGTAAACAAAGAATGGCACTCTGTGATGAGAGAAGTCCCTTTGACTGGGGACAGATGCATCCTTTGGGTCAGGCTGACATTCTGAGGCACCGTACGTGCATGGTTTATAATCATGGCACTTCTTTTTATTTGATATATCATTTACATGTAACTGATTTCCAATCTGAGGATTTATCTGGACTGACTATTCTCTGTATGGTACCAAGTGTTTAAGTGGCTGTGTAAAGCTAGTAAAGTATGTTAACCCTTTGTGCTGGTATATTAAACAGACAACCTCCTATTACTCAAAAACAAATTCATTATAGTCGTGTTTTTTTCTTGGTACTGTGTAAGTCAGTATTTAGAGATTCCAGGTGAAAACGACCTACAGCTTTTGTAAAATCTAAGAATGAAAAGCCTTGGTTATAATGAATCTGATAAGCAGCCTGCTGCTGTGGTATTATGCCTGCCAAGGTTGTAAACATTTAAATGGTAAATAAAAATAAAATCCTAATTGTCCTAGTATTTCACGAAATGTTTAACCAAAGTTATGCTGTAGGCATCTTGAGTTGATTTTCACCTTGTTTTCAAGTGCAATCATTGAGCATTGTAAGCCACTCTAATTCAGTACTGTTTGTGAAAAGCACTGTCACATTTAAAGGTGACTATCAAGTCCACTTTTTCAATAAAATGTAAGTTTAAACAGTAAAGGTTTAGACCTCGGATATATATTACATGTGCATCATAACACCATTCGTGCCATTTTAAAAGCTTGTTAAATTGTTTTACTCAGGGCATCCAAGCATGGGCGGGCCAATGCAAAGAATGACTCCACCTCGAGGGATGGTCCCGCTAGGACCGCAGGTATGTGGGCAACAGCTGAAGGCTTTCTGCAGCAAAATAATTCCATAATGACATCTTCAGCTCAGCAGCACTGATTGATAACAGCAAAGTGGCTGTCAGTTATTACATACACTCTTTTTGTTATTTCCAAGGGCAACCAACATTCTTGGAAACATTTGATACAATATGTGTAAGTGTAAATGTAAGGTGCACTCCAGCTATTACAGTCCCCAAGGGATGGTGTAAACCAGTACTTATTTGTTGGCTTCTTTTAAGTCAGTCCTTTTATAGCGCGGTTGCCAGAACGGACTGGAATCGGTTCAAGCAAACCTGTGATTTCCCCTCGTCCTGCCAGCTAGCATTTGTTTTTGTGAACTAGTATATTATAATTGCTAAGATTTGGTGATCAGTAGAAAATCTCTGTTTCCAATGCATCCAGTTTGACATTCCCTTTTTCAGTATCGTTTAACCTCAAAAAGGGTTGGGGTCAGTCTCTTTTTTCAATTCCAATTTCTTTTATAAAATAAATTTCCAATTCAAATCGGAATTCCTTTGAAGGAATTTGTTTGAAGGACTTGGAATTGTAATTGCAATCAGAATTGATTTAAAGGGGAATTGGAATTGGAAATTGAAAAAATAGAATCGACCCCAACCCTGACCTCAATCCCTTGGACATTTAACTGCTATTTGCATTTGAACAAAAAAGAAAAAATACTTCAAAAAACAGTTTTATTTTCTGGAAATGGCCAAAACGAGCAGTCCCCAAACAGCGTCATTATCTGTGTTCAACAAAAGCAGGATAGAGGACACCTGGCTTCCAATGTCTTCTCACTGCTGCAACCCGCGTGCGGACTATGGAGGACCACAGTCCAAACTCAGGCATTTACACAAGCAGGTCCAATAGGTTAATTTGCAGATGCCTGGAAGCTCAATAATACTACACACTGCAGTGGAAACCTTTCGAGAAAGAACCGTAACATGTGCAGTTGAATTGCCCGGTTTACAACAACAATGTGACCAGTGCCACCTCAAACAAGGTGGACTTTACACTCTAGTAGATGGTTATTATCTCAATATAGGATTTGGGATTTTATAGCGCTTAACATACACATCTCTGAATATGATTGTGTGGAGTAGTCTGGTTTAGTTTGGAGCAGAACCCATTGTGTGTTGTGGTTAATGTTGCCCCTACTGTACCTGCTGTGAATTGGCCTCTTCAATGGGAAGTGGTTGAATCCCAGGCTAGATGCATCATGCCCTGCTCTGCCTTCAGCATTACATGGTTGTGCGATTCTGCTGCTGTTTACATTGCCCCTTTTATTTCTTACTTGCCTTTTCCTAAGGGAATCATTAACATGCTTTCCTTTCTTTCCCCTTCCTCTTTGGTTTTTGTTTTTATTTTTGTGGTTAGTCTGATCCTTGGTTATCATTGCAGAGCTATGGAGGTGCAATGAGGCCCCCTCTGAATGCTCTAGGTGGCCCTGGAATGCCTGGGATGAATATGTAAGTGCAGAGCTCTCCGTTACAAGAAAAGCATTCTCTTTGAAGCAACCAGTGGTGTCTCAGTGACTGTACTGGAATAAACACAAATTCAAAATCCCCATTGGTTAGTGATCAGAACTGTGAATTTCCTCTGTATTAGCCCTTGTTCATAATATTCACTGGTCCACTCATATTCAAATTGTTCTGTGAGTCTGTTATTTAACATTTGTTTCTTCAAATGTTTTTCAACAAAAGAAGGGTTTTTATTTTTTTATTTTATCTGTGATAAAGGCGATCAAGTTAAGACGATGACTAGATGATGTTGGGGCTTGTTGTACGTTTAACCCTAACCCCTGTTTGGTTGTGTTGATAAAAACTTGTACCCGCTTCTCATCCCCAGTGTTTATGGAAAATTAATTACAGAGTTTTACACATACTGCAGCTAATATTAACTAAAATTACCCAATATCTCATATCTTTAGGCAGCTCAATGGGTCATATAATCTAATGGGGTGTTCAAATTGTTAAGGAAACAGTCCGGTACATTAAACAATTCCAAGAAGGTGTTTCAACGTTGTGCATTGGATATTTTTATCCTTTAAATATTCTTCATGCTAAGTCCTTAAAAAAAAAAAAAAAACAGGCTTGGTAAAATTTGCTTTAATAGCCCTTGTGCTATTCTGCTAGTAGTGACTGCATGTTATATTTTAAAGCAAGATCACAAAGAGTAAGATTCTTTCTTTTTTTTTTTTTTACTACAGTAGGTCTTACAAGGTTTAGTGGAGCACTGTTAGCACTGTCACACCCTCAGGGACTGTAGAGTTTAGTTTCTCACAAGCCCAGATTGTTGGCTGGTGAGGAGCTAAAGCTTGTTTCGTTGTTTGAATTAAACCCCCCATCTGTCGCTACATTTTGCAGGGGTCCAGGAGGCGGCAGAGCGTGGCCAAACCCTCCCAATGCCAACTCGGTAAGTAAACTTCAAGGCGATTTTTCAAAGCTCATCAACCTCAAAGTGTGAATTACACAGAAAAAAGCAACTGCTCATCCACATTTTACAACATGTAAATGTTGTCAAGGGGTAAAACTGCACTGTGTGCTTTAGTAGAACTGCTAAGGTGTTCTATATATGTACAGAATATACACACTTGTCTACGGAGATATTATTGATTGAATTTGTTGCTTATATTCTGTGTCTGTAATCTGAGTCCTGTTTTGTCTGGAACAGCCCTCTAGTGCCTCTTTTCCACTGTACACCCGAGCCGTGCCGGGGCCGTACCGAGCCCTCACGGTGCGGTTAAGAGGAGCCTGGGTTGTTTTTCCACTGCAGAGCCGCGCTGTACCGAGCCCTCACGGTGCGGTTAAGAGGAGCCTGGGTTGTTTTTCCACTGCAGAGCCGCGCTGTACCGAGCCCTCACGGTGCGGTTAAGAGGAGCCTGGGTTGTTTTTCCACTGCAGAGCCGCGCTGTACCGAGCCCTCACGGTGCGGTTAAGAGGAGCCTGGGTTGTTTTTCCACTGCAGAGCCGCGCTGTACCGAGCCCTCACGGTGCGGTTAAGAGGAGCCTGGGTTGTTTTTCCACTGCAGAGCCGCGCTGTACCGAGCCCTCACGGTGCGGTTAAGAGGAGCCTGGGTTGTTTTTCCACTGCAGAGCCGCGCTGTACCGAGCCCTCACGGTGCGGTTAAGAGGAGCCTGGGTTGTTTTTCCACTGCAGAGCCGCGCTGTACCGAGCCCTCACGGTGCGGTTAAGAGGAGCCTGGGTTGTTTTTCCACAATCCAGGCTCCTCGCAACGAAAGACAGTTGTTATTAATTATTGTTATTAATTAACTCAGTTTGAGAAAAGATGAGCAAACAAATGGTGTTCAAAAATTAATAGACCAGTGGTACAGCTGTATCTTGTATCGCTATATTTTGTAAATATATTTAGGAATGTCTTTTATAATCCACAAATTTTACTGATTATATCGACTTACTAAAGTTCAATTATTTCTTTTGAAGGGGAAAAAGAAAGTTTTAAAAATATGATACAAATATACAAATACCTTTGTTTAGGTGCTTAATAAAAGAAGCTGTGTGAGCGCAGTGAGAGCCGCAGTTGTATGTATGGTACAGCTGTACAATATATTGTTTGACTATTTTTGTAAATAAGTTTAGAATTGTTTTTGATTTTCGCTTTTTTTTCTTTTATATTAATACAATAAAGGTCAAGGATGACAAACTTGGTAGATTTTGAGTGTGAGTTATGTGTACTGTACCCAGGGTTTATGTCCATTTGCTTCAAATCGTCAGAAATTGGGGGCATAAACTTTCTCATTTCTGACACACGACTTCAGATCCTCCTGAACACGTCTGTCTGCCCACAGGGAAACTAGAGCCTCATCACACTCCCTGCCCGCCATGTTTGTTGTTTTTTTTCTGGAATATACTGACTGATGCAACGTAATGACGGGCATCCTTAACCCCGCCCCTGGCTCGGCTCGGCTCGGCTCGCAGCCGGATTCAGATGTCTTGTGAGGCTGGAGTTTCACGGTTTGGTTCTCGCTCAGCTCGGCAAATAGCCAGTGGAGAAGCACCCGTACCCGTACCGTACCGAGCCCTCACGGGTCGGATGTGCCAGTGGAGAACCACCCTTACCCCTACCGTACCGAGCCCTCACAGGTCAGATGTGCCAGTGGAGAAGCACCCGTACCCGTACCGTACCGAGCCCTCACGGGTCGGATGTGCCAGTGGAGAAGGGGTATAGGGCTACTGCTGTACCTGTAGCCACTAGCCATAGTTATACTGCAGGTTAACCTAGATTGAGCTGCACAATTTCAGTGTGCTTCATATGAGGTGCCACATACCAATAAAACTCTACAGCAAGTTTGGTTTGGCAGTTGCAGGTATTTCCATAGATTTACAGTAATGATGGCGTGGAGTGCCAGTTATGTGAAATCCATATAAGAGCTTAGTTAAGCAACTTCCAAATCGCCCAGTGTCATTCTGAGCAGGGCAGTATTTTCTGCAACCTCATAAACATGTTAAACTAATACAAATCATCTATCAACGTATTCCCCTCTGGCACATTGACTAAGTCGTAGATTGTGTGCTCCCGGATCAATGCCCACGTTGCTTTTCCTGTGAACTGACTCGTCACATTGCTTGCTTGCTTACAGTATATCCTTCTGTATTATGTAAACAAAAGTAAAATAGAACAGCATGTGAGTTCATCGTTGTATAATGTGACCAGGTGAAATGTTTCTATCTGTATTTAAATACATTTAAATACATTTGAGTACAGTAAGTATGTTATATATTTATATAGACAGAACCGCTTATCCAGATGTGATGAAACCATATTTTGTGGTAATGATTCTTCTTGGCTCATGAATAGCAGAGAGATCGTTTGAAGCAACTCCATTATAAAACGACCCCCTATTATTGTTGTTATGAGGTCCCTAGGCATGACAAAAATACAGCTAGTTCTTGTATAATATGCTTTGCGTTCTTTAAGACTTTTTCAATGCATGTCTTTGTTGTAGGGCTGTGGTTTATGCTTGGTATTTTAGCCTGCCTGTCACTGTTGCTGATGATCTCCTTTGTGTTTTGCATTAAAGACTCTGCCTGTATAAATATTTGATTAGAAAAATAAATGTATTCATGATGGCTTGCACCCTGGTCAGAATGCTGTTATGTCAGTTATAAGGCCATTTAGAGCAGAGGTTCCCAAACCTTTTTACCTGAGGCCCACCTGTTCAGCTGCATTAGGCACTGCGGCCCACTATTAGCACTCCTTGGGAAAATGTCAAATTAAAAACATTTTATATGCTTAAACCTGTAACATTATAAATAAACCTAATCTAAACTGACCTTTATTCATTTGAATAAATATTGTGAAAGATGGAAATCACATAGAAAAAGCACAGAGTGAAAATAAAAAAAAATGAAACACTTTAATTTTAGTAAATAAAATAAATTGCAAAAACTAAACAGATGTTTTTTTATCAAACCTTTAAATGAGGGATCTTTGTATAATTGAATATTTTAGAAATGCAGTTATTTTTCTTGGTCATCAAACAAGAAAGAAGTGCATGTCTCTTATTATTCTCATTCATAAACACCAGAGCAGGAATCACTTTGAGTAAAACCAGCACAACGTGCACAAGAACATAACTTAAATCCTGTGTAACTAAAACATCCAGCCGTTACCTCTCATGCTGAACTGTCATGCATAAAAAAGATGAATGCACACAATACAGAGGGAAACGAGAGCCTTGCAGAAGTTACTTTTTTCGCCACTACTCTGTGCAACCAAATACAACTTGCAAAATCACATTCAGTGGGCTTGCAACATCCCCCCCCTCCAAAAAAAAAAAAATCGGAGCGCAGCTGCGCCATTTAACCAAAAGAAAACTTATGAAAATAAATCCATCTGCAGCGAAATCTGAATCCATCTAAAAAGTTTTTATTATTATTATCGTCCAACAAAACATATTCTAGCGTTATTTTAAGACAACTGAACGAGCCAGTAATAAAATAGCAGTATATCCAAACATTTTAATAAATCAATTACTGGTATGTAACAAGATTTATGAGTTTGATTAATAACTTGATTTAGTTACTATTGAAACAGATATCAAAGTACTCAATATTTTAAATGTTAATAGCTAATTAGTCACAAAAACGTATTCATCATAGACATCAATTGAATTTTCAAGTGAATGTTATCAAGTACAAAAGTTAGCATGAAAATGTTTCTACAAAAGAAGAAACCCATTCCAGCACCTCAAAACTGAGCCCACGGTACAAATGCATTCAAACCCCTGTAGCTGCCTTTTTTTGTTCTTTATACTTTTACCATTAAAATATGTATTTCTTTATGGATGTTTTGAACGTAAAATAGTAGGAAGCAAACATTTAGCTCGATATGTATTCGTGTGTCCTACTTGCCAACTTGCTCAGTATTTGTCACTGAAACTGTCTTGATGGGAGATGCAGCTTTTAAATATAAAATATGTCAGGGATGCTACTGCATAATACATTTTTCACTAATTATTATTATTATTATTATTATTATTATTATTATTATTATTATTATTATTGTTATTATTATTATTATTATTTGATCCAGTCACAGACAGTGGATAATATATATCCTCTCTTCTGTTTCCAGATACCATACTCGTCTGCGTCTCCTGGGAATTATGTGGTAGGTGATGCCAGTAGTTCCCAGTCTAATGCATCTTTATTCAAGTGGAGAAATAGCTAGCCAGATGTTGCAGAGAGTGCCTTGTGTATTGGCTGAGAAGTGAACATCTGATTCATGTGTTGCTGTTGTTTTTTTTTTACTGTTTTGTTTGCCATTTCCAGTGCATATGTTGATGTTCATTTGTAGAACAGTAATCAGTCTGGTCCAGATTTCCTGGAGCTCTGCATTTTACTTCAGCATATGGTGCTGCAGCAAATTGTTATCAGGAACAAATAAGAGGAGACAGACGATTGCTGGGGACAGGCTAGTGCATTAGAAATATAGAAGTTACAAGCAAATCAAATCAGTTTGCAGGAATCAAATCGAATCGAATACAAAGGCTGTAGCTCTATTAAGAAAGAAAACCAACAGCAAATATAATAGCAGCTGCAGCTTCCATATAAAAGCATACGGTATGTTTTCAAGTGTGGGCGGGGATGGATCTTCATTGCCTCCAGATATGTGCTAGTGTGTCCTGTAGCACTACACTCTCTGCAGCTGGGCTCGGGGGACTGTGTCGCCAGGGTCTCAGCAGGATCTCACGGGAGAAGGAAGGTGCCAGCTTGAATGCTTGCTCAGAGATAACCTGACACTCTCTCCCAGCGTCGAGGATTATTCTTTAAACTAACACAAAAATAAGTCAAATAAATAGAACTAAATACGTTATTTATGTTTCAAGGAAGTAACATGCAACCATAAACACCATTGAAAGAAAAATAAATCCCTTCCAATGAAAAGTCAGCTGAATTCATGAATCCGTGCAAATTGTTAGTTAAAATTACAATTGTTCAAGTAAGCGTGAGGGAGGGGGGGGGGGAGGGGGAGGGTAAAAATTCTGTTTTTTGTTAATAAATGACAATAACAAAAATTAAGAATTTCATATTGGGGGGAAAAAAAACGCCTGCTGTCACTGGGCCTGTTTTAATATGTGAGACACACACAGGGGTACTCTTTAGGAAGCTTTTCATTCCCCAACCAAACCTAGGAAAGGAGCTATAAAGAACATTATCCGGCACATCCCCATTGGAACCTATTAGCAGAGATTCACACTCACAATTTATTGATCTCGTACTCAGAATGTCAGTAACAAAGTATTCCAAACTTTTAAACCCCAACAGGTTTTATATAAACAGGTTGTATATTTTAATATCAGCTTTTCATCTGTTTTTTTTATATTTAGATTGAATTACATATAATATGTTCATACTGTAAGTGTTCAGTGGCTATCGCTAATCAAGTTGAGAGTGTACTTTCTCTTGTTACTCGTATGACACAGCAAAGAGTGAGTGAGAAATACACCAAACACTTACAAACATACATGATCATACGATATATTTACTACAGTATTTGGAATATTTTTCTTAATACATGTGAGATCCTTTCTTATTGTTTTTTCATTTTCGTTTCAAATAGCAGGACTAGAATAAGTGATATAAATATATTATACTATCTGATGTTTTGGGAATCAGAAAGCTGTTCTATTGAGCTTCTGTTTTCAGTGTGTAATTCTTCCTCCTCTTCTCTCTCTCTCTCTCTCTCTCTCTCTCTCTCTCTCTCTCTCTCTCTCTCTCTCTGCTTCACCCGTTGCATATGAAATGTTTGTTATTGTGTTCAGTCCCCATAACGACACTGTGCTGTTGGCTCCTGTAACTCTCTGAATCCCCGGTCCTGTTTCTCTCTTACAGGGCCCGCCAGGGGGAGGAGGTCCTCCAGGGACACCCATCATGCCCAGCCCAGCAGGTACACACTTATTTAGGACTCAACATGTTTACAACCTATTTTAAGCACTACCTGTTGATGCATTGTGAGAAACGGCACAATTGTCAAAGGTAGCCGGTGTGGCTAGCATACATCCTCTTTGAAAACTTTTTAGAGGAGCTACCCTACTAAGGTAAATTTGCAGAGTATTAGTCAATTAGCAGACACTTTTATCCAAAGCGACTTACAGAGACTAGGAGGTGAGGTGAACTATTCATCATCATCATCATCATCATCATCATCATCATCAACTGCTGCTGTTGCTGCAGTCACTTACAATAGGACCTTGTTTGTTTTACGCCTCATCTGAAGGATGGAGCACAAGGAGGTTAAGTGACTTGCTCAGGGTCACACACAGTGAGTCAGTGGCTGAGCTGGGATTTGAACCTCCTTACCTATGCTTTACCATGCTTTTGTTATGGTAAACTTTAGTGACAGCTGTTGTATGTCAAGTGTTTTGGTCAGTCAGTCGTGTGCTGCTTCTGCTGTGAGTCTAGCTTCAATGCACTCGTTCGTTTGGCTCTTGAAGGTACCCCTTCAAGACGCTTGTTTCTCCGCACTGTACAGTGATGTTTTAGAGCAGGACAGCAGGGTTTGAAATTCTAATAAAAGTGAACAGCAGACTGATTCCTCCTGTCGTATAGTATTGGGTAGATGTTGAATTACTCCGAACGCTCTCACAGCTCTGGATGTACAGTAAATCCTTTGGAGAATTCTCCAGCAGTGGAAAAAGCTGTCCTGATCGATTCCAGCAAGCACATCCTGCGTGACTCAGCAGCAAATAAACATTTACCTGCAGCTGAGCACTGCACCAGAACTGCTTCCATCAGCTCAACTGCTTGTTTGTATTTTGTTTGTTTTTTTGATTAAGGGACATCATTTTTTTTTCTCAGAGTATAATGAAGTCCTCCAGTTTTTTGTCCTCCTGTTTATTGCTAGTTTCATACAGTTAATATTGTTTAATACCACAATATTATTTGTAGCTTTGTTGGCTCCCACTGCTTCACAGTCAAGTGTTGATGATGCAGGCGAAGTCAACAGAGTTGAAAGATCACAATGCCATGTGATTTCTCGTTAAAAAAAAAAAAAAAGCTATAAAATAATTGAAAGCCAGTCAGACTGAGTAATAGAGAAACAATTATTTAAAAGAAAGAAAAAAAATCAGAATTCATGCAACCATCATATAAGGTAAGAGAGGAGTAGAAAATACATGTATTTTTTTTTACTGGAGCTATTTCCAATAATGAGTTCAAAACGCCATTTGAGTTCTGTAGTTCTTCATAAATGTCCTCTTTCTTTTTCAGACTCTACAAACTCCGGTGAAAACATGTACACTATAATCAATGCAGTTCCCCCTGGAGCGAACAGGTCCAATGTAAGGAGATACCTGTGTCTTCCTGTGGGTTTACATTCAGGGTTTTCCTAGGGATCTTCAAAACTGTTTGCACATTTTCTATAGGTATCAATTCTGATCAAGTATGTACAGGATATTAATATTATTTATTTCTTAGCAGACGCCCTTATCCAGGGCGACTTACAATTGTTACAAAATATCACATTATTTTTACCTACAATTACATTCTTTTTTACACATTATAAAAAATCATTTACATCGGGGCAAACCATGGCCCAACCCTATATTAGGTACAGGCACCATAAAGTGCCTCCTCTTCAAAAATATGCAAAATAGTAAGTAAGCTGTCTCACTAGTGCAGCGGCACCACATTGATATAGCAAGACTGGTACTGTACGTCATTGACATGGTCAATTGTCTGTTCAGGGATACCTGAGCAACGGGTATGAGAGAAGTTACATTGATAATTACTGGAAAATGCAGAACATTGTGAGTACTGGACATCTGAAATGGCTTACTCACTAATATCTTCTATATAGTATTTGTAATGATTAATGAGTATCCTGTTGGATCCTGATTCTCCTTGGATGTAGAGCTGTTTGCTGTTTTTGAATTCTCTGTGTATATCTCAAGACATTTAATAAGCTACAATGACTCACCAATATTTAAAAGACTGGCATAGCAAAATCCACAATAGAAAAAAAAGAAAAAGAAAAAATAAAGATCCAGGCACTACCTGAAAGAATGCTGACAGCCCGCTGCACCACAGCAGGAACAGTGGTCTGCTGCATGAACCGAAGCCCTGAGCTGTTTGTTTGTGTGTTTTTCGTTAACAGTTCCCAATGGGCCCCGGGTCAGATGGCCCCATGGGTGGAATGGCAGGAATGGAACCTCATCACATGAATGGGTCGTTAGGTAAATATGAAGAGGGAGGCTTTCCAAGTCCTACTTTCTTATTTGAAGATAGTTCTTCAGATGAACCCTTTTTTTCCTTGTCTTTTCTGTGTGGTATAAAACCTTGGTTAGCACTGCTTTAAGTATATAGCACTTATTATATACGAGACTCTCACTAATCCTGTTGAGATGAAGGCTTTTCATTGGAGCTCTGATCATCATAATCTATACCATACTACAAATCTCTTGTCTTTGTTATTGTTTTTCATACTTTCATCAAATGAGTAATTGGCATTTTAATAACCAAAATACAGCTGTCAATGTTTCACATGCTTAGAAGAGAGTTCAGAAATATCATTTTGGTTTGTACAGTTGCTATCGCCATGTATTTGGTTATGATAGCGTGGTTCGGATTATGGTCACTTAGCAGGGTTCGAATAAACTACAGTCTCCTGTTCATTTAAATGAATTCCTGCTTTTTAAAAGAGAGAAGCTATTTAAGGTTTTTGTTTGCCTTACTAGTGTACCTTACTAGTGTTTATCATAAAGGGAAAGTCTGTTCAAGACTTTCAGTTAATGTGAGACCTAAATAAAACTAAATGAAGTGAAATAAGTACAGTTAACGATATGTTCAGACATGTTTTTAGAGTTTTACTGGCAGCTGTGATAATGTTACAGAGAGTACAGTGGACTGTAGGTTAGTGGAGCTACAACTCCAGGCTGCCCACTGTGAAAAATAATTTCAATTTCTGTTTTCAAATGTAGGCTCAGGAGACATGGACAGTATTTCCAAGGTAGGTGTCAACATGTATTGTTCTAGTTTTAAGAGTTTAAAAAAATGAACATTTTAAGAAACCATTAAATACGTCTTAATTGTGAATTTGTTTTTTCAAATTTACGATGAAAAAAGGGGCTGTCAGGATGTTTTGGGGTCTGAAACGTTTGTGGCAAATTGACCGCTCAATAGTAGAAGTATGAAGCTTTAAGTATTCTTTTCTAGATGTTACGTTTGCATACATTTGAATCGGTGTTTCAGAAAGCATTGACTTCATTCATATTTTTATTTTTATTTTTTTCATGTGGTTTTTACACTAAATGAGGGTCCATAGAAGCACATTTACATTTTTTGGCAGAGCTTGGGTCTTGCGATAGTGGGCATTTCGTTCAAACCTGTTGGAGCACTGGAATGGAACTAATTAAACAATTAATTGAGTCATCTTTGAGGTTCACATTGAATTCCAGAACTCTGGACAGTGCATCCAGGGAATAGTTCCCCAAAGCGCTCGATTGAAAGGAGAACAGCATGCTGGGTTAGCATGTTAGGAATAAATTAGTTGTACAATGGTTAAATATAGGTGGTTTGGGTGAGGAGGTTAATCCATTTCTGGAGTCCACTGACTTTAATCGCTTCATTATGCAAGTTAAAAGTTGTAGGGGTTTGGAGGAACAGAGCTTGCAGTAGCAGGATCTTTAAAGATTTACAGCAGGTGGAATGGCAGGGCTTGTGAATGATTCATTTGTATAGAATCGATCTTGTATCGTTATTAGGTAATCATGTATTCAGAAACAAGGCATGAAGAGCATTTTCAGACTTGGGAACTTTTGATAAAAATCCATTACCAAAAAAATAAATGGAAGAAATAATGTTTTATTTCACTATAGCATTTGGGTTAATTTGACTCTGCTCTTACTTCTGAAATTATAATTAGTTCTGTCCACCACCTATGCAGAACAACTAGGGGGGAAAAGGCCTTGTGAATTAATTAATTTATTTCTGTCACCCACAGCAAGCTGCCCGATAACTGTGACGCTTTGTAGTTTAGCCTGTAGGTTTACAGAATTCAGTTTCTACAGTATATCAGTTTGTATTGCGAAACACTGAATCACAAACATGCATATTGCAAAACAACAACTGATGGTTATTACCTGCTAGTTCACCTCTAAAAATCGTCTTGAACTTCTGTGCGCAATATTTTCTGTAAACAGTGCATGTCTGGCTACATCAAGGAGCTTGTTTGTCATTTATATACAAAATAGACTGGCAACCAATACAAAATAGAAACCCTGTGGCAGAACAAATAAGAGGTCTGGCACAAAACATTATTTGGAATAAAAAAGACCTGACGAAGTCTGTGGATGTTAGTCAGGGTCATTTTTAACATTTTTAATTTGTTAACTCCATGAAGACCAAAGCCAGTGTATAATCTATGTGTGTGGTTTAAAAGCAGCTGTAATAGTATGTAAAATGCCAGGGAAAGTCCTGTTGTAATGACTTAAACTACAGCAGTATTTAGATTACTGTTCTAGTAGATCCATTAATATGTATTCATTCAGGGTATAGAATGAGATTCCACAGTGTGGTGAGGATATAGAATGAGATTCCACAGTGTGGTGAGGGTATAGAATGAGATTCCACAGTGTGGTGAGGGTATAATGGAGGGCTACAAAATTACATATCTATTTTGATATTATGAAAGATTATTTATCGAGGTACAATGAAGCTATAAGATCTGCAAGAAGTGCATATTTCTCCAAATTGATTGAGGAAAATAAAAATAACTCCAGGGTGCTTTTCTCAACAATAGATAAATTGATAAATCCTTCATTCTCACCCATTTGCAACATAGAAGTGTCCTCGTCCAAGTGTGAAGAATTTCTCAACTACTTTGAAAATAAAATAAGGACTATTAGGGAACAAATTCCATCTAATGGTTCTAATTTAATTATTTCAGATAGACTGGGGAAAACAGTGATGGAATCATTTTCTTGTATTACTGCACAGGAACTAAACATGATTGTCATGCACATGAAATCCACAACTTGTATGTTAGATCCCATTCCAACAAGGTTTCTGAAGGATGTCCTTAGTTACTTGTGTAATGATATTCTTGCCATTATGAATAGTTAAGCTGGAAAATGGAATAGTTCCGGCTTCTTTCAAAATTGCCCTGGTTAAGCCCCTACTTAAAAAACCCAACTTAGACAGTTCACTTCTGAGTAACTTCAGACCCATTTCAAATCTCCCTTTTCTAGCAAAAGTTCTTGAAAAGGTAGTGCTTAAACAACTTAATGGCTTCCTGATTACTAATAATATGTTTGAAAAGTTTCAGTCTGGGTTTCGTTCAAATCACAGTACAGAAACTGCCCTGGTAAGAGTAACAAATGACTTATTAATGAGTGCAGATTCAAATGCTATATCCATTCTTGTTCTTTTGGATCTTAGTGCTGCGTTTGATACTGTGGATCATTCCATCTTAATTGATCGTCTTAAGAAATGGGTGGGCCTAGATGGTAAAGTACTAAATTGGTTTAGATCCTACCTTACAAACAGACAGTTCTTTGTTTCACTGGGGGAGTCTGTGTCGGGTTTAGCAAATATTACCTGTGGTGTCCCTCAGGGTTCGATTCTTGGTCTGATATTATTCTCTTTATACATGTTACCTCTAGGCCAGATTATTCATAAACATGCTGTACATTTCCACTGCTATGCTGATGATACACAGTTATACATCTCTGTGAAACCTGGTGACATTAGCACAACATCAGCCTTATTTGAGTGTATCACTGACATCAAAACTTGGATGTCCTTAAATTTTCTGCAATTAAACTCTGATAAGACAGAAGTGTTGATAGTAGGCTCTCAGCAACAAATTGATTTATCAAAAATACATTTGGGGGACTTAACTCCTAATTTGAAGTCTGAAGTGAGAAATTTGGGTGTTATTTTTGATTCAACTTTAAGTTTTGAGTCGCATATTAAAATGATTACAAAAGTATGTTTTTATCATCTAAGAAACATTGCCAAAATTAGATCATTTCTGTCTTTATCTGATGCTGAAAAAGTAATCCATGCTTTTATTTCATGTAGTCTGGACTACTGTAATGCTCTTTTTTCTGGACTTACTAGCCAAGCTTTATTAAGGCTGCAGCTTGTGCAAAATGCAGCTGCAAGGGTCCTTACCAAAAACAAAAGGAGAGCACATATAACTCCTGTACTTGCTTCTCTGCACTGGCTTCCAGTGAAATATCGAATTGATTTTAAAATTCTATTGCTTACATTTAAAGCACTAAATGGAATGGCACCAGATTACCTCTCAGAGTTGTTGTCTCTTTATCAGCCTCGGCGTGCATTGAGGTCGACTAATAGTGGCCTCCTCTGTATTCCGAGGGTGAGGCTCAGGAGGAAAGGAGAGGTTGCTTTTTGTGTTCGTGCTCCGCAGCTGTGGAATTCTCTCCCCGACCATGTCAGAGGTTCACCTACAGTAGCTACTTTTAAATCTAGGCTTAAGACCTATTTTTATAATTTAGCTTTTTGATTTTATATATTGTTGTTTTTAGTTGTTTTAAATTGTGTCTTTTTTCTCTTTTTGCGATATATGATTTTTTTTTTTTTATTATTTTTTTTTTTTAACCTGTTTAACTTATTCATCAATTTGTCGTTTTATTAACTTTGATTTTAATTTTTGTGTTCTGTTACCTTCTTTTTAGTTTTTTGTGCAGCGCCTTGAACCTTGTGGTATGAAAGGCGCTCTATAAATAAAGATTATTATTATAGAATGAGATTCCACAGTGTGGTGAGGGTATAGAATGAGATTCCACAGTGTGGTGAGGGTATAGAATGAGATTCCACAGTGTGGTGAGGGTATAGAATGAGATTCCACAGTGCTGTGAGGGTATAGAATGAGATTCCACAGTGTGGTGAGGGTATAGAATGAGATTCCACAGTGTGGTGAGGGTATAGAATGGGATTCCACAGTGCTGTGAGGGTATAGAATGAGATTCCACAGTGTGATGAGGGTATAGAATGAGATTCCACAGTGTGGTGAGGGTATAGAATGAGATTCCACAGTGTGGTGAGGGTATAGAATGAGATTCCACAGTGTGGTGAGGGTATAGAATGAGATTCCACAGTGTGGTGAGGGTATAGAATGAGATTCCACAGTGTGGTGAGGGTATAGAATGAGATTCCACAGTGTGGTGAGGGTATAGAATGAGATTCCACAGTGTGGTGAGGGTATAGAATGAGATTCCACAGTGTGGTGAGGGTATAGAATGAGATTCCACAGTGTGGTGAGGGTATAGAATGAGATTCCACAGTGTGGTGAGGGTATAGAATGAGATTCCACAGTGTGGTGAGGGTATAGAATGAGATTCCACAGTGTGGTGAGGGTATAGAATGAGATTCCACAGTGTGGTGAGGGTATAGAATGAGATTCCACAGTGTGGTGAGGGTATAGAATGAGATTCCACAGTGTGGTGAGGGTATAGAATGAGATTCCACAGTGTGGTGAGGGTATAGAATGAGATTCCACAGTGTGGTGAGGGTATAGAATGAGATTCCACAGTGTGGTGAGGGTATAGAATGAGATTCCACAGTGTGGTGAGGGTATAGAATGAGATTCCACAGTGTGGTGAGGGTATAGAATGAGATTCCACAGTGTGGTGAGGGTATAGAATGAGATTCCACAGTGTGGTGAGGGTATAGAATGAGATTCCACAGTGTGGTGAGGGTATAGAATGAGATTCCACAGTGTGGTGAGGGTATAGAATGAGATTCCACAGTGTGGTGAGGGTATAGAATGAGATTCCACAGTGTGGTGAGGGTATAGAATGAGATTCCACAGTGTGGTGAGGGTATAGAATGAGATTCCACAGTGTGGTGAGGGTATAGAATGAGATTCCACAGTGTGGTGAGGGTATAGAATGAGATTCCACAGTGTGGTGAGGGTATAGAATGAGATTCCACAGTGTGGTGAGGGTATAGAATGATTGAGTTTCCTAGCCATGTTGTTGATGCAGAATCATTGGGATCATTTGCTTGACAAAGTTTTGTGATGAATCAGCTCCTAGGAAACGGATGAGCATTGTTTTGTTTTTTTGTTTGTTTTTTTTGGCTGATGGTCAATCTTGAAACCAAATTAAAGCTCCTTGGGCAGTTTCTGACAAGTGTGTTAAATTTCTGCCGTATATTATATATTGAATAATTATGAACACAGTAGTTTCAGCTAATCCATGCATGCATTGACCAGATAAAGGGACAGAACAAGCTGATTTTGCAGCACTGAGATGAGAACTCCCCTATATCTAATAGTGAGTGGAAACTGGCTGTGAGGGGACTTGGAGCTGAATCATACCTAGTGCTGTTCACACAACCCTATGAGCGGAGTGCTGTGCAGAACAAATGCAAAAACAGGATGGAGAATCACTGGGAGAATGTGGGTTACTTCAGTATGATACACGCTTCTCTAGACAGTAAATCTGCATATCCCCAATGAACATTCTGCGAATGTTAAGAAGAAAGAAAATACGTGGTTAGGAAAAAATAGATCATTATGCAGGCATAATACAACCCAGAGAGAAGCCCCCTGTCTCCCGGCTGGAGTATGGAGCTTTTTCAGACTGGTCCAGGTCTGCTCGCCTGTTTTAAAGGGCCCCCTCTAGTTGACGTGCTGTACTGCAGGCTTTCACGTGAGGGGGCACGGCAACCTCAACATTGCATAACAGTCCTGCTCCAGTGTTTTAATTGTCTCCTTCACTGGCTTGACGTCTCTTTCGAGTCTGTTGCGGTTGCTACACATATCTTGTGTTTGCTGCACGTCTCTCTTACGCTGTGCTGTGTTTGTTTTGGACAGAACTCTCCCAGCAACATGAGTATGAGTAATCAGCCTGGCACTCCGCGGGACGACGGGGAGATGGGTGGAAACTTCCTCAACCCTTTTCAGAGCGAAAGTGTAGGTGGCCCTTTTGTTCTTCTACTATATTAGATATTTTAGATCAGCCCAATTTTATCAAGGAAAAGCGAAAATAAATAAGAGCCGTTTCCTGTTAAAGTTGATCACAGTCCTGTGTCTGCATCCTGGAACAGGTACAATCTGAACTGTCTTTCTCTGTGTACAATACGTGTCTGCACACAGTATTACAGGGGTGGGGTTCACACAGGTGGGACAGTATGCTCTGTTGAGGAATATGCTAGAGAATGGAATGGGATCACAGGTGGGTGTTGTCAGCACCACCTGCTTATCAGATTGACCACAACACCCTTAAACAGCACAGGAAAATGCCTTTAACACGCTGTCACTTGAACCTCACGTTGGCCCCATCAGCTCAGGTAGAGGTCCATGTGGGAGCACAAGACAAGGCTTCCAGCACATTGCTCGCCACAGACAACCGGTCAAAACCCCGACCCATTTGTAACCTTGGGGCAGTGGTTACCCCCTCATCACTGTCACTCTCTGTTTAAACCCTGGGCTATGCATGCCGTGTCCCCTTTCAGTTTGTGTTGCTTTGCTGTTCCGCCACCTTTGTACCCCCTCTGTTTCTCGCTTGTTTGACCATCATCTGGACTGATGAGGCCAGGTTTCATGCTGCTCAGTTTGACACTTTTTTTTTTTTTTAATGTCATTGTCATGGCTTTAATGAACTGGATAGGGACTGGTATAGATATCCACTATAGCATAAACCGGTAGCCTTGATACTGATCAAAGCTTCACTGCTGCATAAGTGTTACAGTCTTACTCACTCTAAACTGCCCATGCAAAGCTGACATACAGTAAGCAGCAGCAAGTTCCAAGTTCCATTCTCCCGGGTTGCTGCTGGCTAGGGTGCGCTGGCTAGGTGTCAATGTCTTGTACTGTACATGAGTACAGTCCAGTTCATGACTGTGATTTTAAAGTGCTGTTCCTCACTTTCACAGCTTTAGCTGTTGATTCAGCTGTTGTAACAGACAGGGATGTGTGATGCATGTGAGACGAGCTTGAAAGTCCAGGGGTTGCGATGTTGTCTAGGGGAGTGTGCAGTCACCCAGAGGGATCTGTTCCTTTTGTACAGTGGTTAAGACACACACAAGGAAAGCGCAAGGTTGCCAGTTTGCACCTCAATACATCAGCGCCTCAGTGAGTGGAAAATAATCTTCCAATTAGCTCAAAGCAGAACTTCATTGCTGTTGATTGGAACTCAATTGGAATGTGAGTGAGACAGCTTTTTGAAATCAACACATTTGAATTTTGGGTACCTGCTGATTTTTTAAAAATACTTCGCAAAGAAAATAACGAGTATCAGTAACGAGTATTTTGCACCCCCCTACCTCTTATACTAGCAGTCTAGCACTTTATTTGTTAGTTTGAAGTGCAGTGGGATGCTGTACAATACGGTACAGTGTGGCAAGTCAGTCCTGTTCCCAGGCCTGCTGGGGCAGAGGTTGTTTTTAGGATACTCCAGTCAAGTCTCCAACAGTACCGGCGTTATTGCCACCTCATCTACAAAAATACATAATAATTAACCTTTGAATAAACAGGGAACTGTGTAAGGTGCTTTTAACTTGGAACATGTCAAACATAGACATCTGTTGCATTTTGCTCAACTTTCATTTTGCTCAACCCAATTGCAGAGGTAGTAATCAGAATTAGATGATGAAAATAACTGTGACTGATCACTCTCACTAGGCAAAATTTACTAAACTAGCAACCAGCACTAAAACACAGCAAAGCTACAATCTGTATGTACAAGTCTTACAGTGCAGATGAAAATATTCTTTTGATGATTTTCTGTTCTATTAGTAATTCTGAAAGCAATGTGTTCTAGCTTTATGAATTTGCTTAATATATCTTTTCTTTCTATCTGTATTGTTATCAACTGATATTGATGCTAAATCATCCTTCATTACTGTTTAGCACATGGGATATTTGGCATCTTTTATTTGAAAGTCACCAGCGTATTTATCTTTTAACACTCTCTGTGAGCAAGGTGACATTTCTGTGAGGCGAGTATAAAAAGGACCACTGCGGGGTGCACTTGAGGTGTGCACTGGTCATTTCTCCCCACCTTTTAAATGGCGATTGTATCTCTTCCATAGCTAATATTTACCGAAACCACTGTTTCAAGATGACCAAATTACTGGTGCACAGCTTTAAACTGGCCTCTTGCAGAACTTCCACCTTGCTCCGGCTTTCTTACAGGTAGCCAAAGATAGAAGGTTGAATATACTGGTGGCTTTATTAATCAAGCCAGAAACCACACCCTGAGAGCCCAGTTGCAGAAATATAATCACAGCAGAATTTCCATAGTTTCTGTGTGATACTGAAAATGAATTTACCAGCTAGAGCCTTAAAGACAGGTTCTAATTAACAGTGGTGACCTGAGCAACGGGTCTTTTAGCTAAACAAGGCATTTTAGAAAGGTATAAACTCTCCTGTGGTCTCCGAATTGACCATTTTGTGTCAGCCTGGGGCCTTGTTTTCTAATGGTCTCTTATGAGTAGCGCTTGTATGCCGTGCATAATTGAAGTGCCGTTTTCTTTTGAATGGTTTCGTAGCATGCTTCTGTGTATCTGATAGCAGACTGGAAGCCGGGACAGTATTCAGTACTAACAGGGTCTCTTCTTTCTTGCAGTACTCTCCCAGCATGACGATGAGCGTGTGATCAGCTACCCATCATCACCACCACCCAGCGTACAGAGAGGAGGCTTCATCTTCGAGGAGGAGCTGCAAGAGAAGATTTATTTATCCAGTGCACAGTGAGGAGTTCTGTCTGAACCCACTGTTTCCTGTCTCTTATCATTTCTGTGAAGAAAGTGGGTCCAAACTACTTTTTATTTTGTTTTTATTTTTTCTTTTACAGCACTTCTCAGACTGAACTGCCTTTTAGGAATCGCCCTGAACTGAACTGCAAAATGATTATTTGTATATATTCTCACACTGAAATGATATATGGATTGAGAGTAACTGAAACCTCTTTAAAGTAGAAAAAATAAAGGATTTTTTTTTATTATTCAATTTTTTCAATGTTTACATGTTTTAGATTTTTTTTCTTTTTCCTGGAAATCCATGTTGTGTTGTGTATACCACTGCTAAATAAGTTATTTCATTGAATTCAGATAGGCAAGGTTTAGGGAATGCAGTTTATGGGTATTCTAACGATGGAAGGAATGATTGATTGATTTATCCTGTGAATGAACAGTTTGTTCTGTGCCAAGAAACAGAAGAAAGCCTTTTCTTATTACTTAGAAAGTAACAGCTCCCAGACACACAGCAGCAGTAGTATAGGGTCCAGAAGTAATGGCAGTGATATATTTGTATTATTATTATTTATCAGTTTTACCCAATGTAATGTCATCTCACTAGTGTCTAGCACCTCCAATCAGGAGGACTGAAGATCAACAGGCATCCTCCATCCTCTCCGTCACCCTGTGAACCAAAGCCGTGCATGTTACCAAGCTAGTGAACCCTGACGTCAAGGGCCTTGTCTGGATTTGTCGGGCCCCTGACCAGTTGAGGTCCAGCCGTTTTTCCTGCCCAATCCACAGGAGTGCAAAATACCAATGCAGCACTCCCTGTGGCCGCCAGTCAAGACAGGCAACTCTGCACAACCAGGATTCGAACCAGCAAGCTCCTGATTGCATGACTGGTGATATTCTAAAGATCCTAAACTATATACATTTCAAAAAGTGTTCACAGATGGCATATATACAGGTGGATTGGTTCCACGCTGGAAAATACCAGTCCTATTGAAGTGCTTTAAGAAAGATATTGAAGATGTAGAAAAGTTTGTCTAAGATTGAGTGTTCAATTTTGTTGTAGGTGGCTGACTATTTCTGTCCCTCCTTTTATAGTCAGATATATCAGAAATGACTTTGGGAGAGAGGCTAAGATGTGAACTGGGGGCTTTGATGAGAGGTGATACTGGAACAAAATATGATTCTGTACTTCGCATTCATTTGAAACCAAAGGAGCACTATATATCCATAATCCCAGATAATATATTTCCTTTAAAATAGGACAACCTTACATAGTTCACCTTGACCTGAGTTTCTCAAACTCGGTCCTGGGAACCCCCTGTGTGTGCTGGTTTTCATTCCAACTGAAATCTCAATTACTTAACTATGCCCTTAATTGAACTGATCATTTGTTTAATTAGACCTTTTTACTTGTTTTCAGCTCTTAAACAGTTGCAGATTTCAAGTTAGCTGTACCATTTTATAAGTAACTTGAACTCTGTTGAAAACAATTAAAAAGGTCAAATTATTAGTTCAATTAAAGGCATAGTTAAGCAACTGAGAGCTCAGTTGGAATGAGAACCAGAAGACAGAGGGGGTCCCTAGGACTGAGTTTGAGAAGCCCTGGCTTAGACTATACCATTGCCCCTTGATTTAACATCTACTGTACATTCCAATATCAATTCTGTTTTGTGATTCATTAAAAAAAAGATGACGCAACCTGAACTATAACTTGTTTGCCAGTCTTGTAGTGAAAGATACATGTAAAGCTATCAATGTACTGGAATTGCAAAGCATGTCCTGTACATATCCTTTTATGTCAACATTACACCTTTTGATATTTTAATTATTTGGGGGTATCTTTTATTTAAAAAATGTTTAGTTCACCGTATATTGCATGGTTTATGTATGTAGGTCAGTATTAATAATTAGTCACACAAAATGTATATCTTTTTTTAACCCAGAAAATCTTCAACGCTTTTTTTTATGCAAAGGCTTTCTTCAGTTTCTTTTTTCAAACCACTGCCCACTATTACCAAAAAAGTTGAAGAGTCTTGTGAATTTTTTTTATCTTCTCATATCTTCTTTTGCAGTGATTTGGTAATTTTATAGCTTGAAAGTACAACTCACCTGTGTTTTTTTTGTGAATTATTTAAGAAATAGGTTAAAGATGTGTTTTTTTGTTTGTTTATTTTATAGCATCTAGCAGTTGTTTTTTTGTTTGTTTTTTAAACCAGTGAGTTGCAGATATAAGGGAGCCTCTTATGTAAATGGAAAGACTTGCCACAAGCATTTTTTTGTTTTTGTTTTTTCATTTGTGACGTGTTTATTTTTTACCTTGTGTTCTGTTTCTGTAAATACACTGAAAAGTATAATATGGGTTTTGGATATACTGATATAAAGTTTCTCCCCCCTGTTAACATGACTGTGTCCTCTGTTTTTGTTTGAGTACAGATGAGTCAGTTCAGATCAAACAAACCACACAGCATGATGGGACAAATTATTGTTTTGCTGTATCTAAAGTCACTGTCGAGAGTCAAATGACTAATTAAATGTGACATACAAAATGCAATGCACAGTAACAGGAAACAACCCCAGCTATTAGGAGCAAACTGATGGGAAATAACTGCATAGTGAGGAAAGAAACCCAGCTATTAGGAGCAAACTGATGGGAAATAACTGCATAGTGAGGAAACAAACCCAGCTATTAGGAGCAAACTGATGGGAAATAACTGCATAGTGAGGAAACAAACCCAGCTATTAGGAGCAAACTGATGGGAAATAACTGCATAGTGAGGAAACAAACCCAGCTATTAGGAGCAAACTGATGGGAAATAACTGCATAGTGAGGAAACAAACCCAGCTATTAGGAGCAAACTGATGGGAAATAACTGCATAGTGAGGAAAGAAACCCAGCTATTAGGAGCAAACTGATGGGAAATAACTGCATAGTGAGGAAACAAACCCAGCTATTAGGAGCAAACTGATGGGAAATAACTGCATAGTGAGGAAACAAACCCAGCTATTAGGAGCAAACTGATGGGAAATAACTGCATAGTGAGGAAACAAACCCAGCTATTAGGAGCAAACTGATGGGAAATAACTGCATAGTGAGGAAAGAAACCCAGCTATTAGGAGCAAACTGATGGGAAATAACTGTATACATTATAATAACATGTTAGTAACTGAGTAACTAGCCACTGTGAAAGCTCAGGATATTGCTGGTAGTTTGCTTGGGAGGTAGTGAAAGCACGGGGGATTGCTGGTGGATTGCTTGGGAGGTAGTGAAAGCACGGGATTGCTGGTGGATTGCTTGGGAGGTAGTGAAAGCACAGGATTGCTGGTGGATTGCTTGGGAGGTAGTGAAAGCACAGGATTGCTGGTGGATTGCTTGGGAGGTAGTGAAAGCTTGGGATTGCTGGTGGATTGCTTGGGAGGTAGTGAAAGCACAGGGGATTGCTGGTGGATTGCTTGGGAGGTAGTGAAAGCACGGGGGATTGCTGGTGGATTGCTTGGGAGGTAGTGAAAGCACGGGGGATTGCTGGTGGATTGCTTGGGAGGTAGTGAAAGCATGGGATTGCTTGGGAGGTAGTGAAAGCACAGGAGATTGCTTGGGAGGTAGTGAAAGCACGGGATTGCTGGTGGATTGCTTGGGAGGTAGTGAAAGCACGGGATTGCTGGTGGATTGCTTGGGAGGTAGTGAAAGCACAGGATTGCTGGTGGATTGCTTGGGAGGTAGTGAAAGCTCGGGATTGCTGGTGGATTGCTTGGGAGGTAGTGAAAGCACAGGGTTTGCTGGTGGATTACTCGGTAAGTAGTGAAAGCACAGGGTATTGCTGGTGGATTGCTTGGGAGGTAGTGAAAGCACAGGGTTTGCTGGTGGATTACTTGGTAAGTATTGAAAGCACAGGGGATTGCTGGTGGATTACTTGGTAAGTAGTGAAAGCACAGGGTTTGCTGGTGGATTACTTGGTAAGTAGTGAAAGCACAGGGGATTGCTGGTGGATTGCTTGGGAGGTAGTGAAAGCACAGGGAATTGCTGGTGGATTGCTTGGGAGGTAGTGAAAGCACGGGATTGCTGATGGATTGCGTGGGAGGTAGTGAAAGCACAGGATATTGCTGGTGGATTGCTTGGGAGGTAGTGAAAGCACAGGGGATTGCTGGTGGATTGCTTGGGAGGTAGTGAAAGCACAGGGTATTGCTGGTGGATTGCTTGAGACTAAACCAGTGCTGCACAGTGGACCACTATCTTTGTTAAACAAAACAAAAACTAAAAACAATTAAATAAAAATAAATAAATAAATAACACGCAGATAAAATGAAGGGTGTCCTGGAAAATCGTGTAATCCCGTAATTTCAGATTAATGTTACCATCAAAAACAATTTTCATGGAAAATAACAGTGCTGCACGAACCGATTTTTGGGGTTGTGCTCCCCACAGAAATCGGGTGCAGACAATCAAGTGAGGATCATTGGTGTTGATTGGGCTAGTTTACCATCCAAAGTGAAGAAACAGCTGCTTGGATTTATGATGATTGCTGCTTCTCTTAGACTGGAGAACAGCAATCCACACAAATCCAAACAGCTGTTTCTTCATTTGTTTCACTTGGAATGATTCTCACCTGTGGAGATCTGAATAATTGGTTCAAGCAGCTCTAAATACACTTTTAAAAAGGTGATTATTGGTGGAAATTCTTCATAACCCACAAACGTTTCGGTTTTCATGAATTTCGTTTTTACCAGGACGACCCTCAACTCTGCCTCCCAGATGACTGAGCTGGAGCCCAAACATATCTCTCACTTTGCTGCTTACAACATTTACCCATCTTGTCTTTCCTCAAGGAGCTATACTATCTTGTGATGAAAATTGGTTACATTATAGTAACGTTTCTGTTCCTAAATCCTTTGTAGCCAAGGTAGTAGTGCTCCGTGCACAAGTAGCATTGAACAGTGCTTAGACAGAGATAGCAATTTAGTAAGGCACTTGAAGCTTCACATATCTGTGTTCATTGCTATTCCTGTAAAAGGTATTGATTATTGTGTACAGAATGTGCAGTGTCCCAAGCTCTAGCTCCAGGCAATGTCTGACCTGTTGGCACGTCAACATTTATTTGTGACTGACTTAACCAACAAATCAGGTCTAGAATGTGACTTTTGTCAGCCATGAAGAGTAGCCGACAGATATGATTTGTCGTTTATCTGTTGTACAACTAGAGCTGTAAATGACTTGAGGGTCATGTTTTTTGCAGAAGCAGTTTTCTAAATGGGAATAGGTTAAATGCTGAATGTATCGGTTTGTCATGATAGAGGCACATATACAGAAGCTGTTTTTCTTTTGGATGCACTGGTACTTTTGAATTATCTGATACCACAGTCAGTTATGAAATCTCTCCGGTTGCATGCCTGGGTCTCTTATACTTGCCCTACCTTGATTATTTCACCTGGTATTCCTGTTACGAACCATCCAGCTGCTTCCTGTAATGACTCACATGCTTTGACCCCATTGACCCCAAAGATGAACTGTCCTAGGAAGTGCAAGTGTACTTCTCTCACGATAAGGCTTGCAGACTGAGAGCGTTCTCTTCAGAGAATGTGCCCCTGAAATCATTGCTAAATATGAATATAAAAACAAAGATATACTGTGTGAGTGTGTGTGTATATATACAGTACTGTGCAAAAGTTTTAGGCAGGTGTGAAAAAATGCTGTAAAGTAAGAATGCTTTCAAAAATAGACATGTTAATAGATTATATTTATCAATTAACTAAATGCAAAGTGAGTGAACAGAAGAAAAATCTACATCAAATCCATATTTGGTGTGACAACCCTTTGCCTTCAAAACAGCATCAATTCTTCTAGGTACACTTGCACAAAGTCAGGGATTTTGTAGGCATATAATCAGGTGTATGATTAAACAATTATACCAAACAGGTGCTAATGATCATCAATTCAATATGTAGGTTGAAACACAATCATTAACTGAAACAGAAACAGCTGTGTAGGAGGAATAAAACTGGGTGAGGAACAGCCAAACTCAGCTAACAAGGTGAGGTTGCTGAAGACAGTTTACTGTCAAAAGTCATACACCATGGCAAGACTGAGCACAGCAACAAGACACAAGGTAGTTATACTGCATCAGCAAGGTCTCTCCCAGGCAGAAATTTCAAGGCAGACAGGGGTTTCCAGATGTGCTGTCCAAGCTCTTTTGAAGAAGCACAAAGAAACGGGCAACGTTGAGGACCGTAGACGCAGTGGTCGGCCAAGGAAACTTACTGCAGCAGATGAAAGACACATCATGCTTACTTCCCTTTGCAATTGGAAGATGTCCAGCAGTGCCATCAGCTCAGAATTGGCAGAAAACAGAGGGACCCTGGTACACCCATCTACTGTCCGGAGAAGTCTGGTCAGAAGTGGCCTTCATGGAAGACTTGCGGCCAAAAAGCCATACCTCCAACATGGAAACAAGGCCAAGCGACTCAACTATGCACGAAAACACAGGAACTGGGGTGCAGAAAAATGGCAGCAGGTGCTCTGGACTGATGAGTCAAAATTTGAAATATTTGGCTGTAGCAGAAGGCAGTTTGTTCACGAAGGGCTGGAGAGCGGTACACGAATGAGTGTCTGCAGGCAACAGTGAAGCATGGTGGAGGTTCCTTGCAAGTTTGGGGCTGCATTTCTGCAAATGGAGTTGGGGATTTGGTCAGAATTAATGGTCTCCTCAATGCTGAGATGTACAGGCAGATACTTATCCATCATGCAATACCATCAGGGAGGCATCTGATTGGCCCCAAATTTATTCTGCAGCATGACAACGACCCCAAACATACAGCGAAAGTCATTATGAACTAGCTTCAGCGTAAAGAAGAACAAGGAGTCCTGGAAGTGATGGTATGGCCCACACAGAGCCCTGATCTCAACATCATCGAGTCTGTCTGGGACTACATGAAGAGAGAGAAGCAACTGAGGCTGCCTAAATCCACAGAAGAACTGTGGTTAGTTCTCCAAGATGTTTGGGCCAACCTACCTGCCAAGTTCCTTCAAAAACTGTGTGCAAGTGTACCTAGAAGAATTGATGCTGTTTTGAAGGCAAAGGGTGGTCACACCAAATATTGATTTGATGTAGATTTTTCTTCTGTTCACTCACTTTGCATTTTGTTAATTGATAAATATAAACTATTAACATGTCTATTTTTGAAAGCATTCTTACTTTACAGCATTTTTTCACACCTGCCTAAAACTTTTGCACAGTACTGTATATATATATATATATATATATATATATATATATATATATATATATATATATATAGATGTGCAACAGTGAATTACAAGATGTATTTTCTACTAATTCTGCAGCCCATGTGTTGTTTATTATAATGCACATTGCATCAGGTTTTAATCTTAACGTTTTTCTATTCTATTATTCAGAGCACGTGAAGAACTGATTGATTTGATCATATCCTGTACTGACAGTATTAATGCAGCTGTTTCTAATTTTTTGTCCAACCCCCTTGGCTGCATCTCTGCATTAATATGTTGTCCGACATATCAGTTGAACAACACACTTCAGAAATATGCAGTGATCACCACAGTACGGGTAACAGTCTTGTCTAAAAAAACGTTTCGGCCGTACTGCTGCGTAGGGGACTGCTAACAGCAAGGAGCTGTTTGGCAGCAAATGACTACGACAATGAGGAAGAATAGGAGTGGACATCTCTCCTGTCAGCAGCTGCTCTCACAGGACTGTCTACGAAAAGAACCTGGCGAGGGGCAGACTGGAGAATGAAGCTCAGGACATCACTAATGAAAAAATAAACGACTCCATCAGTCCCTGCAGATCTGCACCTTTTCAAAGGGAAGGGGCTGAGGCAACTGCAAGCTTTAATGAAACCAGCCCCCCACCCCACCCTCTTCAATGATTGAGATTGAGGCGGTGCAAGTAAATGCTGCTCTTTCACCCTGAACACATTGACCACCCAGCCGTTAAACGGTAAACAGTGTGTTGTTCTGTACATTCCGCGTGTGTCTTTGACCTGTGTACCTTTGATTTGCAAACACAGAGTGCCCTCTGTGTTCTGTTTTCCACTGCATGTGCATTTAATAGACTAGTCCCTGAGATTGAAAATGAATCCTCTTACTCTTTGTTGCTGTTGTAATTGCAGTTGTATCTAACAAAATAATTCCCTAAATCCTGCTGTGCACCTCCATTCACCAGGTATGTCTCCAGTATGCACTTTTGAAAGAAACATATATTTTAATTAAAAAATCTATACATATTTATAATACATCCATTCTCTGAGGATGAAGAACTGTAACAGTTAAAGAAATCTCTGCTTACAAGTCTTAACTTTTAGGTAGTTTTGCACCTCCTTTTTGTTTAGCTGTTTCATCATGTTGAAAAAGGCAGATTTCTAATGTTGTTTTAAAAACTACCAATATCAGTTCTGACTTACACTGTATATAGTAATTGCAGCTAAGAAAGACACTAGCACAGTCTTGGTTTCTGAAGGTTCTCTGTTACCTTCATGTAGATAACACTCTGCTGCCTCCCAGGTGCCAGGGTCAACGACATCACATTGCCGGTTGATAAGCTTCTGGCCAGAGCCAGGCAGAACCTGGTCATCGTCAGCCATGTTGGAAGCAATGATGCAGGAAAGGACAGCCCAAAGGATTTGTAAGATCCATTCATAGAGCTAGGTGGTAAGATCAAAAGCAGAACCTCCATGTGTGTCTTCTCTGTAATATTACCAGGACCTCACAGACAGAGGCAGAACAACATTGAAATCATGGAACCACTCAAAACAAGCAACCACAACATGATCACATTTCAAGTTTACTGGAAATGTAAAATAGCAACATCCTAAATACTGGTCTACAATTTCCACAAGGCCAGCTTTGAATGAGACCGAGCATGTGCAACATAGACTGGGACAAAACACTGGAAGGAGAAATCCAAAAGGATTTAGACCGCATACAGAGCTGGGCAGAAATGTGGCAAATAAAATCCAATGTCAACAAATATAAAGTGATAAATGTCACAAAAATGTAAAATCCAAACACCAAATGAGGGACAGAATTAGAACAGACGCACCAAGAGAAAGACCTTGATGTTGTAATAGATTCATCGCTGTCAGCAGGCACACAGTGCAGGGAAGCAAGAACAAAGGCAAATGGAATGCTTGTGTACATAGCCAAAAATGTAGAGTACAAATCCAAGGAGGTCAGGATGAGGTTGTACAATGCACTGGTGGAATACTGTTTCCAAAGAAGAGCAACCAGACTAATCCCAGGATTTAAAGGACTGACATATGAAGAAAGGCTGGCATAACCGATTGTATTTAGCCTGGAACAAAGAAGAACATGCTTGAAGTGTTTCAAATCTTAAAAGGAGTTGACATAGTTAACCCAAACCATCACTTTAAGAGCAGTACAGAAACCAGGACCGTGGACACAGTTGGAAGTAGAGATAGACTTAGGACAGAGAGTAGGAGACACTTCTTCACACATGGGGAGGGTATGGAATGGGCTACCTGGCCATGTTGTTCAGGCAGAGGGGGGGGAGCTTAAGCTTAGAAAAGCAATCATTCTAGAATGTGTTTAGCATTCAAAATGGATGCCAAAGGGGTTCAATTGAAATTCCAAATACATGCTAGGAAAACCAAAATATGCTAACTTAATGTGCAAATAATGCATTTATAATACAGAAGGATCCATCAATCCCCGTCAGTTTTCAGAAAAAGAATGCAAAAAGAATCTACACAAAATCCCTCAAAAAATGAAATACCAAAGAACTCACAAAGACAACACAAAAATTGATGAAATTGGAGAATATTCCTGATGTGAAAAGCCTCACAGCTTCCCTACAGAAATACATTATAAGATGCTGCACTGCTTATAAATATCCCCTATGAAAATCCTCATCACCCTTGCTGTGTAAGAGACACAATTTAATTCTTCCTAACACTGGAGGTCATATGCAAATAGGGAAGGAGTCAAGGCAACAGAAGCATGTGCAAAAATACTGCTGCAGCTTGGCATTGGAATACAGGAAAGAAATGACCTTTACCTGTCATGCAATCAATGACCAAAATGCCTTATAGCACTGCAACAACAGACACATTCAGAACACAGCAACCTTAGGTAGCCAGGAGAATATCTCAGTCCTTCAGCAGCTACCCTTGTCTCTGTACTATTGATCCCGGTTGATCAGAGAGACATTGCAAAGGCACAGGAACCTGCACTCGTGCAGTAACAAGAGGAGCACACAGCCAGAGCTTACGCACTCGGCTCACATTGCTGAGTCTAGAGGTTATGATATATGATCTAGTGCCTGTTAATGTTCTGAACAGGAGCCATCTTTCCAGAGGGATAGTTTACTGACCCCAGTGCAGGGCAACAATAAAGATAAGCCAGCATACCGACACTGCAGAGAGCTCAGAGACAGGACAAGCATGAACCCAGACTCCTCTGTTCTCAATGGAACCGTGGATATTGTGAACGAAGGGCATCTCAACGGGACCGCAGGGGATTCGAGTGGAACAGAAGAGGGTAAATCCTTTAACATGATGCCAGAGGTGGAGATGTGCCAGTCTGTTCTACCCTGCCATGCTAACCACAAGGGCGGGCTGAGCGCTGGGCAGCTCCTGAAGTGGATCGACATCATTGCGTGCCTGGCAGGTACGGTAAGCACGCGACGATGGGCCTTCTGTGTACACAGCTGCAGAGGCTAAGCCAGCTAAACAGCTAGCTCTATAATTAGCTGCTAATAGCTAAATAATGACTGGTGAAACAGACACACATAACACTCAAATGTATAAGCTAAAGTGCCTTTAAATCACTCAATACGTTTACCTTTAAATCATGTATGTTTGTGTTTTATTACACAATTAATACCATGTACCCTTGCTTAATAATGATTCTTTCTACTGATATAAATAAAATCTATTCACCTGCGAATTTAGGCCATAAGGAAGTAATCTGTGTATGTTTAACTAATGCTTTAATATTATATTCTAAAGTTTGTTTTCTCTGTCAGTTTAACTAATGTTAAAAGTCACTAGTTTCCTGTAGTTTCAAATGCCCAATGGAAGTGCACAGTCATTGCATATGGAGAGGAATGCATATGTTAAATATATACAGTATATCATCTCAGTCTTATGTGAGCTACACTGGAGAGGTTTCACTAGGTTTTTACATTCAGGGACTTTAAAAGATATGTAATAATGTAACACCCGCTCACTCAGAGGGGCAACAAACAGAAGGGTTATTTCTTTATATGTAGTCCGACTACGCCAGTTCAGTGCGATAAAGCACAGAACAATATTAGATATTTGATCAGGTTATTTTTCTTCAGATACAGAATTTAAAATATGAGGAACAGTGTCACCAAGGCAAACACAGAGTCAATAGATACATATAAAATAAATGAGGACGTTTTTATTGAACAGCACGGTTAAAAAGAGAAACACATTATTCAATATGGTCAATAACAGATTTTCCATCATAATTAAGATTTATAAAAATAGTCATTTCAAATCGCCACAGTGCAAACTGAATATAGCACTTTAGAAAGTGTTTAGTGCATTAAGGAAGGGTACGGTTTATTAACCAGGCGTAAAATAGAGGAGAACACAAACACTGACCATTATTTAAAGACAACACAAAGCATATGACACGTTGTCTGTATAACAATCTCTTTACTTTCCATACCATAGGCTCCAATCAGCTACCGACAGGCTAAAACCTCTTAATTCATTCACAACATTGTTTAACGGCATACTGTTCACCAGCCGAATACTTGTGGTCAGGAAAGTCCATGTACAGGCTTGTTCATATCCCTCTGTTACTCTCCGTTCCAAACACTAGATTTGTATTCTCACTCCTGCACAAACAAAACCACCACAAAAGACGGACACACACAAACCCCCAGGATGGCCATCCCGTTTGCAAGAAAAGTGTGCTGTTTATATTGATAACACGATCAATTACTCAAATAGGCAATACCCAATAAGGCATAAAAGGCGACTGTAATGGAGTAGCTACTAAAAAGTGATAAATCAATTACAAGTGTGTTATTCAATAATAGATCAAATGTGCACTAATCAAACAAAAGTGTAAAATTATAATAAAAAAACATACAAGTGACAAATAAATACGTGAAAGATAACAGGGGCATTATTGAACCTCTTACAATAATTAGTTCATCAGTCCTATTACCACATCTTCATTTCCTCTCCCCTGTTCACACTGGGGAAATAAAGGATGTCATTGATTGATCCTAGTTGCCATTGTTGGTTGGAAGCCCACAGGGGGTGCTGCATTGGCATTTGTCATTCTCAGGGCCAAGGAGGGAAAACTTCCAGGGGTATCGCCACACAGAACTGTACTAGTCAGGAACCAGGTGCAACTATGAACTGTGCCCTATAGGGATCAGTGGTTGGCTTCAGTCACCAGGTGAAAAGAGGCAATTGGCTATACAGTAGGAGCTCAGGATGCCCATTGCTGATACGTGGGTTACATCAGTGAGATGGCATTCAAAATGGGGGTAAATACCTAATTAGGCACTCTAAATTAAATTCACATTTTTAAAGACAGCATCAGCAGCTGTTTTTATTCACCTTGCTACTGTATGTTACGTGACCCATATGAGTGATACAGTACAGTACCTAACGCCAGCAGCCAGTCATGCAGGAACATGTTTTTCTGGTGCAGTCTCACCTTGTCATGAACTGAGGTAACACTCCAGTTACAGAGCACCACCCACTTCTCTTGTTCCTCTGCACCAGTCCCAGCAACAAGCCTCGTTCCCCCCAAACAAGCATCTGGGAGTTCTTCTCAGGTTGTCATGAGCATGGCTTTCCACGTGTGACTGTGTAAATCATTCACATGTGTAACCTTTGTCCTCAGAACTGTACTTTTTACCTTTATCTAAGGCCTTTTGCTGCTCAAGTTAAAGTGATACATAATTAGATAACACGACTGTTCTTAGAAACAGGCTTTTAGGAGAGAACAAAGTCTGCAAAGAGAGGGAATGTTGAAAGATAGTGGAACGGCTAGCTCTAAAAGATTAAAAAAAGGCCAGTCATTCACATCCATAAAAAATTAAATATGGGTGTTTTTTTAACAAAAACATGGTGCAGGCAGGCATGAGAAAAGGGGGCCAGCACTGCTGATGGAATGATTTGCAAACACGATGGAAGATGGATAAGTGAAAACGTTATAAAGTGGAAGAAGTTTATTGAAGTTTCTGAAATATGGCAGAAGGGAAAAAAAAGATTCTATCGTCCAGAAATCAAAGTCACATGACCACAGTACAGCAGCCAGGCTAGGTCACAGGTCGAAGGGTATCATTACATTTCACTCCAGTAAGATATATCTCTGATGTAGCTAGATATATTTAAGAGATAGATTGTGGACATAATATGTTTATTTGATCTCAATATGCATTTATTTCTGAGATACAGATATGATTTATTATTCTATTCTGTTTTATTTCAGCGGAGAAGCATGCTGGGCTGCCCTGTGTTACCGCGTCGATAGACGATATCCAGTTTGAAGAGACTGTGAGGTACAATGTATTTCAGCACTAAAGCACAGCAGCTTCACAGTCTGCCGGGGAGGTTTGGTGATGCTATTCTGCTGCGTACTGTAACCTGGGGGTGAAGGGTTAACAGAGCCAAGGGGACTGGCTCAGCTGCACAGTACTACAGAGGACCCCCTGGCCAGGGAACTGGCAGTAATGCTACCCTGGGCTGTGTTTGGGGCAGCTCAGGGCCGATTTGCATGTGCTATGAATGTGTCAGGTTCATTTGTGAAGCAGGGCTTTAGCCACACCCAGTGTTAGGGGCAGGGCTGCAAGCAGCAACCTAGGTCTGGCAGCAGGGAGTGTGTTAGGGGATAATCGTTTTTGTTTGCACTTCAAAATCAGCATTTTGTTCAATATCAACATTCTTCACCATTAAAAAACCATAAATATTTGAACCAATTCTATTGTATACTTAAAAGACTTTAAAATAATGTATGTATGTGTTTTGTATCTATCTTTTGTCTCAGGGTTTTCCCGGTTAAACTGAATAAATATAAATATATATCCATTGCTAAAAGTCATGTTGAATTTTTCTACTCTGATGCATTATGAGCATCAACAATTTACTCAAAGCCTCCACTAGTATTTTCTACTATTATAACAACCTTGACTTTCATAAAGAAGGAAACACATTCAGTGAAATAGCTTGCATCACTTGATTTTCAAGGTGTGGTATCCGAAGCATAATCAACAAGTACAGCGAAACATCATCTGTAATTGAGAAACCCAGGACCCAGAAATCTGTCTAACAAGGATAAGCAAGATAATATCCTTAAGGAATAGAAAGAAGACAACCTTTGAATTGACAACAGATTGGCAGAAGGCACAGGTGTCGTCGTCAATCCATCAACAGTCCAAAGCACCTTTGACAATTGTTCCATAGTCCAATTTCTGTGTTCTTGTGCATATTTTAGCCTTTTAGTCTTGTTCCCCTTTCTTAACAGAGGTATTCTTACTGCAACACATCCTTTAAGTCCTGATTTCAAGAGTGACCTTTGTACTGTTGATTTGATGGACAACGACACCTGTGTCTTCTGCCAGTGTTGTTGTCAATTCAACGCTTGTCTTCTTTCTATGATAATCACATGATGAAATTTCCTGCCTATTCCATTTTTCGGTACCAATCAATGATCAGGAGAAAGAGTCTTCTGACAATCTGAATTAGATAACTACGCATTTTACGAAGGCTAATTTCTTTGCTGATCTTGGCTGGAGTTTATGTTTTCAACAGTGTAGGTTGAGACATGGATGAAGGTGTAATAAGATTAAATCATATTCCTTTTCCGATCAAATGAAATGTTGTCACTTCTTTACTTACGAAATGAATGCAATCTAATCTTTCTTAATATAAGCATAAGCATTAGCCTATGTAAAATGCACAGAGATTTCAGATTGTCAGGAGACTCTTTCTCATTATCATTGATTGGTATTGAGTTAACTACATAGACGAGGCAGGAAATGTCATCATATAATTAACACATGTTTAACAGGTTCCTTTCTGTTTAAGTGATATCTGTCGGCTTAAAACATGTTGAAAAAGACATTTGGAAATAAAAGTATTTGGAGAAACTTAAAGGCATCGACCCCACCCCCAGCCCCCCAGTAATTCGAGCCCTGACAATTGCCTCTTTTGCTGAAGGAAAAAAAAGTACACTGCGTTGTAAACATGGCACGGTGATGTGACATGACAGCGTTGATTTCCTCAATTGTCGCCTATAGCTACACACGAAGCAAAGCCGCTTGCACGCAGATATACAAATATCATGGATGAAGAGAATAATTCCAACGCAATACAACGGTACATGTATGAACCGTTATTGTTAGACTACAGTAGTCTAACCTCTTCAGGCAGCGAGAGTGATGATTCATACCAGGATAGCCACCAGTTCGTTTTAGCAACAGTCAGTGGATAAACCCGCCTCCAATTCTCTGTGATTGGTTGCAAATATGAACGTTGACTTTTCAGTAATTCTCCAGATTTGCACAGGGCTGTACATCCGCCTTTTAATGCTACTGATCATTCAGCCTTCCCTTTAGTCACATCAAGTGTCATCGTACTGTAATAAGTTAGATATGATAGTAACACAGCAGCCTGCATGACAATACGATATTCTGTTACCATGAGCGTCCCAAGAAAGGTTCTGGGGACACTGGGACCAGTACTCCAAAAGTGGGACTGTCCCATCCAAAACAGGACATCTAGTCAGCTTAAGTATAAAGCACCTCTATACAGCGCTGTCATTGACCAGCTTACCCAACAACTTCTGACAAACTGACTGATCTGTGATCGTGACAGAATATCTTCATTCATCAGCCATAAAGAATATGCAGTTGGCACTGTGCTGCAATGCTATCAAAACCTTGGCAAGCCTGAGCAGGGTGGAGTTTCTGTAATGGCGGGGCGGCGGTATAAAAATGATCACTAGACCACCAGTATATTCTTATCCCCTAAAACAGTGAGTCTGATAACTATCTCTGAGAAACTCATTGTTTCAGGGGAGAATAAATTACAGATGCACAGCCCTGGTATTCATTTTTGTCCTTGCTTTTGCAATTGGGCCTTGCATAGCCCCACTGGTAAAATATGCCGATGTCTGCATTAAAAGTGCCAAATGTACTGTAGAGATAGCAATAAATCATAAAAAGACACATATCATGGCATAATAAACAGATACAACATGTAATATAGAGTTTCCTTTAAGAACTCTATGGTAGCTCAAACAACAGTATAGCGGGTACAGTGAGGTATCAAATCTAAAAATAGTAGAGATAACCAAGGCTTTAAGTACATTTTATTAGCTTCATTATCACAGGCCCTGCCCATTTATCATCTGGTCCTTACCTTGTTCATTATACTCCTTTGAAAATACTACGCTATTCATTTGAACTTGCTGCATTGTATTTTTTATTTTTTATCAGCTTTATTGAGTTGTACAAACAATCACCTCCCATTAAAAGGGGAGGCCAGTGATCAGATCGCTCACACTAACAAGAACAGTTATTATCACTGTAAAATCCTTGCTTTGACACAGATCTCATTCCAACATGATCCTTAACTATGGGATGCTACTTCCCTAATATTTAATCTCGTGCCCGCCCAGTATCCCATTATGCGTGTTCGGTAATTCCGTCTGAAAAGGTTTAAGGCTGATTGTGTGGAAATGAGGTGGGGAGGATTTTCTGTGCTGCACATGCTTCTGTGCAGAATGCTTCAACAGTGTGCTTCAGTGCGATGGGCAATGCTTAGATATATATCAGAAACAATTTCCCTGGAAGAGTTAGTAAGCATGGTAAATACAGCAGCAGCTTTTCATCTATAGGGCTGTCTTTGAAAACCTGCATATTCCAAACTGATGTGTAAAATGCAAGCACGCTGGAGTAAAATGTTGTTTTTATCACTTTCTCATCCGTAGGGTTGGACAGATTATCAACATCAAAGCTAAAGTGAACAGAGCTTTCAATACGAGCATGGAGGTAAATCAAGAGTCCTGTACGAATAATCACTTTTTTCAGGGGTTTTAGCTAATGAAACCACGCATGTCGTGCATGTCCTTTCGAGTAGGTCTCACGTGCGCAGTTTTGAAAGAAGCACATTCTAAGGCAAACATGTATTTCATTTTAAAATCTGGTACCATTCCAGGTTAAAGAAAGCTCTCAGTGTCAAGTCTTTGATTTCAGCTAACCTGTTATACTTGTACTTCCTTGAGGATTTCACATCAGCAAAGAAAATGTACAGTAACTAGTTAAGTACAGCACTAGACCCCCGTTGCCATGGCTTTCTAAACTAGCACTGTGCTTATTAGATGTTCATATACTACACCCTTGAAAAGAATGTTGGATGCTGATGTCTTTTACCTACTGTACTGTATTAAATGAACCTTTTAGATATGTCCTCTTGTGATTCTTATAGTAAATGTGATTCCTCTTACTGCTGTGTTTGTGTTCAGGTGGGAATACGAGTTGTGGTGCAGGACGTCCTCACCGGGGTCCTGAAGAGAGTCTGTGTGGCCTATTCCACATTCGTAGCCAAACCAGTTGGAACCCAAAAGGTACGACTTCTAGTTAAAGGCACCTACTTAATGATGGGGGGAACAGCAAAGAGCAAACAGCGACAACAACCTGTTACCAAAGCAACAAAAGATTCAAGGAAGTATTTGTATTTATTCATTTATTTAACAAGGAGATTTACCCATTGAGACCAAGGCCTCGTTTACAAAGGGGTCCAAAATTGCCAGGGCATTATTTTAATGTTATATTTCGTTCTGTTGATGCTTTTGTTGGGGCTTCTGAGGACAATTAGAACATGCTTATCAAGAACTGTCATTCCTCATAGGGAGCAGCTCCTTCAGTCTTAAAGCCGAGATCCCCATTATAAACAGGACAGTGCTGTATTTCAAATGCTCCATTATCCTTTCCAAGCCTAATATTCACAAATCCAGTTGTTCACAAAGCCATGTTGACAGGTTTTACAGGTCATTCAATGATTAAGAAATTATTAAGGCCTGAAAAGAGGTTAAATTGGTTCAATTAAGTCATTTAAGGTACCCGTCTTTAATCTTGTAAAGAAAACAGTACTAAATTGCTAAGCATCTTTTACTGGGATTTAAAGTGCAAGCTTGTGGGGTTTTTTTATGTTTCGTCCACTTTTCAAGATCCGTTTGAAGCCAGTAGATTGTCTCACTACTGCAGAAGATCACCTGGAATACGCGCTGGCGTCAGAGAGGAGGAGGCTGAGACTATACAATGAAGATGCCTTTACCAAATTAATGCAAGACAGCCACCTGCTCAAAGGCGAGTGGTTTTATTATTTTGATTTAAGCCTACTACTTTTTCAACACTGAAGATCATATGAAAAACCTTATTGTAAATGGACTGCTTTTACTTCTCAGGGGAGATTCAATAAAATCTCTTGGCTATTTACTTGTTCTATAACAGAATTCAATCAGAGATATGTACTGTATTATTAAATAGCGCCACAAAACAGAAAACAGTGCTGTATTTTTTGATTGAATCTAATCCTCCACTATTAAGTTACTGAGCTGTGTTCTTTTAGAATGGTTATGACAATACTTCCATCAATGTGTTCCGCAATTCCCTATATAGGAGGTGCTCTACTGTAGGAGGAAGTGCAATAGTAACAGACTTCCTGGAAGGCAAGACAAGCAAACTGAGAAGTGGAAGCGCATTACACTTAGGATGTATGGAAGCATTGTGTTACCTACAACCACTTCAAGAGACTGTGAACTGAAATAGTACAGCAGCTCTACAATAAACAAAAATAGATCTAGGTGCAGTTGTGTTTTTCCTGACTCAAGGTGCTGTCAGTTTGAGGCAATAAAAACAACACAAGTCAGATACTGGTGGTTGATGTTATAGTCTATACTTAAACATGTGAGCAGAGTAAGTTGGGTATTTCATTCTCAGAGGAAGAGAGAACTGCTATCTAGTTCTTGAGCTCAGCTGCTCGCTTTCATGTCAGTAAATGTAGACAACAGCTTTCGTGTTTGTTAAGCATGGTTTTCACCAGGCTAAACGGAGGCTGTGTTGTCCACTGGTTAAAGAAACAGGCTTGTAACCAGAAGGTCCCCGGTTCAAAACCCACCTCAGCCACTGACTCATTGTGTGACCCTGAGCATGTCACTTAACCTCCTTGTGCTCCGTCTTTCGGGTGAGACGTAGTTGTAAGTGACTCTGCAGCTGATGCATAGTTCACACACCCTAGTCTCTGTAAGTTGCCTTGGATAAAGGCGTATGCTAAATAAACAAATAAGAATAATAAAAATATGATTGTGCTCCTTACTCTTGACTACAGGGGCCTGAAATACTGTATTTGAAACCCCACCATAAACTGTGCATCAGCCCAGAATGAACTGTGTAGGATAAATGACACATAAACAAAGAGATTTTCACAGAATTATTCCTTTCTTTTCTGTGTGTGCGCCCTGGTAGGAGTAGCTAATGGAAAAGAGAGCTCCCAGATTTCAACAGAGAGAACTCGAGTGCAGAGCATTGAGCTTGTGCTGCCGCCGCATGCCAATCACCATGGCAACACTTTTGGTGGGCAAATTATGGCCTGGATGGAGAACGCAGCCACTGTCGCAGCAAGGTATTTGTGTCATCCTGATGGAGCTATTTATAAATGCAATTTGAGCTCAGGCTCTTTTTCCCCTATTTCACACAGACACAGTTGCAGTTAATAAGGCTGTGTTTTTATTAATCAGTAATGTCAGAGTTGGAACAGCAGCTACTAGAAAGAGTTCATTACAATTAACAGTTGTTGAATATTTTGTGTAGCAGTTCAGTCCCCAAAATCTCAATACAAGTGCTGCACATCAAAGTCTGAATCACCGGTAGTGTAATGCAACATTTAAAAATGCTCACAATTAGAATGAATTGGGGATAGGGCAGTGTTTTAAAGATTATACAAAAATGTTTAATTGTTTAAAACTTCGACACATTTGGAATGCTAATAACCCTTGCGGTAACCTATAACAAAAAGCACCCTAATTTAAAAAGCACTCCAGCAAGTCTATGAATGTGTATCCATGTGTACAACACTAATGTATATATGGAATAGACTATGATTAAATAGTGATTATTAAATAAATAGCCCTACTCTGTTATAGTTGCATGTTTCACATGAATATTTCTGATAACGTTAAATGTTTAGACAATATTCTAAATGTTGAACGTTTGTACAATGTTTAAACGTTTAACTCTACATTTTAAACACCCCCTAGTCAGAAAATACAGAGGGGCCTCAATTCCATATGGTTTATCTTTCTGAAGGAAAGAAACCCCACCTGTGAATATTATTGGTAAAATATCAAATGTAAAACTAAGCTGATGGTTTTCTTTAAAACACTATGTGTATCAGCTACTACTACTAATAATAATAATAATAATAATAATAATAATAATAATAATGGTGTGATCCTTTTCGGTGTACTCTAACTGTTGCGTTGTTTCTTTCACAGTCGACTTTATGGTACTTACCCAACACTGAAGTCTGTTGACATGTTTAAATTCAGAGGACCCTCCAGCGTTGGAGACCGCCTGGTGTTCAAAGCCATAGTCAACAACACATTTCAGAAAAGGTACTGTACTGTGCAGCAGTGGAGCTCAATTCTGGCCCTCGAGATCCATTCAGTCCTTGTCCTTATTCCAAATAGGTCCTAAATTAATTCATTGTTCAATTAACTGTTTTAGAACCTGCTTGGAGTAAAAACCTGGACTGGACCTCATCTCGAGGGACAGAATTGAGTACCACTGGTCTACAGACGTCTCCCAGCTACAATCGGCACAGACAGCAATGTATACTAGAACACAGATGGCTAGCTTCTCAAAGCCATTTACTCCAAATTGTCATTAGCACCATTTGCATTTCAAAAACGACAGAGGGACAGATGCCTTCGTATACCCCCAGATTCTGATGCTCTCAGCAGCTTGTGCTAAAATATGTCCAGACCTGGCTTCATCACAATTGAATAAGCACTGCTCAAGATATATCTATGAAAAATGTAGTGTGACATATGAACAGAGAGACAGACGGACAAACAGAATGCCCCGTACACACCCCCAGACTGAATAACCTTTGCTAAAGGATGTCCTTTTCAAGTTTAATCATAATTGCTTCAGGGTTTCTTTCGATATATGTAGAAATGTACAGCCTCCATATACCCCGTGATTAGCTGAGCTGAATCAGTCATGTCACATGCCTGTCCTGTCGCTATGCAGTGATATTTATTAATCTGCTGTTTCTTCCACCCAGCAGTTTGGAGGTGGGGGTGCGTGTTGAAGCCTATGACTGTGAGGAGTGGACTCGAGGGAAGGCCCGGCACATAAACAGTGCTTTTTTAATTTATAATGCCTCCAGTGACAAGGCCCAAACGCAGACATTCCCCAGTGTTAAATACACATCAAAGGTAAGCTGGGTTTGGATTTCTTAACCCCGATACTTTGATGTTGTTTCTGTCTTTCTCCACGGAAGTACTGTTTGGTACACGTAGAAAGGGGGAAACGCAGAAGGTTACTCAGTGATTAAGCTTTCCAACAAATATAGATACGGCCATTCTGGAACAACTGTCTGTTGAATGTCCACCATGTTGTTCTATGACCTCCCCTTTCTATTAACTTGGGTCTAACTACTCTGTTTCTTTCAGAATATGTATATGGTCCCTTATGACCCTTGCTGCAATATATTATGGTAAAAGTATCAGTATATCAAAGTGTAGTAAAGCAGAGGAAATGGAAGAGAAAGGGGAGCCAGCCTATCCAGTATAATCATAACAGTGTTGTTTTCTTTTGTCGTGAAGGATGGACAGAGACGATACCTGGCAGCGATTGTCCGAAAGCGGATTCGACTGGCCAGGTATTGCGTTATTAATCTTAAGAGCGTGAACTAAAGTTACGCTTTTTCTTGGCAAATCAAATTAAAAGTAAATTGGTATGTCTTCCTATTCTGTTTCAGAAAGCATATCCTCTCTTCCAAAGAGGAAGGGCCACTCTCTGTTCCATGGGACAAAAGCAACCAGGTAAAGCTTCGTCTTTTCCTAAGGTAGCGCTACGTGGATCTGAGGTTCAATAAACCTTTACACAACGTGAAGCTCTGAAAGGGTCAGGAGATGATGGCGTTGCTGCCAACCCCTTACAGGACAGAGCCTAATTCACCAGGCTCTCCCTCTCTTCAAGGTGTGCTGTACTGTGATGCTTTGTTGTCACCCTAGCACACATTGTGAAAACATACCTCTTGTTTTCTGACTTCCTGTGATCACCCCTCCCTAGAACAGCAAACACACTGATAACAACAGAGCTTGGAGGAAATAACCTATTGTATACGGCCAGTAATCTCTTGAGCGGAACAAGCTGTCTTCAATGCTGTATTTATTAAAGTGGTTTGGAGCTTCTGCTTGAAAAAACAGCAATGGAATCCAAACACATTGCATTGAATACTAGACTTTAACATATACCGGAGCTGCATTAAACTAATTGCATCATGTTTAATTGATTACCCTGACATTGACTTTCCCTGTTTTGTGCCCATGCCAGGCGTATCTGAGCTACAACAATGTAGCTGCCCTCACAGTTTTGGCAGGCAAGCATGGATGGGAAGTAAACAGCTCCCAGCCGAAGGTAAGAGGTCAGATTGGTGCCTGGAGTGTGCTGGGCTGCTCCAGCCTGTGGAATGTATCGTGCTGCTCTATGCCACGATCAGTGCTAATGACAGAAACATGTGTGAAAAGCATAATAAAGTGTAATAAAGCACAGTGAAAGCGAGGCAAAGCATAGGGAAGCATTGTAAAGCACAGTGATGGCAAGGCAAAGCATAGGGAAGCATTGTAAAGCACAGTGAAAGCGAGGCAAAGCATAGGGAAGCATTGTAAAGCACAGTGATGGCAAGGTAAAGCATAGGGAAGCATTGTAAAGCACAGAGAGGTGTGGTAAAGCATAGGGAAGCATTGTAAAGCACAGAGAGGTGTGGTAAAGCATAGGGAAGCATTGTAAAGCACAGAGAGGTATGGTAAAGCATAGGGAAGCATTGTAAAGCACAGAGAGGTCTGGTAAAGCATAGGGAAGCATTGTAAAGCACAGAGAGGTATGGTAAAGCATAGGGAAGCATTGTAAAGCACAGTGATGGCAAGGCAAAGCATAGGGAAGCATTGTAAAGCACAGTGAAAGCGAGGCAAAGCATAGGGAAGCATTGTAAAGCACAGAGAGGTATGGTAAAGCATAGGGAAGCATTGTAAAGCACAGAGAGGTATGGTAAAGCATAGGGAAGCATTGTAAAGCACAGTGAAAGCGAGGCAAAGCATAGGGAAGCATTGTAAAGCACAGAGAGGTATGGTAAAGCATAGGGAAGCATTGTAAAGCACAGAGAGGTCTGGTAAAGCATAGGGAAGCATTGTAAAGCACAGAGAGGTCTGGTAAAGCATAGGGAAGCATTGTAAAGCACAGAGAGGTCTGGTAAAGCATAGGGAAGCATTGTAAAGCACAGAGAGGTCTGGTAAAGCATAGGGAAGCATTGTAAAGCACAGTGAAAGCGAGGCAAAGCATAGGGAAGCATTGTAAAGCACAGTGATGGCAAGGCAAAGCATAGGGAAGCATTGTAAAGCACAGAGAGGTATGGTAGAGCATAGGGAAGCATTGTAAAGCACAGAGAGGTGTGGTAAAGCATAGGGAAGCATTATAAAGCACAGTGATGGCAAGGTAAAGCATAGGGAAGCATTGTAAAGCACAGTGAAAGCGAGGCAAAGCATAGGGAAGCATTGTAAAGCACAGAGAGGTGTGGTAAAGTATAGGGAAGCATTGTAAAGCACAGAGAGGTCTGGTAAAGCATAGGGAAGCATTGTAAAGCACAGAGAGGTATGGTAAAGCATAGGGAAGCATTGTAAAGCACAGAGAGGTATGGTAAAGCATAGGGAAGCATTGTAAAGCACAGAGAGGTATGGTAAAGCATAGGGAAGCATTGTAAAGCACAGAGAGGTATGGTAAAGCATAGGGAAGCATTGTAAAGCACAGAGAGGCATGGTAAAGCATAGGGAAGCATTGTAAAGCACAGAGAGGTATGGTAAAGCATAGGGAAGCATTGTAAAGCACAGAGAGGTCTGGTAAAGCATAGGGAAGCATTGTAAAGCACAGAGAGGTATGGTAAAGCATAGGGAAGCATTGTAAAGCACAGAGAGGTATGGTAAAGCATAGGGAAGCATTGTAAAGCACAGAGAGGTATGGTAAAGCATAGGAAGCATTGCAAGCATTGTAAAGCACAGAGAGGTATGGTAAAGCATAGGGAAGCATTGTAAAGCACAGAGAGGTCTGGTAAAGCATAGGGAAGCATTGTAAAGCACAGAGAGGTATGGTAAAGCATAGGGAAGCATTGTAAAGCACAGAGAGGTATGGTAAAGCATAGGGAAGCATTGTAAAGCACAGAGAGGTATGGTAAAGCATAGGGAAGCATTGTAAAGCACAGAGAGGTATGGTAAAGCATAGGGAAGCATTGTAAAGCACAGAGAGGTATGGTAAAGCATAGGGAAGCATTGTAAAGCACAGAGAGGTATGGTAAAGCATAGGGAAGCATTGTAAAGCACAGAGAGGTATGGTAAAGCATAGGGAAGCATTGTAAAGCACAGAGAGGTATGGTAAAGCATAGGGAAGCATTGTAAAGCACAGAGAGGTCTGGTAAAGCATAGGGAAGCATTGTAAAGCACAGAGAGGTATGGTAAAGCATAGGGAAGCATTGTAAAGCACAGAGAGGTCTGGTAAAGCATAGGGAAGCATTGTAAAGCACAGAGAGGTCTGGTAAAGCATAGGGAAGCATTGTAAAGCACAGAGAGGTCTGGTAAAGCATAGGGAAGCATTGTAAAGCACAGAGAGGTCTGGTAAAGCATAGGGAAGCATTGTAAAGCACAGAGAGGTATGGTAAAGCATAGGGAAGCATTGTAAAGCACAGAGAGGTATGGTAAAGCATAGGGAAGCATTGTAAAGCACAGAGAGGTATGGTAAAGCATAGGGAAGCGTTGTAAAGCACAGAGAGGTATGGTAAAGCATAGGGAAGCGTTGTAAAGCACAGAGAGGTATGGTAAAGCATAGGGAAGCATTGTAAAGCACAGAGAGGTATGGTAAAGCAAATTTTAAAAAAACACATGACAAACCGGGGTAGACTATGATAAATGCATAGTGGGTAAAGCAAGTACAAAATGACTGTATAAAAAAAGAAAAAAAACAAGATCAGCTTTTATAAGGGGCTTCTAATATACACAGTACACATACTGCACTGCACTTGTTTTTCAGACAGCTGGATGTGTATTAAAAAATACAAATGGCACTTTAGTTATGATGAAGGATTGAACTTTTCAAGTGTTTATTTTTGAGGAGCTGCTCACATTTGAGTGGAATGCACAGTATCTATTTTGAGACAGCTCAGGTTCTTTAGTGAAACACCGTGGAACTTGTTAAGTGACGTCATTTTACATGTACTGCTGGTTTTGTCTTAGTTAAAACAATGCAATACAATCAATAAATGAATGAATTCAATAGTGAATTAAATGAGTGAATGAAGACTGTGGTGCACGATGCTACAATGCTGATGGAACGAAATGTGCTAGTCGCTCAAATGTTATCAGTACAATTGTCTAAAAATATCCTGACTCGCTTATAGCAAATCAGAAAGACCTGCAGTGAGCTATCTAACCCTTTAAGGCCCCAGTGGTCCTTATTTGAGATTTGCACCTATGAGGCAGGTCGTAAATGTGATTCAACATCCAGCTAACTAAATTAAAGTCATCGCAGTAAGTGACAGAAACCAGAACGTCATCGTCTGGTATTATCTGGTTTCATGACCTTTCATTGAAGAACCTGACTCGTTACATAACTCATGTATTATGCTATTTTAGGCACAAAAACAAACAGTAATATGTTTATGCCGTTTATGATTTTTGGCATATTTTATTTCGAAATATTTGTAAATTCAAAGGCATTACTTATTCCACTTGATACATTCAATATTATGAACTTGCTCGTATCAGCTAGGTGGCAGCACTGCTTTATAGTTATGTGTACATCAACATTCAAATAAACGTTCAAATCCAATATTCTAATCTATGGTTAGTCTGGCTCTACCTCTTTGCAAACCTATACAGTAGGAGCCAATATTCTGCTATCACACTGCAAATGCTCTTTGCATGGTACATTAGTGACCCCTGGTGGTCAGAAGGATATAATGGCTTGGAAGTGTTCACATCATGCCTCTGGCAGCAGGTTACAGGTTACAGCTATATCTTTGAGGAATTATACAGAATTAGGGCTGTATTTTAAAAGCGTTTCTTCCAGTCTTTAAAAAATAATGTTACTGTTACCAAATGAGAAACAAACAGATTGAGAGTGCTTAAGAAAACATTGATTAGATTGCTTAGTTGTTTGGCTCTGGTTTTGTAAAATGAAAAGCTTAAACTTGCGAGTTATTTGAAATCTGTTAATTTAAAATCTATTTGGATTAATTTAATAAAGCTTCATAGACATGTAACTGCCCAAGCTGTTAGTTCACGTACCTGCACTTGAAGAGCTGTCAGGAGCTGTACGCATGTCTCAATGTGAACAGGTTGCTGTTTTGTTTGCAGATTCGTGTTTACATGAATGAAGAGCTGGACACGTTGTCAGTGCAGGTGGAGATGCACGTGACGGTGTCGTCCCTTCAGGCTTTCTTTCTGCTTTCGGACCTCAGTCTCAGACCCTCCTGGGACAGACACTACTCGTGAGTGCAGAGACAGAAGACGTTTCCGCCTGTTTGACTGTGAATCTCTATTGACTCTCTCTATATGATTTAAACACAGTACAATGATATGGGGCTTGAGTGATTGAGCGCAACGGATATGTAAAAGCTTTGGGTCATCAGCCCTTGAACTGATCCTAAAGTAACATTAGGAAGTCAAAGATTATTGCTAACAGAGCACGTGGTGTAACCAGCTGTACGTGTAATAGGCTGTACTTTATTTTCCGTGCTTCTCCAATCTCTGAGCAGCATTTCCAATGATTCGTGTTCCCTGGGAAATAGAAGGTCTTTATTATAGAGACTCCCTTAGCAGACTGGCTTGCCCCTACTGTTTTGTGCTTTGGCCGAGTCTTTAGACTGCAGATTTCAAACCCCAGGTCCCCCACTGAAATAATCAGCATGAGTTTTGCTTGCAGGAGCTGTGAAGAAGTGCAGGTGGTAAACGAGGATGATAAACTCTATCACATTACATGTCCGGCAGTCAACAAAGACAAGCCCAGAGACTTTGTGGTGCTGATGTCCAGAAGACAGCCGTGCAAAGAGGGGTTTGTATTTAACAGTTACCTTCCCCGCTAACTAGCAGTGCAGCGTTACATGAGTGCAAAGAAACCATCGACAAACACCTTCATCATCCGCTGTGATGGCAGAATATTCCACCTGATTTCTATTTTCCAAAACAAAATGATGCAATCATGAAATCAAAAAGACAAGAGATCTATCATGTTGAGCTTGTCTTCGTTTTTAACTGGCATCAACCCCTGCTAAGGTGGATTGGTTGCCTAGCGAATAAGGCAAAATGGTTCTAAAAGTCCCAAGGTGCACTTGTATGGCGACATATTTACACAGGTTGGAACACACGTTTGCAAATGGGATTGCTCCCTGTATGCTTGCCATTTTATAAAACATTAGAATTTCTAAAGTGCTATGCTTTTTTTTTTTTTTTAGAAATTACCACTGGAGGTGTGCAACTGAAATTATGCCCCCCAAAATCAGTAACTCGCAGGGGACTGGAATTACAGCTGCACACCCCTAGTGAATTCATTTTTCAAACCTCATCACTTCAAAAATTCAGTCTTTTCAAAATCAGAAACAATAGGGCATGACAGAGAACACCCACAACAGGATATTAAACAGGAAAGAAATTAAATGTTAGGGGAAATGTAGATGGTATACCCGTAAATACAATTACGTTACATCAGTGTTTCCTTTCTCAACACCGCCTGACCTTCATTATGTTAAAACTCTCTTGAGAATGTCTTTATAAAACATTTCTGCCTCTTCCTTTTTTGTGAAGGGATTCCTATATCGTAGCACTGAGGTCTGTGACTGTGGCTTCTGTGCCTCCTGATCCAGATTACATGAGAAGTGAAGTCCTGTGCGCTGGGTTCCTGATTAAAGATGCCAGCAGAGCCACCTGTAAGGTAAGCTTCTCTATTTCAGGTAATAAACTGGCCTGCTTTTTGTAGTTTCTTCTTTGTGCAATCCAGTATCACTGGAAATGGGCATCGTGTTTGGTAATACATGCCACGTTTCCATTTGCCACTGGGACTGACATGAAAGCGATTTGAAATCCAGTTCATTTCCACCAGATCCGGATCGGTTTCAGATTGGATTGCAGATTTCCAGTTTGATATTTGAAAGAGATGCAAGTTTTGCAGACTGGTTTCGTGGTGCAGATGTAAATGTGGCTTATTACTTGAATATATTTTAGAGTTTTAGTTAAAAATTAACACACACTAATATGCACACACATTAAGCAGGACCAGTAATTTGCAATACAGTCCCATCTGAGCCCAGGCTAACTGTGTTTCTGTTATACATGTAAGGTCTCCCCCTGCCAGCACGTGTTCACTAACTGTGCAGCTCTGCTAACTGGCCCCCGGCTCTCCTCCTAGAGGAGGAAACACTTGCCGCTTTACCCTCTTTCTTATCATTCATTTCTGTTCCATTTTAATTGTTCTGTGCAGTCTCATTGGGATAAGCCAGTCTGAACTGGCTTCACAGTTCAGGGACTTACCAAGAGCACCTAGTATCACTACCGGTTTGAAAATCTTTACAAGGCATCATTTCTATAAGGGTTTGCTCATGAGGGTTTAATTGGGAAGGGAAGACTGTTTTGGTCATAAGAGTTTGTGTTGTAATTTAGCTGCTGCTCTTCTTGAAAGCAGTGCCATGAGTATTTACTGTGATAAAGTAGATTTGTGTTTTGACAGCATAGAACTCAAATGTTTTCTTACTAACAGGTATCTTACTACAATCAAGTGACATCTGGAGTCTTGCCATACATCGCTGGAAACCTGGCTGGATGGTCAAAATCCATGGAAGAAACCGCATCGTCGTGTATTGAGTTTTTGGAAAATGTTACGGATCAAAAGATTTGTGCATTTTGATTACAGGTTTTTTTTTCTTTTTTTTTTTTTTTAAATATGGACTTGTGAAAAATACTCAGCACAAATTGTCCCCTACCGTAGATCAAACTTGAAGTATGTTTTTATACCATATATTACGTATGTCTGTGGTAATGTTTTCTTTAGTGTATACACTACAGTTCAAAAGTTTGGGGACACTTAGAAATTTCCTTGTTTTCTATGAAAGCATACATGATATGAGTTTGAATGGGAAATATAGCAAAATGAATAGGAAATATAGTCACTGACAAGGTTAGAAATAATGATTTTTAATTGAAATAATAATTGTGTCCTTCAAACTTTGCTTTTGTCAAAGAATCCTCTATTTGCAGCAATTACAGCCTTGCAGACCTTTGGCATTCTAGTTGTCAATTTGTTGAGGTAATCTGAAAAGATTTCACCCCATGCTTCCTGAAGCACCTCCCACAAGTTGGATTGGCTTGATGGGCACTTCTTACGCACCATACGGTCAAGCTGCTCCCACAACAGCTCAATAGGGTTGAGATCCGGTGACTGTGCTGGCCACTCCATTATAGACAGAATACCAGCTGACTGCTTCTTCCCTAAATAGTTCTTGCATAGTTTGGAGCTGTGCTTTGGGTCATTGTCCTGTTGTAGGAGGAAATTGGCTCCAATCAAGCGCCGCCCACAGGGTATGGCATGGCGTTGCAAAATGGAGTGATAGCCTTCCTTCTTCAAGATCCCTTTTACCCTGTACAAATCTCCCACTTTACCACCACCAAAGCACCCCAGACCATCACATTGCCTCCACCATGCTTGACAGATGGCGCCAAGCACTCCTCCAGCATCTTTTCATTTGGTCTGCGTCTCACGAATGTTCTTCTTTGTGATCCGAACACCTCAAACTTAGATTCGTCTGTCCATAACACTTTTTCCAATCTTCCTCTGTCCAGTGTCTGTGTTCTTTTGCCCATCTTAATCTTTTCTTTTATTGGCCAGTCTGAGATATGGCTTTTTCTTTGCAACTCTGCCTAGAAGGCCAGCATCCCGGAGTCGCCTCTTCACTGTTGATGTTGAGACTGGTGTTTTGCGGGTACTATTTAATGAAGCTGCCAGTTGAGGACCTGTGAGGCGTCTGTTTCTCAAACTAGACACTAATGTATTTGTCCTCTTGCTCTGTTGTGCACCGGGGCCTCCCACTCCTCTTTCTATTCTGGTTAGAGCCAGTTTGCGCTGTTCTATGAAGGGAGTAGTACACAGCGTTGTACGAGATCTTCAGTTTCATGGCAATTTCTCGCATGGAATAGCCTTAATTTCTCAGAACAAGAATAGACTGACGAGTTTCAGAAGAAAGTTCTTTGTTTCTGGCCATTTTGAGCCTGTAATCGAACCCACAATTGCTGATGCTCCAGATACTCAACTAGCCTAAAGAAGGCCAGTTTTATTGCTTCTTTAATCAGCACAACAGTTTTCAGCTGTGCTAACATAATTGCAAAAGGGTTTTCTAATGATCAATTAGCCTTTTAAAATGATAAACTTGGATTAGCAAACACAACGTGCCATTGGAACACAGGACTGATGGTTGCTGATAATGGGCCTCTATACGCCTATGTAGATATTCCATTGCAAATCAGCCGTTTCCAGCTACAATAGTCATTTACAACATTAACAATGTCTACACTGTATTTCTGATCAATTTGATGTTATTTTAATGGACAAAAAATTTGCTTTTTTTTCGAAAACAAGGAAATTTCTAAGTGACCCCAAACTTTTGAATGGTAGTGTAAGTAGTTCTTATAATTCCCACCTGTGCCAGAACATGTATATAAACCCCCCTCCTGCTAGGAAACATAAAGGGCAGTTCCGTCTGAGATGTTTTGGAATGAAGCCCAAATAACAACTTATTTTAATTATCAGTCATTTTTTAATTAACTGTTAATAAGTAGCTTAGTAACAAATTATAAATTCTGTTCATATTGCTTGTTAATAGTCAGGTAATGCTGTATACCGTGACTTGATTTTCTGACGAAGTGTGGTGAGAATTTACAGTAATAATTAAGATGCTGGTAAATTAGTTGTTAACAGCCTGAAATGAACACCTTTTTCATTTATCTTGCACACGTATGCCAACCAGGAAGGAAATGCTGAACGACCTGCTTCACAAACAACTCATTATCACCATTTTCAACTGCCCTACCTGGCCCATTGCAAGCAAATGAAAACTGACAACACTTTACTCTTATCAAATGGCAAGCAAGCCTTATTCCAGTTTTATATTTTTACGTTGAGCACAATCTTAAGACCAGCTTGATATTTGGACCCATCCGTCAGTCTCTGGGACTATTCGGACCAGTTACCTGATGAAACCATTTTACTCAGTACCTTTAATACAGGAATTCCACAGCATACACACAGTGAAAACCGGTTAATAGAATCAACCGCATATTGTAATTAAAAAGAAAAGTGCATTCCTCTGCTGTTAAACCAACAAAACCTGTTCTGTTTAGTCAAAAGGAAGGCATCCACACATGACCACACTAGGAGCTGTTAACTGTATAATATTGCACAGCTTAGCCTGAGAAACCATGTAACATATAAACAAAAAGCACATTGTCAGAGGCACCATAAAATCTATGTAAAAAGTGTACATGTATAATAATCTTCCAAACATTATGTAGAGCAGCAACACATTGTATGTTAATTAGTTATGTGGCTGCATTGTAAATAACATTACATTTGTTACAAAAAGGTTGTGTCTGTGTGTCAGTTATTAAGGACATTAAATGAGTCATCATACACATTATTTTGCTGTTTTATTTTTGGTGCAGTAGCTGATTAATTCAATTGCCCCCATACATACAAAGCCTATGTGGGGCAAACTTTGGATTTAGTGTACATAGACCTTCAAAATAGATCATGAAAGCAAGATTTGAAAAAAATGTTCTTTATTGTATTTACTGGTGAGAATGTATGCAAGATTCAACTGTACCTGTTTATATTGCATAATCAACATGCTTGAAAAATCAGCGTGCCATGTTGCTGGCAGACCAATGTTATGGCTCAGAGCTGTGCTCAGTATGTGGTTTTAGAAAAGAACGTGACAAGCAGCACCCCATTACTTTTTTGCTGTTCCAAGATGTGTTTAATTTGTACAGTTTATTACGGTAGCATTATCCTAAACAAATATGAAAATGAACTGCCGATTTTCAGAATATAATGAATGGATTAAAGTGGTCAGTTACACATTATTATGCAGATGATGCATCACGTTTTTTAAATGGTTGATAGTTTACAGCATGTTGGTGGTATTAAAAGAGTCATTTCTAGAGGTTTGACGTGTTTGGGACTGCAGATTGGCCTTAAAATTGAAGCTGCCTCGCTTACATTATATCAATAGGTGCAAATCAGGGCTAAAAGTATAAAGCAAGGTTTTACTTTTTTAGGTGAACAGTTTTAACCACTCTTCTGATTATGATAAATTCAAGCTTCACATATTGAATGGCCAAGACATACCTTTGGTTAAATAACTTCAGAATCCTGATAGTTCCAGTTCTCTAGCTTATTTGAAGCATCTAAAGAAAATAAGGTTACGTAGCAAAAAGGTGGTGAGATGAGTTGTTGCCCTGTAGTCTCCAAAGATAATTCATTTTAAACACTTTGTACGTGTTCTTGGAGGATGCAGCAATGTGTGGTCAGGTTTACTAACTGTGAACACATATATATTGATATTACAACTTTTATTCACTAAATTCAGGTAATTCACTAGAATAAAGGACTGACTGATACATTCTAATATACATTTGAAAAAAGCCACAATTGATGGATTCCCGATTGTGTATTCTTCTTTAATTCCATAACAGAGAGGTGTCTCAGAAAAATAAATAAAAAACAACTTGATTAACATTTCATACTGGGATACAAGTTATTTTTTTCCTGGACAAGCTTCAATTACTGACATTGGTATACATTGTATAACCTTTACAATCTCCCCCCCCTTTGGCTCACAAGCTGAATGCTAATACACCACCAACGGATCAGCTGCGTGTTTCTCTAACCCCAGGGACAACGTATTATTGCCATTCTAGAAAAAAAAAATCATACATGTATTTGAAAAAGTCCACGATCATTTTATTTCAAACCACCAATAAAGAGCACACCATTGAATGAGTAACACCTCCCTCAGAAAGTAACAACCTTGGGTGCTTTGGGCTTCGCTTTCTTTACCAGCACAGGAATGTCTTCGTGATCACCACTCATTCTGTTAGACCACCGTCCAATTGTTACAGCATTCCCTAGGGGATCAAAACCATTCATTACCTAGTGTATACTCAGCCTTTACTACTGGGAACTGCTAAAAGCTACTCAAAACATGCCAGGGGCTTACTAGTTTAATAATCCCTTGTTTTTATGAAATAGGATTACAAGTCATATAATGAAACAGAACCTTACGGCATTAATAATATTATATATTACATGTTCAAAGTTTTGTTTTTGTTTTTCTACTGTCCCCTGGCCTTTTAAGATGTTTGTAATCATTCAGACTTTTTATTCCGGAGCTTTGACCCGAGGTCAGGAGCTGCACTTATGTTCCACTTGGTTGCCAGAATGTCTTTATACAAGAGTCAGCATCATCTAATGCACAGCTCTGTATTGCCAGCAACACAAACAGAGACTTGATCCTAAATACTGCTCACTAGTTAGCACTGGCTCTTCTGCTGATCTAGCCTGGGTTACATGTCTGCGGTAGGGAACTAGGACAGGAGAACAGCTCCTGCCAAAGCAGGTTAACAAAGGAAATCTCCACAAGTAAAACGCACAGTATTTAAGTATTGCAGTAAGAATACTACTACTTACTCTTTAATAACAACTACAAATAAATTCTACCTGAATTCTGGTGCTCTGGACAATCCTTCTGAAAATGTTCCACAGACCCGCACACTCTACAGCAGCCTCCTGGCAGATGCAACAAAAAAACAAGTTAAAAGAAATCCGAGATAACTCTGCATCCTCCAAAGCTTTTTCTCCCTGGGCTTGCTCTGGTACCTTGAACACGGAGAAGCGACAAGCTGGCAGCTGCCATCGTGACAGGACAATTACATAAACACACACAACCCCCCTCAATTTAGAAGATAAAACAGCATTTTATACAGCAAGCTGTACTGTGTAGCACCTGGGGAAAGGGATACTGAAACACGACTTGCTAAAGCTGGTTCATATGGAGCTTGGTAGACAGCAACATGCAAAATAAATGTGCCAAGCTTCCTCTACTAGTCCCAGGTAATCCACTACACATGTGCACAGCATTGACATCTTTGCTATGAAAACATGGTACACTGTTTTGCAGATACATTAAAAAACTTGCAGTGTATCCTGAGGTTTTCTTCCCATTGTGATAACAGGCATACATTTCCGAGCTAAATAACTTTTTCTTCTCACTGCGTGTCTCATTTATACTGTTTGTCATACCTGCTGCATACATTCCTTTGGGGTTATCGGGACATGATCTTGAGAGGTGTCCGGTTTGCCCACAGATGAAACATTTAGCGAAGGGAAACTCCCCTATAACAAAAGCAAAAAAACAAACAAACAGTATTTTAATGTATACTGCATTGTGTCAAATTCCAATATATGTTTTTTTATGTTTTTTTAAAATACTAATCACTCTTTAGCAGTATAATGCATTCAGATTAACACACATTACTTCTTGCAAATCTGTCATTGGATGTTTTATTTTAAATTGTTGTAAAAACGATTAAAAAAGCAGCTTTATCCTCATTGTTTATATGCAACACATCAACTACACAGAATATCACAATGTACACATATCTGCAGTGAAGTCCATCTTACCAACAGCCGGGTCCACTTTTGCTCTGCATCTGTTGATCTCGTGCTCCGTAGAACCACACCGGTAACAAATCCCCCTGCCCATCTCCTCATCTCTGTCAGCCTCGGGACAGTCAGCCAGTCCATGGCCAGGCTTTCTGCAGTTGAAGCACACCTGGAACAGAGGAGGAGGAGGGCAGCACAGAATACACTATAGATTAAGCATTTTAAATAACGTTTTCTATTAATAGAAATAAGACTCCCATTGCACAGAAGTTGGATCCATTCCTGGTTTTACTACGAGTTTGTTACCTATTGTGGCTAATCAAGCTCATAGTAAAACCGGGAATGGGTGAAACTGCTATGAAATAGGAGTCTTATTTCCATCCATGCATTTCTTTCTTGCCTATTTATGATGTATCATTGAGTGGATTTCAATTACTGGAGTTGAGTTTATTTAATAATAAATTGTATATACTCTGTGTTAAGGTACTTTGCCCTGAATTCAGGACCAGCTCTCCAGTTCTAGTTGCCAGATTTTCTATCACTATAAACATATGTAATGCAGGCTAGATCAGCAAAGCTGTAAAAGCCTGTGCCATCTTGTGAACGGGTATTGTGTACAGATACTTCGAATTGATATCACTACAAAAGAGAGAAAGAGACTCTACAATGACTACAACTCAAGAGCTGCTCCTGAACTCAGGCTAAAGCACCTTAATAGAGTGAATAAAAAGACCTATTTCGTTAAACCACTCAAAATGACTGGAAACACTATAAAAAAACTAAGATTATTATTATTATTTATTTCTTAGCAGACACCCTTATCCAGGGCGACTTACAATTGTTACAAGATATCACATTATTTTTTACATAATGTGATATCTTGGACAAATAATAGGTTGGACAAATAATAGGTTAAGAGATTGGCCAGGGGTGAAAAATTGTAATCCCTCAACTAGAAACCATCATTTATCACTGCAAACAACAGAAACAACACCGCTACATTCAGATTGTCATATTTAAAAATGTATGTTATTGTATTTCTAGTTAGTCATGTTTGTTTGCCTTAGCGAAGTTTATATGAATAAACACAAGTTTATATTGTTTCCTCTGCTTCCTCATCCAGTTGGCCAGGTTGTAGGCACTCAAACCAAGTCCACCAGCAGCAATTAACAATTTTAAGTGGTTGAAGCATAATGTGTGAATAGACAGCTAAATTACTTTGAATAGCAAGTCTAGTTGAAGTCAACCCACGGCACCACCACTCTCCTCTTACCATGCTGCTCTTTTTGTTTGTCTGCCTCTTCATCCTTCTGTCCTCTCGTCTGTGGTCCTTCTTCAGTGCCACGGCCAAGTCCTCGTCAAACCCTGTGCTGTCTGCTCCTGGCCTGGGGCATCCCCTCGGGAGGGACCGTCCGGTCTGTTTCAGGTAATCCATGAACCCGTTCACATCTTTGTTGTCATAGTCTTTCTTCTTGCGGTTTGCCTTCCCTTGGGCAGTGAAGCGCTCGCTCCTCTGCACAGAGAGGCTCTTGGAGGCTTGTGCCCTGCTGTCCCGCTGCGGGCTGTGCCTGGAAGAGCCCTGCTTGTTCTCTCCACTCCCAGAGTTCTTCTGCAGCTGACCCCATGGCGTTGCTTCAGAAGCCTTGTATTTGTGGATGTTATTAGCCCTGGCCCAGCGTGTCATTATTACTGCAAAATGGAACACCCGTCTAAAGTAGAAAGAGGTTAGGCGGCAATAAAAAAATATACATGTTGGTTTGCTGTAACCCATCATGTTCATTCCCCATCCAAATGTTTTTTCATGCACCCCATAGTGGATATATTTATTAAATATATCTGTAAAGACAGTTTCTCCTAGTGCAGTTTTCTATTCAGAAACCTGAAACAGAAAACTTTCATCTTCATACCAGCAACTGTTTAACTTTGTTTTAAGATTTTTACTGGCAGCAAAGCAGGTAAGGCACCTATTTCACTTTCTCTAAACAAAGTCAATAAAATAGAAGTATTTCTTTTTCTTCAGCCCTGATGTTAAAATACTGACAGCAGTCTTTTGGGGACTCCTTACTGGCAGCAGAATGTGTACTCGTATTTGGAAACCCCAAGTAGATGTTCTGCTAGTAGAATTTTTATTTTGCACACATTGTTTTTCCCTATGATCAATACATGTGATAAACTGATCCATAAATGGAAACCTAAAGATTGTTAAGCAAGTGTCACAAGTTCACACTTGGCATAGAAGCATGACACATTCATGAAAGTGTAATTCAGGCTGATTTCGACAACAGATATAGTCGCGACACAGTCGGTTGTAAAACTGGGGTACAGATAAGTGCCGGTAAATTACAACTACCGTATTTATGTACATGACGTCATATATGTAGATCGCCATACAAGTGGGACACATCCTAGTCGTACTACACACCAGTAAATAAAAAACTAAAACAACACGTCACTCTTTAAGACTACTACAGACAATCATCTTTATATTTAAAAAAAAACATCTAATTCATTCAAGGTTAGCTAAGAATTTTAAAAATAACACTTTTTTTTCAATTTGTTTTAAGTTTATTATATTAATAACAAACACACAGGTGGCAAGGACACTTACTGCACAGGGAATCCAAATAAAATGTTTTCCAAGAGGGTCGTCTTGTTGTTTCACGGTCAGCGTTCTAGCCTTGTCATTATTATCATTCAGAAGACTCTCAACACTTTAATGTACCCTGACAAAACTACTTAAACTTGTAACTTTCATTTCTGTATACATTGCTTTAAACTACAGCAGTTTACTTCACGTGCTCTTCACGTCCTGGTGTTACACACTAAAATATCCGGTCTGCTACTGCGAAGGCTGAACACCAGTTTCCTAGTTTGCCATGTAGTGTGTTAAAGATTGTACTGACGATTGTACGATTTATATACTAATTTAAAATACTTTATACATGTTCATATTTACAACGTATTAAGTTACTCCATGTTAGGCAAATGCCGTTATGTGAAGTCGGAGCTGTTTGAATAACTTGCCCAGCCGTCAAATATACCTTAAAGTTACATAATAATATTAATAAGTTCTGCATATGCAAACTCCAGTTGTTTTACTTGGTGTGAGTGTTAATTTTTTTGGGTGGGAGTTTTGAAAAAGTGAAATCTAACCCCTTTTAAAAACGATAGGTTGCTGTAGAAAGGCATCGTAAAATATCAAACTTTCAAATTATCAAATAATATTGTTTTGCCGTTCAGCAGGCCGTCTGTGTAATTTAGTTGTGTTCCCTTCCCAGCACTCGCCCAGGTGAAGTAAAATCTTCCGGTTAGGCTGCCTAACTACTTTTAAGTGTATACCAGTCAACATAATAGTTTGAGAGGTAAATTAGAAGTGTGGAATTCATTTGGAATCATAACGAATGAAAATAATGAACATGTGACTGGATTCGTTGCTTGTAAAACCTGTCATTATGTTTTTGTGAACCACAGCCACAAAACTGGCACATCATCTCTGCGAAAGCACAGGTGTTGCTCCCTTTCAACTGGTGACATAGACAGGTATTTTATAGTAAAGTAAGTAGAGATAGTTAATATTGTAACAAACCTTTTCCCAGAGGCGGGGTGCCCCACAGGCGGAGGTGGGATGTGAACCCGGGACCCCCCCGCACCGATACTGCTGTACAAATGAGCCGGCTCCCTTGCAGGAGCTTGCATTAGGCCCATGTCCACCAACCCTGACCCCCACCCCCATAGCCCGCCACACTCTTCCCTGCCAGCCTCAAGTCCGCCTTCTGACTTGCTCACCAGGCTACAGGCTTCCAAGTGCATGCCGGAATACCTGTGTCTACTTCTGACACCAAAGTAACAATCTATGTTCCTGCAGGCAAGGGTTTCTCATAGGCAGAGCGGATGCAAACCCGGGACCTCCAGAACTGAAGCATAGCGCCGATACCTCTGTACAAAAGAGCCGGCTCCCTTGCAGCAGCTGGTATCGGGCTTATGTCTTCATATTTGATTGCGTCACCTACCAACCCTGACCCCCATCCCTGTGCACGCTACACTCTCCCCTGCCAGCCTCAATCAATCTCTGTCACAGTCACCTACCAACCCTGACCCCCATCCCCGTGCACACTACACTCTCCCCTGCCAGCCTCAATCGATCTCTGTCACAGTCACCTACCAACCCTGACCCCCATCCCTGTGCACGCTACACTCTCCCCTGCCAGCCTCAATCAATCTCTGTCACAGTCACCTACCAACCCTGACCCCCACCCCCGTGCACGCTACACTCTCCCCTGCCAGTCTCAATCAATCTCTGTCACAGTCACCTACCAACCCTGAGCCCCACCCCCATGCACGCTACACTCTCCCCTGCCAGCCTCAATCAATCTCTGTCACAGTCACCTACCAACCCTGACCCCCACCTCCGTGCACGCTACACTCTCCCCTGCCAGTCTCAATCAATCTCTGTCACAGTCACCTACCAACCCTGAGCCCCACCCCCATGCACGCTACACTCTCCCCTGCCAGTCTCAATCAATCTCTGTCACAGTCACCTACCAACCCTGACCCCTACCCCCGCGCACGCTTCAAGCACTTACTACTATTACTATTACTTACTATTTAATAATATTTAATATTCTTACTTACAAGTGTGGCTTGCTACAGGGGTGGGGGGCAGGGTTGGTGGGTGACGCAGTCAGGTATGAGGACATGGGCCTGCCAGCTCCTGCAAGGGAGTCGGCTCTTTTGTACAGCGTTATCGGCACTGTGCTTCAGTGCAGGGGGTCCCAGGTTCGCGTCCCTCCTCCACCTGTGAGAAACCACTGCCTGCGGGAATAAAGATTGTTACAATATGCTACAATGTTAAAATATATGCAGACCACTAGAGAAAGCTACCACGCTCTCCTATAAACTCAATCCGTGGAGAATGGTAGATTTATCTGTGTGTGAATGTGAGAGCGTGAGAGAGCCGGTCGGCGCAGGCAGTAGGTAAAGGACAAACACTTGCGGGTTTGGGTCGGGCCGGGCCGGGTTGTGGGTAAGAAGATGGTGTTGCAGCGGGTTGTGGGTTCAGGTCGGGTTCTGTAGTAACGGGTCCGGGTCAGAAGCTGGTTGTAAAAATCAGACTTGCGCAGGACTCTGACGTGGTTTCACACTACGCAGGATTGTGACACGAGTAGCCAGAACCTGGGTCTAAACCCGGGTAGGAGTGCCAGTGTGAAAGGGGCTTTTGTTGCAGCTCTGCACATACATTAATGTGTTCTGGCCTGCAATATTCCTACTCTCTAGCAGATGGCGCTGTGTTACAAAGCACACATCCACTACCATGTTCTTATTATTTTGAACACACTTGCCAGACATTGTGCATTATATTATATATTTCACTAGAGGGAGCCCGGAGAATATGCTAATCATCATCACTGGAGAGATCAACGGGGTTTATTGCCTGAAATGTGTAAGTGAAGAGCACAGACAAGAATATAGAATTGTATGAACTTGTCTGTCTTAAAAAAGAAAGAAAATAGTTTTCTACACCTTTAATGTTTAATCTGTATTCTTGCAGAGAGCACAGTATGTTACTAAAATAACTTGAAATATAGACTTGTAATATTTATGGAACAGTTGTTTGTTGTCATTGAAATTGAACTCTGATAAGATGAAAGACCCAGAAAGATCAGAGACCTTTTATAAAGATCAAGAACATGCAAGCTAACACTGTGCCTGCTCCAACTGGTTAGAATTCATTAAAACATTCCGCTCTGGCTTTGTGCTTTATCAATCCCTGCTCTGCCTCTGCATGCTTGCTCACTTACTAGATAGAAATGCACAGCACAGTAAGCAGCAGGTGGCCCTGTCTGCCTCCTAGACCTGTGGCATAATACAACCAGAGAGGGGCTGGCACATCATTGTTGGATGAATGCTGGTGAACGAGAGCAGCAGACACAGCTATTAGTAATAATCGACAAAGGCACTAGACTGGATAACACTGTTAACGTTTTTGTGACGGTTCACAGCATTATGCAACCGACACCAGGCCTGTTGCACATACCTTCCTCATGACAACTACAGCAGCAGCCAGATGATATAATGTCAGGGACTGCACGTACTTAACAGAACTAATAATAGGTAAGCTTTTGTTTCCTGCTGCCAAACCTCCATTAGAAATGCCCACTTACAGTGACTTACGCACTGACATATACTGCTGCAGGGTTGAAATACCCTTGATTCATCAGCAGGTTGTAAGTCTATGGACTCTGAGCCAGGTCAACCATAGTAATTCTTACTGCTTACCCTGATAGGATTACAACAATACACGTCACTAATTTTTTTTTAGGAAGGAATTATTAAGCACAGAAAGACAGCTTTCTAATGACTCGGATTTGACAGTGTTCTGTATTTAGAAGACGTGGAGCTGTGTGGTTATCATTGAGCAAGTTACTTCTGTGATATAACAGTGTCAGGCAGGTTTTCCATGTTTTCTTGGGTGATTTTAATTTACTGTATAATATATTTCATATGATGAAAAGGGCCCATACAAAGTACATATATTTGTAAGTACATATATTTCCTTTTTTATCCATTAGTAAAACTGCTGTGAACAGATTCTCCTGTGCAGTGGCCAAGAAGACTAAAACACTGCAGCAATACATAACAGCAGTAAAAGTGATGTGTGGAAGGGGAGCGTTGCGGTCATGGCTGGCTAGCAGCAGGAATAACATACACAGGAGTCAGGAGATTCAGTTAAGCACTGTGGAGAACACTTTAATCTAACAACACAAAAACAATTCAACATTACTATACCTTACCATACCAATTTAATTTATCAAACATGGTCTGTAGTCTAAAGCATGAAAGATCTTTCATTGGGTTTTATTAAGTTTAGATTTACTGATCAAAACTTCACATGGTCATGGAATGCCAGCCACAATCCTTAAAGTTAAAAGTGGGTTTCCAAAAGAAATCCCAACAGACTTAGTATTTGAGTTCCAATCAGAATGTTCTCAAAGATCACCGAGAGCAGACAGTATAAAAAAACAAAGAGAAAATGTAAATCTAAAAACTGCACTGGAGTCGGATGGATTCTTTCAATCTCTAGTCACAGTTCCTGTATGTTGCTCTGCATTTTACACTGACCTATTTACACAGGACAGTGACAAAGGGCAAACTCGAACCCAGGCAATGAATGCATTGCCCTTTGCTAGGTCTGCAGTGGTATTAGCAGCAGCGATTAACATATGGATTTATACTGAGATGTTCAAATGATTATCTCGTGTAATAATAGCAACTACGTGGATTATGTGTCAAAATTAGATTTCTTCCGTCTGATTAGAATCTGTAAAAGGCTGGCCAATAAGGGCCACTTTTTCATCAGTTTGTTTTTAAAATAGATACGGGAGTTGTGAACATGTGTCTTAAGTTGCCGTCTCGATGAAAGTTTCTAAAAGGAAGGTCTACCAGGCTTGTTATGAAGAATAAACACAGACACAGAATAGTTCACATATGAAAGATTTATTTGGAAGAATAATTATTTAAGAGGCTGTTATAGATATAAGACCTTCAGTTTTACAGCAGTTTCCAGGAAGCAGGACTCGTGTGTTCTCCCGCTCCGTGGTATGGCTCCATCATTTAGACAGTCGGAGTTGCTTACTTCCTGAACTGGGAGATGGGTGGTGGCACCTTGATATCCTGACCCTTTTCCAGTCTCTTCTCACACTCAATGAGATAGTTGACCCCGTCAATCACCAGCTGAACAAGTTCCACCTGCAAGAGGAAGAGGAATTCAGGTTAGGAGGAAAAACCATTTGAATCACAGACACTGTTTCCACATGGTCAGTACATCAGTATCAGTCAGCTACTAGGAACTGAACGAGCATTGATGGGCAGAACAACGTCCTCCTCAGGTTTGTGAATTTTCTTATCTTTTTATGTTCTTATGTATCATTTTGTTTACTGTCTCAAATATCATGATTTAAATATTAGCTAGGTTTGTGTTCCAGTGCTCTGACTACGAGTTCAGGATCTGTTCTTCAGTTTAAGTTGGGTGTCTGTATACTGGTCATTTCACTAGACGGTGCTAACTTCTATGACACTCTGCCCGATATAACCTATAATAAATATGTCTCATTACTAAAATAAACTAAATAAGTTTCATAGTCTTTCTTTCAATGTCTTCAGCAATGAGCACTGAAAAATAGTTTTAGTTGAAACTTTGTGATATATTCAGTTGTTTTTAGCATTTTTTACTTTAGCACTATTGAGCTTTTTAAAGTTACGCATAAAATGTCAGGGAACCAGAACTGAAGCGCGGCACCTGAACTCAAAAGTTCCCTTGAGTTCCAATCAGAATGTTTGCAAAGATCATACATACACCGGGAGCAGATAGTATATATAAAAAAGAAAATGTCACACTGTTGGAGCTGATAGCACAATTAATTTAATATTTAGCACGAGCGCTCCAGTTTCATAATGGTTTTTTACCTCAGATCGGCCGATACGATCTAAATTGGAAATGTCGAATGTATCTCCCACAGCGGCTGTGTCCACACCGCCAGTGCCACGTTTCTGAAGTCTCAGGTTGTCCAGGATCTTGGACAACCGTGGATCCTTTAACAAAACAATAAAAAAAAACTCACATCACAGACAGCTGTCTCCTCAGGGGTTTCCTAATGTCACTCTGTGCTGAAAGATGTGGACACTCAGTAGCTCGCTCAGCTCTCATGAAAATGCTTTAATGAGATTATACAACGGGCAGCTTGACTATACATTTAACGTGAGTAGATCTTTTTTTCCCACCCTATGGCCCTTAATAGTAACTACCTCTCTTATTCCTCTGCTTGCTTAGCGACGTTGCCTTTTCGCTCACTGTGAAGAGGCTACTGCTTGCCCTTTCTGTTTTCAGTACTGTAGGAATTAAGTGGAACAGTGGCAAGCCCTTTTGCATCGATTTTAACCAGGTTGTATTTTTAAAAAATGTGTTGCCTGTAAGCAGTTTCCATGAAAGATGAGGGTCAAACCTATCAGACAGGGAGGGTGCATTGCAAACTTCCCTAAGAAGTGTCGCAGCATAGACTTACCTATTAAGGCTAATGTGTGTCAGCATTGTAAAGTGGACTGTTGTCTAAGTTCTGTACCTAAGTTGAAGTGCTAGAGCAGGGGTGCAGAATTCCACTTCTCAATTGAACCTCCTTCCAGGTCTTTATCAGTTCATTATTTAATGATACCTTTAGAACACGTAGGATTCCGGACCTCGTAGACTGGATTCGTGCACCCCTGTGCTAGTGCATTAACCCCACTGCTTGGCCTACATTCCTAACCAAGTTCGCTCTTCCTACCTGAATTACCCTGAAAGGCACTCCAAACAAGATCTGAAGTCAAGTCTATGGAAAGCAACACCCAGTGCTGCTCATGATAATAATGTTTCCAAATCGATATGTACCTTGCTGAGGTTGGGGATCTTTATGTGCACCCCAGCACGCAGTCCAGTGCCCAGGTTAGAGGGGCAGGTCAGTATATACCCCAGGTGCTCGTTCCACATGAACTCCCAGCCTCGCTCATGGATAAGGTTTTCAACCTGCAGGACACAACCAAACCAGTTAGACTCAGAATGGACGGGCGGTTCTCTAAATATACAGTACGTAAGGAATACGGAGAGACTCAATGTACTGCACCCCCAGATTACTACACACTGAATAAAATACCCGCAGATTACTACAGACGCAATATCTGGTCCTAAAGAATGTCCTTAGCAAGTCTCATCTCAATTGGACAAGCAGTTCTTTAGCTACAGAATACACAAATCTCTAAAATGACATACAGAAAGAAATTTGGATGGACAGATAAACAGAACACATATACATTCAATCAGTTGTGCTAAAGAAGGTTCTTAGCATGTTTTGTAACAATTGGTCATGCGGTTGTCTAGGCACTGTATGTGTAAAACTCTAAAGTGTGACTACAGTACAGACAGATGGATGGATAGATAGACAGCCATATCCCCAGTGGATAATAATGCAAGGCAAGGCCAACACATGTTAAAAGCTTGCATGTGAATGGCTTCTCTGATGATAGTGGGGTTTTCAGCGCGTGTTGACGTGTATTACTTTGGTAGCTTGAACAGGGTATAGATGGAGCTCTAGGGGGCTTATGTAATTTTTATCACAGGTTGAGTGTCATTGTTCTGAATGTCAGTCCTAACACTTCTGAGCTCATGTGAATATCAGTGCTATGGTTTTGGTAAAGATTTACCTCCTTCAGTCCCCGGCAGAATCTTTCAAAGACTCTCTTCATGTTTCCACCCTTCTCCATGGAGATGACCCTGGTGTGGTCCTCCTCGTTAATCCATATCAAGAAGGTCTTGTCAAAGTTGTGCCTGTCAAAACAATAGCACTGTTATACACTGGGTTTGGTAATGAATCCCTTCGTGATGAAACGCAACTGCCCTTGTTTATTTATTTTTTGTGAAAAGGTTCCAAAACAAAACAAACCTCAGCGTCCTTAAACTTTGTTGTACAGACTGTCATAAAACAACTAACGTAGCCGTCATTGGGTTTAAACATCCTCACGTCTGGCATCATCACACAAAGTACTGAGAGAATGTTACAGGAACTTCCGATAAATGGGATGCATTCATTAAATCTGCATAGAATAGTTCACATTGAAATCGTAACTTTGGTGGAAGACTACGTAAGATAATGAGAAACGTAGTTCTGCTGCCAGAGTTGCATTTAAGTCTCATATCCGAAGACCCTAATGGGCAGGTTTGTTGCTGCTGAAGACTAAGGCTGTGGAACTCAAGGATAATCTCTTAAAAGCACGATCCTTGTAGTGCTAGTTCATGATCGGACAAGTAACAAAGCTTTTTTATGGGTTAGGAGTCTATTTTGAAAGGCCTGTTTCTCCAGTCTGTAACAACCAAGTTTATAGAACAGCATGACATGAAACAACCTGGGGGATCTTGAATTACTAAAAACTATTTGGCTGTATTAAAATAGTTTTTTTCTTTCTTGTGATAATCATCTTCGACAGAGCACAGACTTTTTCAACAAATGCCATGCAGTGGGCTGAGAGTGTTAGGATAACGACACAGTCATGCATCCGAGACATCTGATGATAATGATGCAAGCCTCTGCATGCCAGTATGACATACCAGATTCCTCTGGCATCTGGCCAATCACGTGCCATCCCAGCACAAGTCAACAAAGGGGAAACTGGCTTATCAAACAGGAAGTGGTCCTGAAGATCAAAAAGGTCACAGGGAAGGGTTAGACACAAGCGTACTGTAGCAGGAGAAAGGAAAGGGAGAAAAGGAATGTATGATGGAAAGCATGTTGATAACCTGGAAGGTACAACCCAATCGTACATAATGAACTGCTGCAAGATGGGGATTGATTGTTAATCAAAGGAAGATCTGTTCTGAACCCAAAACCACATTTATCCATATTCAAACAGGTTGCAAACCTCAGCATTATTCACACGAATGATTGGTACCAGATGGCAAACTTAGATTTCCCTCAAACATGGAGGACTTGCACTGAAAACATGGAAACCAGAAGCTGGATCTAATCTTGTGCTTTCTCCAGACAGAATTAAAATATTCAGTGGAAATGTGCTCAGAGAACCAGAAGCTTCTTGTGTCAAATCCTGGATAAACCAATATGAGATTGGATCAAAACTAAGGCAGAAGTTTCTTCATTTCAATAGCGATCCTCTTTAGGACACAGTACATCTCTATTTCCTTGTTGCAGTTGCATTTTGAGATACAGATGCTCTGACTAATTTGGGCACCCACTGTCATGTCACTGATGAATCTTTGCTTCTACTAACATGCTCTTTAAAATAAAATAAAAATACAGCTATGATGTATCCCTGCAGGGTATAGGTTGAGTCAAGAAAACTAGTGTAACCTTTCAAGTAATGCCTTATCAGAATACCGTAAACAACTAAACCAAAGCATCACAAAGTACAAGAACGCACAGTTTAGACTACGGGGATGTCTACTGGAGGGCACAAGTGACTATGAAGGATTGATCTTTCTCTGCAATCTTACCATATCCCACGAGCATCAGGCCAGTCTCTGGCCATACCAGACGCAGTTAACAGAGGAGAGACAGGCTTATCAAAGAGAAAGTGTTCCTGATGTGGAGCATTAAAGGAAGAGCAAAGAACCAAGGTAAACATCAACAGCCCCAAGGATTAATCACTAGGAGAGACCCGAACTCAAACACACACAGAATCAGATACACTAAGTGTTAACATGGCACATTACTACCGGTGAAGCATATCACTTTGACTGATTTCTATGGGGGTTAGAGGAGATCCTTTGGTTGTTGAGTGCAGTACATTGGAAAATGAGCAGGATTACTGTCAAACTAATTCACCCAGTGCCACACAATGCCCAGCTTTGTAGAGCACGTCTTCAAGTTTGCCCTAAAGCTGCTTATTCTTTAGTGTATGAGGGTTGGGGTGTAATAAATAGGGGACACTGTCTGCTGTAAAAATGTGGTAAACAGTTCCTGAGGCTGGATAATGTTGTGCTGTCTCCAGACACAATCAAAATATTAAAAATAGAAATTTCTAAAATATACACCAACCTGCCACCTCAACCAGTCTGATGATCAAGTAATTGACACCACTTTATATGTTGTCGTGAATCGGAGGAACCTCAGGGTTTCTCCTTGTTTCAGACCCCAGGTCATGTGAGAGAATCCCCTATTCCTCCCACAATTCCTAACAGTTTGCTACTCACGTCAATAAGCCGCTGCTGCTCCAGATCGGTCATTTCCCCCAGGCGGTAGTAACGTCCAGCCAGGTCGCCCTTGAGTCCAGCCAGGGCCTGGACAGCAACATGCTCCACCTCCCTTCTCTCGGCCCGGGAGCAGGCAGGTGGCAGACTGAGGCCGCGGATACTGCGGCCAGTGCGCACTCGGGACGAAAGCACGTAGCGCTCGTCAAACTGGCCGTGGGTGATCTGCGGTTATCAAGAACATACAGGGCCTTTTATTATTTATCTTAAAGGTTACAGGTATAAATGCAGCCACCATTTACAGTAGACCAGGGGTGTCAAACTCAGTTTTACCAAGAGCCCTGTTGCTGTTTGATATTTGATCTGCGGCCCAGTCTTTATAATTTTTTTTATGAATTATTTTCTTTCGGATGGAGAAGGGTAGAAATTACCTTACTGCTGTCCAGGTCGGTGTGGTGCTTCATTGAGCGTGGATCATAGCCATTGTGCCTCTCCTTAATGACGGGGTCAAATATGTCAGCAAATATCTGTGGATGCAAATAAGATCAATCATGATAAATGCGATGAGCTCTAGCTGCCAGCATTTGCCAGTAAACCTGAAATACAATTGTGTTTTAAATAGACCGTTTTTCTATTGTACTATAGTTGGGCTAAACCTGCATTTGTCCAGCAAGCTAAAATAACAGCCTAACAGCTTCAGAGTGAGGGCTATCCTCAGTGATGCATACCTGTTACCTGGCAACTGTTTGGAGATCCCATAAACAGCAATGCAATAGGTCTATTGGCAGGTTAAGTAACTGCTAAAGGGGTAACTTCAATACACTATACATGCAGAGTGCACATCTTAGTTCCAACCAGTGACTTGAAGAGACTACAATTATAATGTACGAGCTTATGGGTGATGGGACACATACGCTGTACGGTTTAACTGGAAGAAAATATGACAGATACGTCATTAGAGACACTGTTCAGTCAATCCCTTTTGCGACTGATGTTTTGTTATTAAAATACACCCTGTGCACTGTCAGGAAAGATGAATAGTGACAAGTTTGGAAATTTGACCTTTGTCCTACAGCTCCCTCCTGTGTGTGACGTGGGACTGTCTGGCTCTCCAGGATCTGGTTTAAGTAAAGCACTTCCAGTTTCTTTTTATAGCCATGTAATCCAGTCACCTGAATCACTCAGAGGTGCCCTTGCTAGCCTTGCAACCCTTTCTGTGCTGTATCACAGTACGGTTTACTCACTGTTGTTTTTTTGTATATTTGTAACTTCTTTCTTGTTTCAAGTATTATCACAAATGAATCATAAAGGGACTAATGGCTAACAAACTCTGCTGTAGATTTTTAAATGAATCTGCAGTATGCATGTTTGCAGAATTCTTTGAGTCATGAACCATATTCATGACTTTTCCATCAAAGGACAGTTCTGCGGACCTCTAGCTTCCCTTTCATACCTCGTAGCTTTCCTCATCGCCGGCGACCATCCCCACGGTTTTAATGAAGGGGTGGCCAGGGTTATCCACCCCAGTCTGTATGCACTGGTCCAGGGTCCAGTTATTGGGGGTGACTTTGTCCCTCAGTCTGGAGTATATGGCTGGGGTGAGGTTCGTGGCCATGCAGTTGTTGTGTTTGCGGAGGTCAGGAAAGTCAGCACTGTGAGGAAACAAAGCTTATTTAATACTGTAAATAAAAATAATTAATTAAAAAAATCACCTTCACATCAGAGTCAGCAGGTTTAATCACAGACTGTTTGAAAGACCGAGCACCCATGTCAATTGTCAATAAGAAATAGCCAAAGCATTTATTTCCTCCTTTTGGCCAACAAAGCACCCTGAACCTTGATTCCCAAACAGCCTGTGGCAGTGTCTTAAAATACAGCTGCGGCTAAGCTATTGGGCCCTAATCACACAGCTTTAACTCCTCCAGAAGCCTTTAGGGTCCCAAATGCTCTCGATATTTCTGAACCCCACCATTTCAGTGTCCCTTATCGATCATTTACTTTAGCTCCATGCATTATACACAGAAAGCAAGAGGAGTTTAACGTGTGATTCTTTTATTAGAAGCTGTTAATAGGGGTTTCTACCTAAATCATTTTATTGCATCAAATTTAACAAAGATTATCTTCAAATAAGGACCCTGCTCAACAGAAGGGGAATTTGAACCAATATTTACTAGCCTCTTAGAGACAAGACAAGGTTTACAGAAGGCACACTAATGTATTTGAATTTATAACTGTAAAGTAAAATAGGACCCTTTTTTTCTGGGACCTGCTTCTCAACCAGCACCAAGTCTCCTAAACCAGCATGACCAGCTGAGAACCAGACTGTGCAGACCTGGGAGGGTAGAGTTTTCTCCTCTCAATGGCCCCTGCATAATTGATGTCACTCATGAGGTAGCCGGTAGCCAGAGCCCCAGTCCCGAGGCTGGCAAGCAGCATGGCTGCCCTACGACCTGTCAGCACTCTGGAGAAGGTGCTTGCCATCCTTGTTGCTTGAAGGTCAACTGTTGATCAAAACGAAGATGAACAGTATTTATTAAAAACTCTTAGATTACAACATTTGCAATCCTATTGGCTAATTGGGTCACATGACCAAAAATCGTTTGGGAATCGTTTGAGTATAAAGAGCTGTCGCCCACCTGACATGACAGTAAATAAATATCACAGGCTTACTAAAACAGATTGACTGGAGTTTTCAAACTATACTGGGGCAATAGTTTTCACTGTAATCCCCATCTCCTGTTAATATTTGTATCGATAATTGCAATGAAGCCACCTATGCCTTTCAAAATATATTTGTGTCTATGAATCGTTATACTTTACGTCCTCCATGTGATATATCGTAATGTATCAAAACCGACTTTAAAAAACACCATTATTTGAATAGCTCTGGAGTTATATTGTTCTGAGAATAATGCCCACAGTAATTCATGTCATTAGGTAAGACAATAAGAAACTTAGTCACGTTTGTGTGTTCCTGGCTTAGCTTCTGATCGTTTTACCTTAGAATCCCGATCCAGCGTTTTGAAGGTATGGATAATTAATGTGTTTAAACCAGAAGAGCTCCTGGTACTGTACGATACGAGGCTCCAGTGTGTGGACAGAAATCCTGAAAGCTTAGCGGCAGGAAAAGTTGTATTAATAGAAACAAAACTAGATTAAGCATTAGCAGTGCGTCCCAGCTGGCACCAGCTCCACACACCACATGATGCTGTGTGACATTTTAAAGAGGTCAAAAGGGCTTAGGAAGGGCTGGCAGTTAAGGAGAGGGAGATGCAGAAGAGCTTTATCAAAATTATTATTTATTATTATTTATTTAAAATGAATTTAATAGTATGAAATCAACTCACAACACAAGGAGAAGAATCAGGGTTGCTTCTTTGTTGATGTTATTAACATCTATTAAACCTATGTAACATATGATTGTATTGGGATTTGTAGATAACGATGAAATATTTCTTCACAATCCTGAATATGTGAATCCAGCCATATAGTGTTATCCAGAACTGTAAACACTCCATCATAAATCCTATAATAAGCCATAAGAAAGTGAAGTGGACACACATCCCAGCCATCGCCTTGCTCTACCATCTCATGGAGGACTGTTGGTACAAGCGCAGTGCTGTCCTTGGTTCAGAAGGGAGTGTGCAGCAGGTGGAGCCGTTCTGTTTTTTTAAATCATCTTTAAACATGAAGCCTGTTGCTCAAGGTCACAGGGAGCTGTCATGAGTTGAGTTGAGAGTGTTCTTTTTTCCTGGTACGAGGGCTCCTGCTTTCACGTTTGGCTACAAAAATGATTGTAATTCAACGCTCCAGTTGTTGCCAAGCGTAAACATGTCAAATATGTGAAGATTTGTTTTTAGAATTTATGACTGAATGATTTTTTTTTTTCAAAGTCACTTTTTCAGATACAAAATTTGTATTCATTAAACTGTTCTAGACTGGGTCTGGCTTCTCTCCATTATCTTATCTATTTCTATAATTTCATATCTACCTCGTCACAGGTAAGATAACTATAGCTCCCGCTGTGGAAGCTGTGATCCATTGTATTATACATTTATACATGCATGCAAGCAGAACATGTTGACTCGTATTTACCTGTCCTTTTTTGCTGTTGTAAGAAACAAATGAATGTGCTTCTCAAGTGCCTTGGAGGACACAAGACTGAAATATTTCACAGGTGTATCAAAATATTATCTCATCCAAATATACTTTGCGGAGATCCTTAGAATGTTGCCCAATTAAGGCCCAAACTGCAATGTACTGTTTTCTTGTTTAAAACTGCCTACTTGTGTTTTGTACAGACACGCTTACAAGTTATATAGTGCTATACTTTGGCATGTTTGGAAAAGCCTAGTAAAGAACAGCACAGTAAAGTGTACTCTGGCACAGAAAAGCATATTAAAATAAAAAAGCATATTAAGTCTTTCAATGCTCTGTACAGGTCTAGAAAAGGTAACTGCACTCAAAACAGATCACTCTAGTAGTATAGGAAAGATAACTTCAGACAAGTAAACTAATCACGTTTTCATGACAGCTTTTCAAGTTTTAGTCTGACTTCTTAGTTCACACTTTGAGATGCAGTGCAGGTAATCAAATATCCCCAGTCTAGCAAGCCCAAGCCCAGTAATATGTACAGATAGTACGAATGGGATCATACACTTCAGTACCTGTTGCTCTGTAGTCGCAGTGAAGCAGGTCCTGCAGCACACACTCCAGGAGACAGGAGAGAGGAGAAGTGTGAAATGAACTGGCAGTTCCTGTAAGAGCTGGATTAAAGGTGATTGGGCTGGCCAATCCTATTTCTACTTACAGCATGCTAACCACATGCCCTCGGCCTAGTCTGTGTCCTTGAAAACACAGGACGGTCATCCACTCCAGGTGTCACTGCACCACACAGGCTGAACTCTCTGTCGAGTGAATAAGACACAAGCGCTTCGTACTTTTAGAAACAGGGGCTCTGATTTTCAGAGTTTTGTTTTTCTATTATTTAAATGTTTACTGTTTAAAAAATATGGTTGAATTTTGAAAACAAAAACAAATAGGTCTTTAATTCCATACATTATTATTATTATTATTATTATTTATTTATTAGCAGATGCCCTTATCCAGGGCGACACAGAGTGGAGGACAATCTGCTCCTATTGTTTCATTGCTCTTAACACATAAAACAGAAGCAGTTTTACATTTTAATGCATTTATATTTTAAACACCAATTAAAAAGATCCTGCTCATATGTGAAGAAAAAGTCATGTATCTCCTGTGCACTGTATAACAGCTGCACAGCGTGAATGAAGGAAATCTGTCAAGTAAATAACTCAGTTTTGCCGTTTCCCGTGCTTGACTGTACATATTGGTTACTCATCATGCTTGTATTCTGTGTACAGTACATGTACTGTAAGTGCTTGAGCAGGTTTTCATTTGTAACGCTGTGTGTGCCAGCAGGTGCATATTGGCTTACATCTAAAATAGGTCTGAATCCTGACAGAGTTGACTGCACATAAGGTTACAATATGAATGTAGTTCACATTCAACAAAGGATATCAATATGATTGTGGCTAAAGTAAAAGTACCTGTTTGACCTTGTAATAACTTCATAAAAAGTATCTAGTGCGCCACACACTCGTCAACATACTCTTTAATTTATTTGTAACTTGATTTTGCATTCAATGCATATCTGTTCAGCATGTAATGTGAAATACTGAATCGTTTTTCATAGAATACCATTCCTCCGGGTTTATATTATTAAGTATTCTTAAGTTTTCAAAGTGGAGGAGGCAGGTGAACTCTGCACAGGATTAGCTCAAATGGCCGTCTCCCCTGCTGAGCTGACAAATCTTATAACGTTTGTCACAGTCTCCAGACTCCAACCAATCAGAACAGGAGGCTCCATGACTCGGGCAGACGCAGAGTACAGAGACCTTGATTCTTACAAGTCAGCACACAATGGTCCACATTTACTGAGGTGATTTTTTTTTTTTTTTGTGACGGGAAAGTAAAGCAATGTTACTTGCATGTAATGAGTAACGATATGGGACACCTATGAGTCCTTAAATTAGCCTTGTTTGTGTGTTTTGTTTATTAATACCTTGATATTCCTCAAACAAAAATGGAGCAAATTTCTTTTTGGCGTAATGACAAACAGCCTAACCTACAGGTCTGGTCTGGTTTTCCTGTGGCAGGGTAGTTCTGTAGCAAACACAGCATCTTCCCTCAATAGAGGAGTGAGAACCGTGGTTTTAAAGCCCCCTTTGATAACTCTTATTAACACTAGCTGTATTATTACCACCTCGTTCTTCTGTTCAAGATCTTATGGTAATTTGCTTGTATTTAGTGCTGCACTTTGGTATTACAAGGTAATGCAATTTAAAGAATTGGTTACCACTCCTTGAAAGGTGTACAAAGTTATACAAGGCATCCTCCTTCCTCCTACTAGCATAGCCACATTCTCACTTCTGTTGCTTTTCACAAAGTGAATTGTTAGAAACCAAGGATTCCTGATACATGGGTTTCACTCACGTGTGTTCAAGTGAAAATAAAGGTGTGTCCTACAGTGTACTCTGATGGTTAAAGCACAAGAAAAAGAGTGACCCTGCCACAGCTTTTCTGTGGGATCACATCTGACCAAAGGTGTCAATAGGGCCTTTTTTTTGCATGAAACTCTGTATGTCAATTCATAACTGGCAGTATGCCATGCATATAGCAGCTTGCAAAGTATGTCTTGTCTTTTCTGTGGAATTGTACTTGAAACTTGACAAGACAGATTGCATTTACCATTGATTCAGTGGGCAGGGACTGCCAATGAAAATGAGCTAAATCTGGGTGCAATGCATCTTATGACATGTCATAAATGTTTTAAATTGTACGCTGTCCCTGTCAAATAAATACATACATAAATAACAGCATTACTTTGAGCTGGTAAAGCACTGAACATTGTGCGCCGAACAATCCAATCATAAAACAGGTCTGTGCTGGTAACATTCCTCTGTTGCTGCAAGTGATGTCATAAAGCCATTATAGAAAGTCCCATTGCTTAACGGGAGTCATATTTTGTACTGACAACAATTTATTATTTTATTCTTTTTTGTTGTTGTTGTTAGTTCCTAGGTGCCTCTGAACAGGAAGTACTTTGGATTTGTGCAGTCTGATTCGCTGAGACGAACCATGAGGTTCTAATTCCAGGGTATGACATTTATCTGTTCAACGGCACGAAAACGTTCTTGCGTGTAACGGTACTGCTGGATCAGCCATAATCCCAGAGCGTGTTATGGCAAATCCTGCCCCACCCATACCAAAGTGAATTGGTTGTCTAATCAAGCAGGGTGGTTCTAAAAGTTCCAAGCTATGCTGGTATAGTGACATTGGAACACCCGTTAGCCAATGAAATTGCTTCCAATTTATTAAATTAAGTATTAAATTAGACATCTGATCAGCTGCGTCAGGAAAACTCGGGAATTTCATGTTGCATGAGTATTTGTTACATTACTGAACAATTAGACTAGAATTTACCAATGCTGTTGTGGTGCTTAGGCACTTCACATCCAAAGAAAGCACTTTTATTTTCCATCAGTAAGGGGTCTTGAACATCTCACAGGGCTGGCTCTAAACTCTCTGGTTCCATTTCCACGGAGTCACCACTCCATCTTACAGGGGACTGTGCTCCCCCTATTGTGCAGCAGCTAGCATAGCAACCCCTGGCAGAGAAGCACCCTGCTGGCTCTCATTCATGACTTTCAGATGTGTTGTAAGGCATGCTGAATCTTAATTGTTGACCTTCAGATTGGAGGATGCCTTAAAGCAAATCCCAAGAAAGAAGAAAAAAAAACGACGCACAGAGTCAGCATAGTTCACTTAAAAGAAGTCTTTTATTTTACATATAGGCATGGAATCAGAGTAGCTGTACAACATGTGTTTGTAGTAAGTGGGCAAAAAACAAGATTTTCTACATTCCTATATAAAGCAAATGTCCACTTGAGGAGTTTCAGTCACTGACATGCTCAACATGCTGGGCTGTGCACTTCTCAGTTAACGCAGTGCGCTATCTAGCGGTTCATTTATTCAATTCATTTTTTTACTGAATTTGCTACATATTTTTTCTTTGCAATGTTTCTCACTAAAATCTACCATAAACTCACTTCGAACAAAAATACTACTAATAATTGAGGAACGTAAAGTTTCACATTTCAAAACAATTAAATAACAAACCTGCTGAAAAACATGTTTTAGGACTGGCTATATACAAAAAAGGATCAAATAAATATCTGCTAAAATAAATACTAAAACACTTAACCCTATTCATACAAGCAGAGGTTAGTAGTTTTCAGTACTTCTCCGTTCCTTGGTTTGTGTGCAGTGCTTTTGTTTTATTAAAATGGTTCCAGCTAATAAAATAACGGTATGCATGTTAACTGACATGCTCTTCCATTCACAATGCAGATCTATCATGCAGTTTGGAAAGAGGCATGTTCTAGCAGACCTGTATTCATTTAAACCAGTGCATGCATATTTCTGTATAAAATCTAAAGTTTATCGGATTACAGACAGATTCAATGTGACGCGTCTGTAGGAAGCAAGGCGTGTATGATAAAAAGCCTTGTAAAGACTGGTGCAAAATCAAGGCAGTTGTCCTATTCATGACGTAGAATGTGACAGACTGACACTAAAATCAATGTCTGGATCTATTCTAGGTTAAACGAAGCTCTCGGTCTGCATGCCTTCCTGTCATGTAGTCTGTTATACTTACACTACCTACTATGGGTTAGGTGTCTTCAGGCTCAAAGCATGCCACTGGTTAGGCTAAATATTTGAAATCAATGAAATATATTATGGTACCATATATATATATATATATATATATATATATATATATATATATATATATATATATATATATATATATATATATATATATATATAAAAACGAAAATCTAAGTTTGTGTTTCTTTCCAAACTGCACATGTGAGCTCTGTATATCCCCTGGATATCTCTGACAGCTGACATGGATTCATGTAATTAGATATACTGTACCCGCTTTAAGGTTGCTTGCTTGCTGGGTCTGAGTGCAATATTACTGTTGCAGAGTAAAGATTATGGAATGGAAGCTGCAATCAAGTTTATTCTGTCTCTTGAGGGATTCAAATAGCATATGGAGAGAAGGGCGGATTTGAAGCTTGACTTCTTTAAACAGCCAAGAGAAACCTTAACACTTAAAGTGACTGTAGCAACAAAATAAAGCTCCTTGAATCTCACCTGTTTTGCCCTGCCGTTAGCTACATAGGTCTCAAATGTGCATTTCTGAAAGAAATCTGTTTTAAAATGTATTTTCATTTTAAAACATGATATCTTGTACTGCATTAGTTTAAAGAAAGTTCTTAGTTTCACTAAGCATGTTGATTGGTAATGACAGGAAAGACGCCATTAAAGGGGTGGGGACAATTTCACCCTCCAGGTGAAATGACCAAGGAAGTGCAACACGATCTGAAAGCATGGCTTGCAAAACAGATATTTCTTTAATCAAGTGCAGTACCAGAAATCATGTCATACATTACAATGGTTTATTACATTATATTTCATAGGGGCACATTTGAGACCTATACAGAGAATGGCAGTGCACAACAGAGAACAGCTGCTAGAATAACCCTGCCTTTGTGTAGACACAGAAGGTGGCAATTAAAAAAACACATATATATATATATATATATATATATATATATATATATATATATATATATATATATATATATATATATATATATATATATATATTATAACAGCCTTTTCAGTTGCAGAATTGTCATGGTTGTGTCGGGTGCTGACAGTTATCACTAAGGTCAAAGAGATTAACACCAGTGTAAAGCAGCAGAAGAGGAGGAAGCCTGCAGGCTGAAGAGTGCAACCTCTGTACTTTGCAAGCAAACACCGCCCTCTTGTGGTAAGAGTAGGGTCAGCCAGTGTGGAAAGTTTTATCAGAAAGACAAGGGTGGTGTCCCCTCCAATATTGTTTTGCTGTGCTTGCTCCCAGACTTGAAGCCGTACAGAACATTACTGTAACTCTGCAACTATTAGTGCTGGCCTCCTCCTCTCGCTAGAAACTGCAGGTACAGTTCTCCAGTCATTACACTGGCCACCAAATGAAGGATTGCTATTACAATTCTAGTGATGAAGAAGGTTTGAAATGCATTAGCAAGCTAATCGCTCCCCTATGTACCAGCTCTGACCATGCAGCCATCAAATCAGAGTTTGTTGGCAGTCCAGGGTTCATACTGACTCCTGCTGGTATAAGCTTATGTTCTCCCCTTCTGTGGCCCACAGCAGTGGAAGTTTGTGTAATGTGCAATGCTGCTCTTCCACACTGGGCTGATACACATCAGTGATGCAGCAGCATCTTACTGCATCATACACAAAGTTCCACGAGTCTATGAGTTAACTAGACACCACAAAAGGTTTGCGTAGAATGTCTTACTTGTGCATAGTTTCACTTGTCAGAACAGAAAGAGGTTTATGCAAAAGGACATTTAATTAAAGTTACAGTACGGGTCTACAACGACAAAAGTAATATGCGACCAATGTCTTAAAAAGCCCTTCATAAACATGTTTCCTTTCTCACAGAAAGAAAAAACGAGCCGCAATTTCAGCGTTGCTAATCTTGAAGCTCTAGTGCTCGTCCGTAGACAGCATGAATGTTTAAACATGTGGGATTGTTTTCTATTGTAGCTGTACCTCGTTAACACCTGAGGGCACCTGTCCTTCCCTGGGGCTCAGAGAGCACCCAGAACAATTCTACACATTTCCAGGGGGCTGGTTAATGGCTTACTGTTTGGAGTGCACTGTGTTAGTACCAGTAGGTATTTACTGATGTGTTTATTTATACACTGCATGCTAAGCAAGCATTGGCCATGCACTCTATTGTATATTAAGCAATTGTTGTTGTGCAGTTATTAGTAGTGTTGATAGCAGTTGAAAACTTAACAGATCGTTCCAACTTGTTAGACTGAACAGCATTTAATAAGCAATGCTGTGTATTTCCTTATTAATGTGCCCTCTCCAAGACCAACGTATTCTTAACCACAGCCCCTGGTAGAAATGTGTTAGTGTCTCTGTGGTGAATGCATTGTGCCCAATGGTCCTGTTTGGTTTTGCATTGTATTCTCTGTTTTTATATTCCTCTGTTCTAGTTTCCTTGCACGTAGCAGGGCTGCTCAAATGCCTCCACATTTTTATTCATGGTCAGGAAGCCCAGGGTTGTGTGGCATCTTAACATTTAGCAAAGGGCAGGGTTTGAAAATGTCAGTAGTACTGGATACTATACAGCTGATCCTCTGATCTCTACCTGTGAAGCACCACCAGGGGGATGTTGTGTTGGCTGAATGCCGCTGTTCCACATGTAAACTGTTTTTGCGGTTGTCTGTAGTAGGTAGAGACAGCCAGACTATGAGATTGACACTTCTGTTGCTTAAAGGAATACTTCACTTTAACTCTCTTAATCTGCAGAATATTTGTTATATATATGTTATATGCTCTTAATCACCACGTCTTACTGTTTCTGCACTCACAGATATTTGCATAATTAATAAAGCCACCAATATATTTTAGCTTTGGGACTGTCTCTGAGCAAACCAGAGTAAGATGGAATTTCTGTAATGAGGCCAGTTTAAAAAGCTGCCAGTAATTGCAGGCCTCGTATTTGCTTGATTATTTTAAGAACTCTGAAAAGCAGGCATTGATTTGCTGCAGTCAGACAGTAGGCTATATAAAAGGCAAGGTAATGAGGGAGACTTGTCTGCAGCAAGAAGGAGACCCTTCTGATCAAGTCAGATTGTAAATTGCGGTTTATAATACCGTATTGTTTTGCAAAACGGTAAAAAAAAAAAAAGACAGAGGGACAGATGACACAGTTAGTTTGTAGCTAGAGCAAATACAGTACAGCTAGTTGTAGGCACATCTGAATAATGTAGCTATATTATAGACCATACAGATATGCTTTAAAGTCATACATAGCGTCAGAAATACAGACATACATAAGAAATAGGAGAGATGTAACTGCATAAGAATTTAAGAAGATATAAGTTGTAGTTAAACTGAAGACTGTTCTTATGAAGCTGTATGGAGTTATTGTTGATGAACCTAGACTAGTTTTTTCCCCTTTTATAAATTTGGGCCTGAGTTTTTACACTGGCCTCATTACAGAAATTCCACTTTGCTCTGGCTTGCACAGAAATAGTAATATGTTATGATTAAGAACACATTACATATCGTGGGATAAATAAATATAAAATATTATACAAATTCAGAGTTTTAAATTATTCCTTCAAACTTCTATAACATCGTGATCAAGAACAATAAACAACAACTATTCTCAACTAAACCAACAATAAAGTCATGCAGATCTAGTTCAGTTATAAATGCATTAGCTGAAAGGTTAAATTACTTGACTTAATTTCTTTAAAAAAAACAACAATGCTATCTTATCTGAAAAAAAAAAATGTTTACACCACTTGGTTGCATTACAAGGCAGCTAACTAACCTAACATGAACTTGGCTGCCGCTTTTTGTCAATGTAATTTTACAATGTGGACCTTTATTTCTTGTACTGTATTAGAAATATTCAGATGGGGTAACTGGGCAAAGAAAGCCATTGATTTGGGATGGGAAACAAGAATAACAGTAACAGCAAACACAGTTTTCTTATGCTTTCTTTTAACCCTTTGCAGTCCGGTTCTGTTAGTCTATGCAGACTACGAGAGGCTGAAAATAAAAGTGCAAGAGGAATCGGAGCATGAAATAAATACTTGTTAAGAACACAGCTTTAGAAAGCCCTCACTGAAAACCACAGTTTGAACCAAATTACAAACACGATATACCTGTGTGACGATGCAAGGGTCAACCAGAAGATGGAATGACGTGTGTGCAAGATTGCATTGTTCTGCATCAAGCTGATTGGTCTGTGTTTGAACACGCAGAAAGCTACATTTCCTCTCTCTACTGCACGCGATGGACCAGTTGTAAATCTTTCTTTTACACTAACAGTCACATTCATTTGAAACAAACCAATGCATTGAGTTAGCGTTTTCTTCAACGAAGTACAAACTCGGAAACTGTTCCACGTTCCCAGACATGCAGTTCTCGCGTTTCCACCTCAATCCCCACCACCATCTTCAATAAGGGGATCTTTCTGTGCGTCTCGTCAGAAAGGATTCCTGTCTCTCTCTCTCGCTCGCTCTCCTCTTTCTTCCCTCCCTTGCAATCCGAAGGGCTTGGCATGTCTCGTTCTGCACCCAGCGCTCTCGCTCTCCCAGTCGGAAGCTCCGAGGAGAAGGCTGGCGCTCATGCTGGAAGCCGCGGCTCAATCTTTAAGGAGAGATCGTAAAGGGTGTCTTCATCCATGATGAGGGTTTTGTCAAGTAAGTATTGAGTGACCTGCAGCACACACAAACAAACACACAACAGGTTCTGCATAAGGACTGATATTACGGACCCACCTCTTTTTTTTTAAATTTATTTATTTATTTTTTTACAGAAAAAGGTTTACCAATTGGAAAACTCTTTTATTTAGCTTTAACGGTGTGCATTTTTACTGTTGTTTTTTACAGCCATTTATTTCTGTGTGCTTAAAGTGGCGCTAGCTGTGAAAATATTAAACCTCAAATCTTATTTGGTGTGTACTTCCATTCGCTGTATACAGTACTGTATGTCTGAAATGTGCAGTTTCAAAAAAGAAGTGTATGTTAAGGTATTTCTAGATGATATTGTGCATTACACTGGGTTATAGAAAGTTTACCGCTTGCTTGCCTTATTTTCAGGTAGTCCGTTATTGTTTCACTTCTTAGGTCATTTCACCTGTGAAGCATGTCAGCCGATAGGGGAAACAGCTGGTTGGTTAATGACAGGAAGGAATGCGTTGAAGGTATGGAGGACCGTTTCACTCACCAGGTGAAATGACCAAAGATGTGCACAACAGGTTATAGATCATATTTAGGAAATATTTTGTTGCAAACTAATGAAAACCACTCTGGGGTCTATTTTAAATGATCTAAACAGCTTAAATACCACTATCAGTCTCATTTGAATAGACTGAAAATACTGTATTCTAAAATATGGTAATGATCACATTTTTCCTACTTTAAAAATCTCCCAACAACCTGCTCTTTAAAATGTAGGTTATGGCTCTGAAGTTTAACATCCCTTCCACAGAAATGAAGTCACGCACTGTAGAGGTAATGGTTTCTCCAGTACAATGCAGTACATGTTGGTTTAGTGTCTTAGTTTGTTTTTTTGTTGGTATTTCAGCAGTCCCCTCATAGGGGGCTGGAGAGAAGCACTCCCGCTGTTTGACAGCACACTGCCAGCCTCCACAGTTTTGTTTAGTTTCTGGGGTAATGGTGCTGAGGGGTACCTTTGGTTGGTTCTCTATCCTGTAGGGCGTCTGCTGGAACTGACGTATCTCCCTAATGATATGAGATATCTGGAGGAAAAACACAAGCACGAGTTAACTGGCTATACAACAAACAGTAAACATTTGAGCCGCTTTCACACTGGCATGCTCTACCCGGGGTCATGCGGGTCGGGAACACGATTTCACACTGCCTTTGATAAAGGGTTGACCTGGGTGACAGACGCAAGTGCACAATGCACGTATCAATGCCCCGGAAGCAGCTTGTTACAGACGCTTCCATCCAAGCTTCTCTGGATTGAACCGTCGGCCCAAATGTTGATTCGAGCAAATGTTTCTTCATCGCTGCTGCAATCTGGCTCATGGTGTGTCTCAATTAACAAAAATATGGCTGAACAGAATAAACAGAAATGCGAGTCGACCCACATCCTGAGGTGGGTCGCTGGGACCTGGGTTAACCCGGGTATGACCCAGGTACGTGGTTTCACACTACCGGGGATTGTGGCTCGGGTAGCCAGAACCCGGGTCTGGACCTGGGTAGGAGTGCCAGTCTGAAAGGGGCTTTAGATTCATTATGATTGCACTACATCAGGCACTGGTGTTACGTGCTGTAAGATCCATATACAAGTTTAATATAGTAAAAGCACAGTAAAGTGTAATAAAGCATAGTGAAAGAACACAGTATGCAAGTATTGTAAAGCCCAGAGAGGTATGGTGGGGCATACAAAAAACATGGCAGACCATGGTACACCACGGTAAGTGTATAGTATAGAATAGTATGGGAAAAGCATGGAGAGAACTGCACAATGACTTTTATAAGGGAGGGGAAAGGGTACAGAAAGATGACCTGAATACAAACCATACCATTCTCATCTTGGAAAAGTTTACAAGGCCCTCCTCAGTGAAGTTAGGGGTCCCTTCTTCTATAAATGCTAGGTCTGTTAAATACATTCCCAGGTAGGGAACGGTGGGGGGGTTACAGCTAGAAAACAAAGAAAACAAGTTTTATAAAAAACAACAACAACAACAACAACGCCTTACTACTTTTTAATGATATTTACTCAAATCCTCTGTAATTTACAGATAAAGCACAGGCTGGTCATGTATGTATAGTACTGGAACTCCATCTTAAAACAGACTTACACCTCAGTGAAGGATCTGGCAAATCCAATGTAGAGAAAAGAATGCAAACCATGCCACTTTCAAACGACCTACTTTTTGAGAGTTTCTCTGAGGTTTTTAAATCTTCCTTCGGATGACACAGTCTTCTGAAGTTTGTCCATAAGTGCTTTTGTCTAAAGAAATAAAAAACACATCATATTGAGAATCAAAACACCATTGCTGCAGGAACTCTACAGATCTAGTCCTGTAGTCCTGCCCCTCGGCGTTTGGTAAAAAGCAGCATTGAGCTTCATCCATAGGTTTTTTTCTTCTTTTAATGCCCCTAAAATAGATTCAATTGTGTATAAAACTGACGAATATTGAATAGGATACAATACATATTTAAATACAATAGATATAATTAAAATATATATATATATATATATATATATATATATATATATATATATATATATATATATATATACAGTACTGTGCAAAAGTTTTAGGCAGGTGTGAAAAAATGCTGTAAAGTAAGAATGCTTTCAAAAATAGACATGTTAATAGATTATATTTATCAATTAACGAAATGCAAAGTGAGTGAACAGAAGAAAAATCTAAATCAAATCCATATTTGGTGTGACCACCCTTTGCCTTCAAAACAGCATCAAGCATCAATTCTTCTAGGTACACTTGCACACAGTTTTTGAAGGAACTCGGCAGGTAGGTTGGTGGCCCAAACATCTTGGAGAACTAACCACAGTTCTTCTGTGGATTTAGGCAGCCTCAGTTGCTTCTCTCTCTTCATGTAATCCCAGACAGACTCGATGATGTTGAGATCAGGGCTCTGTGGGGGCCATACCATCACTTCCAGGACTCCTTGTTCTTCTTTGCGCTGAAGATAGTTCTTAGTGACTTTCGCTGTATGTTTGGGGTCGTTGTCATGCTGCAGAATAAATTTGGAGCCAATCAGATGCCTCCGTGATGGTATTGCATGATGGATAATTATCTGCCTGTACTTCTCAGCATTGAGGAGACCATTAATTCTGACCAAATCCCCAACTCCATTTGCAGAAATGCAGCCCCAAACTTGCAAGGAACCTCCACCATGCTTCACTGTTGCCTGCAGACACTCATTCGTGTACGCTCTCCAACCCTTCGCGAACAAACTGCCTTCTGCTACAGCCAAATATTTCAAATTTTGACTCATCAGTCCAGAGCACCTGCTGCCATTTTTCTGCACCCCAGTTCCTGTGTTTTCGTGCATAGTTGAGTCGCTTGGCCTTGTTTCCACGTCGGGAGTATGGCTTTTTGGCCGCAAGTCTTCCATGAAGGCCACTTCTGAACAGACTTCTCCGGACAGTAGATGGGTGTACCAGGGTCCCACTGTTTTCTGCCAGTTCTGAGCTGATGGCACTGCTGGACATCTTCCGATTGCGAAGGGAAGTAAGCATGATGTGTCTTTCATCTGCTGCAGTAAGTTTCCTTGGCTGACCACTGCGTCTATGGTCCTCAACGTTGCCCGTTTCTTTGTGCTTCTTCAAAAGAGCTTGGACAGCACATCTGGAAACCCTGTCTGCCTTGAAATTTCTGCCTGGGAGAGACCTTGCTGGTGCAGTATAACTACCTTGTGTCTTGTTGCTGTGCTCAGTCTTGCCATGGTGTATGACTTTTGACAGTAAACTGTCTTCAGCAACCTCACCTTGTTAGCTGAGTTTGGCTGTTCCTCACCCAGTTTTATTCCTCCTACACAGCTGTTTCTGTATCAGTTAATGATTGTGTTTCAACCTATATATTGAATTGATGATCATTAGCACCTGTTTGGTATAATTGTTTAATCATACACCTGACTATATGCCTACAAAATCCCTGACTTTGTGCAAGTGTACCTAGAAGAATTGATGCTGTTTTGAAGGCAAAGGGTTGTCACACCAAATATGGATTTGATTTAGATTTTTCTTCTGTTCACTCACTTTGCATTTCGTTAATTGATAAATATAATCTATTAACATGTCTATTTTTGAAAGCATTCTTACTTTACAGCATTTTTTCACACCTGCCTAAAACTTTTGCACAGTACTGTGTGTATATATATATATATATATATATATATATATATATATATATATATATATATATATATATATATATATATATATATGAAATAAAAATGATTAGATGATGGCATAGCTAAAGGACACATTGCAATTATTAAACTAGTAAGTGTCAACTGAATCATCTCTCTCGCTATTTATAAAGCAGGTTTGGGGTGTGTCACTATTAGCAGTTAACAAGGAAAAGTAGTACACTGGATCAAGAAGACAAGTCGGTACCCTTGCCGAAAGCTGGAGAGAGGGAACTTTGTTTTTTTAACTATTCAACCCAATTATAATGTATAGGATACAAAAGGGAGCTAATTTCAGGCTATTGTGTATAATATTTATCTAATAAGTGACGTCAGGTCAAATAGCAGCACGGAACGGGTTAGATACCTATTGCACACAATAACCTGGAATCAGCTATCCTATTTATTCCACAGATAATGGATTTATAAATCTCAACCAAGCTGTTCGGGTTGTTTCAGTCAAACCCATCCAGTTTCTGATTAGCTGTAAACTAGAAAGAGGCAAAGGTTTGTGTTGCTTTGCAGCCTTTTTATTTTCTTCCAGGAAGAGAACCTTTGAGACAAGTGAGTGTCTCATTCTCAAGGTGAAGACGGATACAAAGCAACCAGAACAAAGTGTTAATGAACTGGGGAAGAAAGCAAGACCAGCGTTTTATAATGTGGACACCGCTCTCTTTCATTTGATACGAATGTTTAGATATCAGCAGACATGAATGGTGGGATTGTAGTCCTGGGCAAGATGTTATATCTGATTCAACTTGACGAAGAAAATACATTTCCCAGGTTGCACAGCGGTAGCTCCTAAGGTCAAAGGAAAGGTGATGTGTATGTGACAATCAGTTGCATTTGCTAGTTTCATGACATATGTCAGTAAAAATATCAGTGTACCCAGGTGAAAAGAAACATGTGATTCCAATCAGCTTTTAAACTGCCATTGCTTGGTACTCAGTTTTAAACGTGAGGGGAAAGACAGCTTCTCTTAGCACATTAATTAATAGGTTTGCTTGGTTGCATTTAATACCAGCCGACAAAAAAACTTGTTAAAAGGAAATCGCTCTGAAAGTGCGAGTACCGGCACAGCCCTAATGGAAAATGGAGGAGGCTGTGTGGTCCAGTGGTTAAAGAAAAGGGCTTGTAACCAGGAGGTCCCCGGTTCAAATCCCACCTCAGCCACTGGCTCATTGTGTGACCCTGAGCAAGTCACTTAACCTCCTTGTGCGCCGTCTTTCGGGTGAGACGTAATTGTAAGTGACTCTGCAGCTGATGCATAGTTCACACACCCTAGTCTCTGTAAGTCGCCTTGGATAAAGGCGTCTGCTAAATAAACAAATAATAATAATAACTGAAAGCCAGGGCAGCCGTCTGAATACGTGTTGAGCATGTCCTCAAGTCACCTGCTTGGAAACCTTGGCCCATGTCTTCTTGAGCCTGTAGATGGCGCTGCGGTTGAGTGCCGAGGTGATTTCTAGCACCCCATTGTAGTTGTGCAGACAGCGGCAGATATCGGCTACCGCCACCCACTTCTCGATGGAGTTGGCCCGGGAGCCCACGTCCGTGTGCGTCATGATCTGGGAGGCAACGAGGTTACTCATCTGCAGAGACAGGAAGAGGCACAGGATCAGGGAATGGGTTCCAGGACACCTGGAAATAAAGCTGCTTCACTTCTGTAAAACCCTGTGTTCCCATATACCACCTGTGTGACCACATGACACTTTTTATTAAGTCCGCCACCTTTGGTCCAAATTGTGATGCAAAACTATACTGTACAATAGTATAGTCAAATGGTGGCGCTCTCTTCAGAAAAAGAATGTTTCCATTTCCAAACACACATGTGAAATTATAATGGAAGTACTGTATCTCAGAGTAAAATATTTAAAGCATTTAGAGATACAATAATGAATAAATTAATGTATACATTTTTTTCATGCCTCAATTAAACAGTTGGTACCCTATTTGTAGCCTCACACACCTAGCTACATTCCCAGTAGCATGAGCTAACCATGCTCGTTGATAGACTAGAGCTTGTTTGTATGTTTTGTGTGAGAACTGGCGAAATCTATTGAAAAAAATCTAATAGAATAACAGTACATGCATGCAGTATATGACACTAGTATGTACAATGATATGCACACACATTTTTTCATTTGAAGTTTTTGTTTTGTTGCATTTTGAATAAGTGTATAGATTGCTGTTGATTTATAATGTGTACTGTATCCCATTAGGAAACTGGCCTCTAAAAGCATGTGTTTGTTATCTTCCTTTACATAAAGCAGCCTTTTTATATTTTGATCTTGGATCACTTCATGGTAACTCTCAATCCCTTTGCTCCACCCGCTCTGTCACCTACGTCATTGAAGTGCTGGCTGGTTTTCATGATGTAGGGGGTTCGTTCATTCTTGTCCACCTTCATCCACCCTTGGCCAAGAAACTCCCTACAAGCCAATCAGAATGGGAGTTACTGCAATTAAACTATAGTAGTGATGTTTCACCCAACCTCCACCTTCACCAGGCCTAATCCCTCGGAACCCTCTCTATGAAACACTAAGAACGCAAGGACTGTCAGATACAGAAGGAGCTGTCTTTGTGAGGGCTTAGGGATATTACTCTGGGAAGAAAATACTTAAAATGCCCTTTGTTCAGCATGCACAAAGAAACCAGAGAAATACAGGCAGTTTTGGATAAATTTCACGGTCTTAAATAAATAGTGAGGTCATCCATCTGATTACACTTTAACAAGGTGCTGGTTTATGATAAATTAATATTAAGGGTTAACATGTTTTCTTCCAACAAATTCAGTATTAATTCAAATGAAAAGCATTTTGATACCTTAATAAAATCCATTTAGAAAATGTGATTTAGAAATATCTCCACTGATTATTAATACTACTCTAATACCAGACAAGCTTAGAGACCGGATGGCCTCGTCTCATTCGTACATTTTTTTCTGTTCTTATGTTCTCATGTTCTTACTGTGCAGTTTTCCTCTATGCAGTAGCTGTATATACTGGAAGTTAACTGAATTCGTTCTTAGTAACTCATCACTTTTCCTTTGCACTGACGGTGGTAATGCTTTATTATGTTACTGTTTTAAAAATGTATTTTCAGCTGGAGACTAATTATGGATTGATATTGCAAATTTTTGAAAATGTAAGATTCATTTTGCAATAATAGAATCATTAGGAGTTTTAGCTTGGCTGTAAGAAATGTGATATTACTGCAAAACAAGTACGTACAAGATAGAAGCTTTGCCTCAAGGCCAATACTGATTATACTATTACACAATGCATTTAATATAACAGTTACCGTCATAAACTTTGCATTTTATTTAACAATGACCTTGAAGAAATATAATATAACTACATGGTACATTTGCATCTTGCTCCCTTACCATTGGGTAAAACAGATATTTGAAAAGTGTGGACTTACTCATAGGGGATGCTACGGAAAACAATGTGATCCAGTAGGGTGATCTGCTCTGCAAGCTCCATGGCTGAAAGACTCTCGAAACATTCCACTGTGGGGCATTCTGCCTGCAGAGAACGAGGCAGAAGAGACTGGGGGGGTCATAGAGTACTAGATAAAATCATTCTATCTGTTACTCAGAAATATCAGCCAGGAAGTGTCATGAACTCTTATTCATGCCAGCATAATTACAAAAGGAAAAATCAATCACACACAAGTTTTACTCTGCCAGTGGTTGCAGCAGCATTCTAGGGAACCCCTAATTAAGAGGCCTAGTGTCACTCGGTTTGGTACAAAGAACAAGTTTAAATAAAATGCACCCCCAGGGAAGCACATGAGCGTGAGGCCTGACTGTATCACACACTGCTTTCATGTTCCCGTTGAGGCCTGACTGTATCACACACTGCTTTCATGTTCCCGTTGAGGCCTGACTGTATCACACACTGCTTTCATGTTCCCGTTGAGGGCTGACTGTATCGCACACTGCTTTCATGTTCCCGTTGAGGCCTGACTGTATCGCACACTGCTTTCATGTTCCCGTTGAGGCCTGACTGAATCGCACACTGCTTTCATGTTCCCGTTGAGGCCTGACTGTATCGCACACTGCTTTCATGTTCCCGTTGAGGCCTGACTGTATCACACACTGCTTTCATGTTCCCGTTGAGGCCTGACTGTATTGCACACTGCTTTCATGTTCCCGTTGAGGCCTGACTGTATTGCACACTGCTTTCATGTTCCCGTTGAGGCCTGACTGTATCACACACTGCTTTCATGTTCCCTTTGAGGCCTGACTGTATCGCACACTGCTTTCATGTTCCCGTTGAGGCCTGACTATCACACACTGCTTTCATGTTCCTGTTGCTCTCCGTTATTGGCGCTCCCGAAATCTATGTGTTTGTAAACACAAGCATCCATTGTACTGGTATGTCAGAAGTGGTCAATAGTGGCCTCAGCTGGCTGTCTGTAGGCAGTAAATATGTCAAATTTAAATTGGTTATAAAAAAAAGGAATCTTGTTGTCAAACAATAAACCCTTTGTAGATTATCCAGTTATCCTACACAAATGCACCTATAAAACTAAAAAAAACTGCAACAGACGAACAAGGACATTTATCACATATTCGATAATAGATACAAAAATTAGGGAGATACATATAAAAACACGTTTAAACCCGTGGAACTGAACCATGATTCCACAAAATAATGAATCATTTGGTATACTGCAGAAAACTTTACTGCAGAAAACTGATACTAAGAAGTTGATTTTTGACCCTGTCGGAATATTTGATTAGAGCACTTGGATTGTATCATCCACTGGGATAACCATGGATATGTGGTTGATGCAATCCTGGGAATCGCTAAAAAAATCCACCAGTGACTTAAGCTGGTACAGGCTGATGAAATGAAGCGCTTGGTTAGATCAAACAGATCACCTTCCCCTGGAACAGCTCTATTAATCGCAGCACAGCAGATGCACAGTACCAGTGAATTCCTATACAGGGACACTATGAGGGGAGCAGAGGGCCTATAAAGGTAACCAACTGCAGCAGAAAGATCACAGAGGTTTTTTTCAAGAAGGATACATGGGGTGAAATGCTTACCATGATGAAGTATAGAGAAGGGTAGCATGCCTGTTCCTCCGCATTTAAAGGATAGATTGGATAATTATGTGTTACTTTTGACAAATAATAATAATAATAATAATAATAATAAACATACATGACAAAGACTTAACAGGGATGCAATAATATAATATCTTGTGTCCAAGACTGGTATCATTAATGGTCCTTTGGACAGGTTGTTTACACTTAACAGGTGATCTTGAAGGTTTTTACAAATTAAACGGTAACTAAGCAGTTGTAGAAGTAGATGGTAGAATTGCAGCTGAACCTCTGATGAGCAACAGTGTCCATGGAAATCTAAACTTCGCTTACTCAAAAGCGCTAATTAGCAAGGAAGAAAAACAACCTGCATGAGTGAAATTCACTGGGGACTCCCATCATCTAGAAGCACGTAATACTGAGCCACAATAAGGGGTAGCTCTGTAGATTTGCCCAGTAAAGCTGACCCGTTGCTGTTGTACTGCTACTGGCAACAGATCATACATTTTCACTGCCAAGCGATTTTACAAAACGGCCACCAGATTAAACATTAAGAGACGATCGCCAATGAATGAATGATACAGAGAGGTGAGTCAAGGGGAAGGAGATCACTGTCTGCATCAGTGTAACGCTATTTCTAACAGTTGCTCAATGCTGGTGTAGGTCCCTGAGCAGGGGTGATGCTGGGAAATGCCTCTGCACTCACCATTTGAAGAATGTCTTCTATCCCTAATAGAGCATCGTCCTGGTCATCTAAAGAAAGGGCACTGACAACAACACCATTAAACAGACATTCAATTAGGAGTCTGAGCTCACCTTACAAACACAAGCAAACACAATGTTATTTGTATCTATCTGAAGGCAAAGGACAATGCTGCTTCTAGTCATTTCATACGGAACATGCATGGTTGATTCTCCCAGACCTTCCCAGAATATCAGATGACTGCCACTGTTCTGTAGTGTAGAAATGTCAGTTATAGTGGTTATAGCTAGTGAAATAATACAATAAACATGCTCTATATACAGCACTGTGGGTCTCGCATGAATACCTGTTACAGGACAAACATTTGTTTTCATTTAAAAAATCTTATTTATTTGAAGGAGTCTTTAAATGTTTTACTTCCTGTGTTATTGGATCCATTTTGTGTATTTATTTCATATGTACTGTGTACTGCTGATGTGAAGTACTGTTTATGTCGTCATGCAGTTCCTAATTGTGAGATAAAAGTAACCAAGGTCTTCAGGATTCACATGCTGTACACAGAAACACTCACGTTAATATATTAGCAGTTGCTTTCCTTTCTTGTGGTAGTAGATCTGGGTCTCGTAACACCTCCTCCAGCAGGCAGATCACCCCCATTTTCAACTCCCCGTTCATCTCAAAATCCTGCACAGGAGCAGATTAACACATGGAGTCCATTCAACCAATGTAGTCTAAATATTGTCGTCCTTTTCATCATTAAAAAATCCAGCATCTCTAACAGTGTGTGTGTGAGACTCTTTAGTGCAGGGGTGCCCAAAAGTGGCTCTTCCACTCCTGGTCATTGTTCCAACGCTGTTTACAATGGTTTAATTGAACCAAGTAAACCTCCATCCAAACCCTGATGTAGTTAATGACAGTAGATCATGTTACCTGTTAAACCTGGAGTGGAATAGCCCTCCAGGACTGGGATTGGACACCCCTGCTTTAGTGTATTTTGGACTGTCAGTAAAATTACGGGTTTGGTCCTAATTTAATATCTAAACAGCGGCAGTATTTAGATCAGCTACTGTTCAGATCAATTGAATTATCATAATCTGATTATTAAATCTGGGTCACTTCACATGTGCTTTGAAAGTAGGGCACTAGTGTAGTCGAGGGTAAACGCGAGTAAACTGAGTTTAACCATTTCTCATTTAAGGAATAAAGCGTTTACTCACTCCTATTCTCCTGTGATAAGCAAATCCTGTCTGCATAATGGCTTAAGCCAAGGCATATTCAAATGTATTATATAAAGTGACTCGGACGCATTTAACGATAGGCAGAATCTCTTCGATTAACATTTGGCCCATTGGTGACCCTGCCACTGCTCAGCCTGGAACACCAAAAAGGACCGTTCACTCACTTCTTTTTTTATGACTACACCACTGAATACAGTTCCTGCTGTAATGATTGAAGCTGATAAAGTCTGGTCTATGCCCCTGAATTGAATTTTAGAATGAACAGAAGACATGAATCCTTAACAAGAACAAATCCGTGAGATCTTTTATTGAAGCATGAGCGCTAAATTGGCTTTGAGATTTTGCAGTTTCCCCTGCTATCCACCAGCTTGCACTATGCGTTTACCATGCTTTACCATTACCTGTGCTTTGGCATGCTTTTGAAATGGTACGCCTCAGTGATTATTTAGCATTTCAATTCCAGTGTTATTTATTTCAACTCGGAGGGGAAAAAACATGAAATGAATTAGTGAATGAGAGAAAAGGAGAGTTCTCAAAACCAATCACATGGTGGCACTGTAAAGGCAGTGAACGGTGTCATCTGTCCAGATATCTTGTGCAGTTAGCACTGTACTGTATGTGTATCCAATTAGGCTTTGTGTATGGCTCCGAACACATCGGCTTGCAAGACAAATTTAAACTTCCTGTTGCACTCTGGTGATTTATTTATATGAAATGCTCTCACGTTTATAACTTGACATATGCATGACCAGTGCAAATTAATGTTTCTGAATATTATTTTCATTTTGACAAGGAATTGATTTGTTTGAAAGAAACTGCCTACAAAAAGACATAGTTAATATTTATATTTCTAATTATATAACACAATGAGGATATCAAAGCAGATAGTTACATGAGCAGTGAATTTAGCTGAAAGCTATTCAATATTAATATTAACAGAACCTAGGGATACTGCAATCAATAAAAATGGCAAGGGGAATATAATAAATAAGCAAGCTATTTAGAATTGCTCCCATGGCTTTGGCCAGTCCTCTGTCAGAAAGTAGACAGTATTTGCTTTACTTGGGGCTGGCGTTTCCACAGAGATATCAATCATCTTCTGGTGCAGAAGCCTCCTGGCTGTCCCTCTCCAGTTCTCTGGAGTGTCTGTCATTCCCCAGTTGTCATTCCCCAGTGCAAACGACTGCTCTGCACCTCTAATTAGCCTGCCAGTGTGTGTGTCTGTGTGTATATGGGTGTGTGTGATGTGATTGTGTCTGCCTCTGTGTGTGTGTGCCTGCCTCTACGTGTGTGTGTCACTGTCTATCTGTGTGCCTCTACTATATGTGTGTTGTGTGCATTCCCATCTGTGAGTGTGTGTGTGCCTCTGTATATATTGTGTGTGTGCCTGTGTGCGTGCCTCTGTATATGTGTGTGTGTGCCTCTGTATGTGTGTATGTATATGTGCCTCTGTATATGTGTGTATATATATATGTGCCTCTGTATATGTGTCTCTGTATATGTGCCTCTGTATATGTGTCTCTGTATATGTGTCTCTGTATATGTGTGTATGTGTATGTGCCTCTGTATATATTGTGTGTGTGCCTCTGTATGTGTGGATGTGTTTGTGCCTCTGTATATGTGTGCATGTGTATGTGTCTCTGTATATGTGCCTCTGTATGTGCATGCTTGGCTAGCGTTTTGAGTAGGAAGGCACTGTGCCTGATGGGCTCAGCACAATCCAGCCCCCTTCACTTTCCTCATCATTATCTTCAATTCAACCAAAAAGCAGCACTTCAGCTCTCTGCTCCAAACAGCTCATTGGGAAATTATAAAGAGAAACTTTATACAACATATAAATCAATGATGAGGGAGTCTTAACTAATGCTAAAGAATAGATTCCGCAGCAGTTTCACCCCATTTCCATTCAATAAACCAATGAAAGGGCGGTCTGAGAGAAAATTCAAGATCAATAGTAAGTAGCAAAGAAAAACTGTGCAACAAGCACAAAACGAAAGCAATCAAAAGCAGATTATTGTTGCTTTATAATGACAGTCTTCAGTGTGACTCTGCATTACACTCCTGGTTTTCAACCCAGTAAAAGACTCTTTCCAGGTTGTACACTTTCTTACAATAAAGCTTCCCAAACGAGAATTCACTTATATTGACATGGGAATTAACAGTGATCATTTTACAAGTGTACTCTTTAGCTTTAGTGCCCTTTAAATGCTTCAAACTGCCTCTGAGACAACGCTGGCTTTAGGAAAGTTAACTGACCAGATTAAATGAACCATGGCATCAGGACAGCCACCATGAAAAAAATCCTTGGGCTGTCCCAAGAACAGCAGCAATATTTAAGAGAACAAGGTCACCGTTTGATAGGTTGTTCAGTACGATGGAACATGGGGTCTTCTTAATACTCATTGTGCAATTCTATTGTGTAGTATTCCAAGAACGCTGTGAATAAGAAACGGAAGCAATCACAGCATGGTACCTGGGAATGCTTGGAGACCCAGTGCCGAAGAACGTTCAGAACTCGGTTGGTAGCAGCTCTGCGGATTATGAAGTCTTTGTCACACATTCGCTCCGCGTTGTTAAACCCTAGAACAACAAAAACATCGCAGTTACAATAACATAAGAACTTATAAGAAAGTTTACACACGAGGAGGCCATTCGGCCCATCTTGCTCGTTTGGTTGTTAGTAGCTTATTGATTCCAGAATCTCATCAAGCAGCTTCTTGAAGGATCCCAGGGTGTCAGCTTCAACAACATTATTGGGGAGTTGGTTCCAGACCCTCACAATTCTCTGTGTAAAAAAGTGCCTTCTATTTTCTGTTCTGAATGCCCCTTTCTCTAATCTCCATTTGTGACCCCTGGTCCTTGTTTCTTTTTTCAGGTCGAAAAAGTCCCCTGGGTCGAAATTCAATACCTTTTAGAATTTTGAATGCTTGAATCGGATCACCGCGTAGTCTTCTTTGTTCAAGACTGAATAGATTCATTTCTTTTAGCCTGTCTGCATACGACATGCCTTTTAAACACGGGATAATTCTGGTCGCTCTTCTTTGCACTCTTTCTAGAGCAGCAATATCCTTTTTGTAATGAGGTGACCAGAACTGAACACAATATTCTACATGAGGTCTTACTAATGCACTGTAAAGTTTTAACATTACTTCCCTTGATTTAAATTCAACACTTTTCACAATATATCCGAGCATCTTGTTGGCCTTTTTTATAGCTTCCCTACATTGTTTAGATGAAGACATTTCTGAGTCAACATAAACTCCTAGGACTTTTTCATAGATTCCTTCTTCAATTTCAGTATCTCCTATATGATATTTATAATGCACATTTGTATTGCCTGCGTGCAGTACCTTACACTTTTCTTTATTAAATGTCATTTGCCATGTGTCTTCCCAGATCTGAATGATGTCTAGTTCATTTTGAATGACCTTTGCTGCTGCAACAGTGTTTGCCACTCCTCCTATTTTTGTGTCGTCTGCAAATTTAACAAGTTTGCTTACTATACCAGAATCTAAAAACAACCCTATGAGACATGTTTAATTATTCTTAGTGCTGGTATTCAAATATTTAGTTGATTACGTTTTGATATTCCCTGTGTTAAGGGGTTTTGACCTGAGTTCAGGAGTATCTCTTGAGTTGTAGTTGCCAGAGTCTCTTTCACCATAGACATGTGTAACACAGGATAGATCAGTAAAAAGTTTGTTTAGTTTGAAGAGGCAGCATCATCTAGTGAATCAAGTTTTCTTTTGTAGTACTATTCAGGACCCGTTCACTAGACGGCTCTGCGTGTATACAGACTGATTTAGTCTGTGCTACATATGTCCACTTCATTATTTGCTTCAATAAATATTAATGCTGTTAAGGTTTAAACATCTAAACAGTAAACGGAAATGAAATTATTCGGTTTGGATTGATTAACAACTGTAATTGAATGCTGTCTGTGAAAACAAAACAATTGAAATAAAAACAAAAGCCAAAAATACAAATATGACTTGAAAAGACAGTTGCAAGATAAACAGGCAAAAGACCATACATTATATCAATATGCTAGTGTTGTTTCCTTGTATTCCATTGTCCATTGTATTTACAAATCTGTTCATAAACATCATGTTCTACTAAATATTTGGGGGCGTTTGTCTTGATCTCCTGAACTGGTATAGGGGAAAACCACTCAGGAGCGTAACATTGTGATATTTTCATTACATGATATATCCTATCGGAATACAAGGTATGTATCGTTTGTATCAGGATACAAGAACAAAAGCACAACAGAGCTCATTGTAGATCACCAAATGGTTCTTGAGTGAAGAATACATGTGTTTTATAGCTGGTATAAACACATACCCACCCAATCTCGTTTAATTTTAGTTTTTTAACAAAATAGTTAAAGATCATTTGACCTTATTATGCATCATACAAGTAGTCAATCGGGATCATCACAGGTCTCGTGATCCATATCGTATCACGACCTGCACATCGCAATATGTATCGTATCACGGCCTGCATGTCGCGATATGTATCATACATGACTTACATATCATGATATGTATCATAGCAGGACCTGCATATCGTGATATGTATCGTATCATGACCCGTATATCACGATATGTATCATATCATGACTTACGTATCTCGATATGTATCGTATCACAGCCTGCACATCGCGATATGTATCATATCATGACATTAGTGCATCGTTACACCACTAATATGAACTCACCTGGCGGGCTCCCGTGGCCTGCCGCTGCCGTGGCAATGGCAAAAGCTGAAGCAGGGGACACAGAACAGCGGACATTTTCAGCTGATTGGACTGTTCAAAAAAACAAACAAACACAGTTATCCTCTTATAAAAGTTTACCATGATATGTTTGCAGTTTTCCAGTGCTTTTCCAATGGTTATATTATGCACTTACCACAGTTTAGCCAGGTTTATGAATATGCTTTACCATGCCTCGCTGTTCTTTACAATGCTTCCCTATGCTTTACCATGCCTCGCTGTTCTTTACAATGCTTACCTATGCTTTACCATGCCTCGCTGTTCTTTACAATGCTTACCTATGCTTTACCATGCCTCGCTGTTCTTTACAATGCTTACCTATGCTTTACCATGCCTCGCTGTTCTTTACAATGCTTCCCTATGCTTTACCATGCCTCGCTGTTCTTTACAATGCTTCCCTATGCTTTACCATGCCTCGCTGTTCTTTACAATGCTTACCTATGCTTTACCATGCCTCGCTGTTCTTTACAATGCTTCCCTATGCTTTACCATGCCTCGCTTTTCTTTACAATGCTTCCCTATGCTTTACCATGCCTCGCTGTTCTTTACAATGCTTCCCTATGCTTTACCATGCCTTGCTGTTCTTTACAATGCTTCCCTATGCTTTACCATGCCTTGCTGTTCCTTACAATGCTTCCCTATGCTTTACCATGCCTCGCTGTTCTTTACAATGCTTCCCTATGCTTTACCATGCCTCGCTGTTCTTTACAATGCTTCCCTATGCTTTACCATGCCTCGCTGTTCTTTACCATGCTTCCCTATGCTTTACCATGACTGTGGATGTGCTTTACCACCATGACTGTGGATGTGTTCATTCATCATGGAATGAAATTACAAGACACCCGAGTCCTATCACCACTGGAAGCATCGGTGACTCCTCCGAGGGCATGGAAAGCATTGTTATAAACAGGCGTTCATACAGACAGGATTTTTCTGCCTTTTCATTTAATGATGGTGTAAAATGCTGTGGGACACAACACCAGTTGGAATAAGAGGGCAGGTCAGATAAAGAGGGGGTTGGATCAATGGGGTTCTACCAAGGGTTCCTAACTTCGAAACATCTCTGAAGACACAGATTGACAGAGAACACATACAAAGTGTATCAAAACAGGTAAGAGATGTACACTGGCATACTGCATCATGAAGATGTAGCGGATGCCCATTTAAACTCTGTGTATAATTTAGGGGCTAGGTGGTGAAAGAGTGGTCCAATTCACTGCTTTTTTTCAGACAAACTTAAAAATCGTAATACTCCGGTGTGTTTGAGATCGGCTCAAACCTGCTTTCTAGTTCCTAGGCCCTGAATAATTATAGGGGCTGTGCTGTCTATGTCTAGCCCCTGACCCCGCTGTTTTACCTGACCTGCTTTCTCACCCCCTGACATGCTATCTCACCCTTGACCCTGTTGTCTTACCCACTGCCCCTGTTGTCTCAATCCTGACCCTGTTGTCTCACCCCCTGACCTGCTCTCTCGTCCCTGACCTGCTCTCTCACCCTGTTGTCTCACCCCCTGACCTGCTATCTCACCCCTGACCGTTGTCTCACCCCCTGACCTGCTCTCTCACCCCCTGACCCTGTTGTCTCACCCCTGACCCTGTTGTCTTACCCCCGACCCTGTTGTCTCACCCCCTGACATGCTTCTCACCCTTGACCCTGTTGTCTTACCCACTGACCCTGTTGTCTCACCCCGACCTGCTATCTCACCCCTGACCCTGTTGCCTCACCCTCTGACCTGCTCTCTCACCTCTGACCTGCTCTCTCACCCTGTTGTCTCACCCCGACCTGCTCTCTCATCCCCTGAGCTGCTCTCTCACCCCTGACCGCTGTCTTACCCCCTGACTGCCGGTAGCGGAGGTGTCGCGGGGTGGAGGGGGACCTGCAGGGGGAGATGTCTCCAGCCTCACTCGCCTGGGGGCTCTCGGGGATGAACTTATCCAGGGACACCGACTCCAACACAGCTGCTTAAGAGAGCAACAGAGTTACACAGACCGGTGTTAAACTCGGATGTGTTCATGTACATCATGCACTAATTAAAGAGCAAGTAGCTTCAAATGTATCTTTTTAGGATGTGTGCAAATATTCTGAAAGGTTCTTGGTTTTATTTTTTCTCTGTTAAGGTACTTTTTATTTTTCCATTCAGGGGCTGCTTTTGCGCTATAGTAGTCTGCCATCGGTATATGTACCAGATGAGCTAGAGCAGGGGTTCTCAACCGGGGGTCCGCGGCCCCCTAGGGGGCCTTGAGGAGGTTTCAAGGGGTCCTCCAAAAATAAACCAGAGAATGTGTTATTTTCCCTGCATGCATATGACATGCTGAAACCTATTAGCTTCAACATGTCATAAGCTATTAGCTTCAGCATGTCACAAGAAGAACAGCGAGGAGGTGGTGTTGCGAGTAAAAAACATCAAGCCGTTATTAACCCTGTAAAATGAAGGAAATACGAAGACAGCTATTTGAATTTCGGTTTTTATTTGTAATGGAATGTTTGAGCTCAGAAGCAGCAAAACGTTCGAGAGCCCCTGAGCTAGAGGATCCTTATAGAAGCACGAGCCAGTGCAATCTGGAGATTGGAGACTTTTGATAAAGTTTAATTTTGTCTTGGGCAGTAAATGGCGCTATGTCTGGATGATCTAGCCTACATTACATACAGCTACGGTAGGCAGCTAAAACAGAAGATCAAACCTGAGCTCATAGTCAAAGCACAGACTCATGAAACAACAACAGCAACCATTAAACAAATGAGTACTAATCTGCTAGATTCTGTACATGTTTCACTCCAAATCGCCCATATTTTTGGATGATGTTTAGGTGCGGGCAAGTGGTGTTTTTCTTATTAGTTTTAAAATTGTATTTGTTTTTTGTTCCCTTTCAGAAAAGTGATTACAACTACCTGGGAGTAAAAGGTTTTTAAATCTACCCAATGTTTAAGTCATCACTAAGATGAGGAGCTTTGGCTAATCCAGCACCATTGCGATAACCAGGGAATTCATAAAGAGCAAAAAACGTAAAAATCAGAAACAAGAAAAAATACGCGCTTTAACCAGACGACACACCTCTTCTGTATTTCCGTGCTCAATAAACAAGTTTTTATACAAAAAACTGCTGCTTGTCCTGTCTTCACCTCTTACCCATGAGAGTCATATTGTGGAGCTCCCCTAATACAAGTTTACCACAGTATTTTTGCATGCTATTTTTGCAGCTTTCCCATGCTTCTCCCATGGTTATACTATATATTTACCACAATTGACCCAGTTTTGCCATGTTTATTAATATGCTTTACCATACCTCATTCTTTAGAATACTTACCTAAGCATTACCATGCTCTCATTACACTTTATTAGCTATGCTTTTACTATGGGGACCTTTCATAAGCGTTAATAAGAGTCGTATATGTATTATAACAGTCTTATAACATTTTATAGCAAAAAAGATGTCAAAAGTGCATTGTGATTCTCTGTCATTGGGCCCCCATTCACAAAACCGTAAGGATTAAAAAGTGCTTTGAGAATGAACTAATAAACCCCCTTTATAAAGGTTGAACTCTTAAACCTAATCTTACTTTTAAAGACCATGACTTCACCTGTCCTATTGTTCAGTGCTAGGGCCTATTCTAGTCACGTCTGGGCTGTCATGCCTCTGTGAAGGATCTGCAAATATGAGTTTCTTCTTGATTTAAGCAATATAGTGAAGTGGACCAGAACAGGCAATGGATGCTTAACAAGTAACTGAAGTGTAATGACAGCAGACGCACAAAAACGCTGCACCTTCGATTTAGACTCATTTTCCCTGAACGTACACAGATGAATAGCAGTAACAAGACAGACTGAAAACCAAGTGCCAAGGACATTTAACACCATCTGCAAACTGCCATTAGATATCTTCTAATTGGTCACATTTGAAGAAGATTTCTGTTTTGCTCATGGGGCTATTCAATGACAGTAAACCAGTGTTAACGATCTGATGTTAACGCCCTCATGCGATCAACATATACCCTGCTGGCATGATACACAGCTGTATCTGTATCCCTACAGCTGAAGGGCAGCAGTGTGGAGTAGTGGTTAGGGCTCTGGACTCTTGACTGGAGGGTCATGGGTTCAATCCCAGGTGGGGGACACTGCTGCTTTCTGTGAAAACCTCAGTAACAGCAAACAGTGATGACTTAATGAATCACTGTGACAGGGCGGCTGGGCAGTGACGTCACGGCAGAAGCAGGAACTAAAGCACTGACACCATGCACTGCAGTTTTTAAAGAAAGACGTGGCTGGCTGCCGTTTTTATTAAGCAACACAAAAAAAATATGAAAGGTTTAAACAAAAACACACTGTGATCACAGAGCAAAAATAAAACAGTAAACAAAAATAATCACGAACACTAAATAATAAATCATATAGGTCAGTCGTTGTCACTGTTCCCGTATGTTATATGTTATAATTTAGCTCTCTCTCTCTCTCTCTCTCTCTCTCTCTCTGGCCACCTTCTGCACGAGTTTTCTAAATACTTCCCATCCACGCTACTAACTAATAACCACAAACGGCTACGCCGACACTTCTATAAACAAAACCATAACAAAATACACGGCGCTTCTCCGTCATATAAATACACTAACTAAATCATAATACAATAATAATAATCAAATACAAAATAACACAGGAGCGGAGGGGGACCCCGTTCTGAAATAAAATAAACAAATCAATGTACAGGGCACCTCGCCCTGTTACAATCACTTTAATAATAAAACTGCTGATATAAGAAACCAGATATCATTCCTACTAAACTACTGCAATAAATCTTATCTAGGATTGATTTTACTATTCTAAATCTCATTAATAGCACCCTTTCCTCTCGCATCGTTCCTGACTCATTTAAGGTTGCCGTGGTAAAACCACTGCTTAAAAAACCTACTTTGGATCCAGGAGTTCTTAATCATTTTAGGCCCATTTCTAATCTCTTCTTCTTATCAAAAATATCGGAGTGGGGGCAGCTCAGCTAAACTCATTCCTTGCAGTTCATAATATATATAAATGAGAAATTTCAGTCCGGCTTCCTTCCTGGTCACAGTACTGAAACGGCCCTTATCAAAGTGGTAAACAATGTGCTATTATCTTCTGACTCAGGCCTTGCCTCTGTCCTCATCCTTCTAGATCTAAGCGCAGCATTCGACACCATTGACCATCCGATTGTAATTGACTGCCTTGGGAATCTTGTAGGACTGTCAGGTTGCTCCCTATCTTGGTTTAAATCCTATCTTTCAAATAGGTTACAATACGTTCAAATTGAGGAGGACTCGTCCTTCTTATCTCGAGTTACGTGTGGCGTCCTGCAGGGCTCTGTTCTTGGACCAGACACAGGGTAAACTTTCACTGCTATGCCGATGACACACAACTGTATCTATCAAAGCTAAGGCCCTGTGTAACGCGGAAATCGTGACATAAGCTCAATGCCACGATTTTTACAATATTCTTAAGAAATAAAATAAAAAATTCATAATTAATTGTATTTCATACAAAACAAAAATCACATTAACGAATCTGTGCAGCTCTGCTATGTGCCTGTGCAATATTAGCCATGCACACAGTGCTGTGCAGTGATGTGATGCAGTGTCATGTCACTATATGCAATCTAAGCGGGAAATTAAAATACTACACACTGTAAACAAGAAAATGGATGTCTCTAAAAAGGCTAAAAATGTGTCGGCAGCAGATCACGTAAAACAGTATCCAGCAGAAGTTTTACACAGCGATGGAGGCTCTTCTGTACTGTAGATCGCTACCGAAACTCATCTGTTGACAGGCATTTAGTTTCAAGTATTCACCAAAAGAGAAAGGTGGAAAACATAGAGCAGTAGTGCGACTGCTTTACTTGCAAAGAAACAAAAAATGGAGACTTCCATTTTCCAAAAGTCCATTGAAAACTGTGAAGCCCGAAACTCATTAAATTTTGACCTGACAGAGGCGTTTGTTTGCGCATATATCCCTCTTGAAAATTTGGACAACCAAAAGTTACGTAACTTCTTCAGACTGAGTGTAGCAAATGGTGGAGCGATTCCTTCATCAGCCCAGCTGAGACATGAATACGAATGAACCTAAAGTTGCCGAGTGTCACAAGCAGGAGATTATGGAATTGGTAAAACAGTCTGGTTGCTTGTCAGTGGTCACATTGACGAATTGACTGATGCACAAGATCAGTATGGGTTACACATTGTATTTGTTTTGCAAGACCTAAATGGTGAACATGCATCTGACGTACTAGAACTGAAAGCTGTCCTGCAGATACACTTTACCTACAGGCTGTTAATTACAACACCGTTTCACAAGCTATTGTAAAGTGCTTGAATAACTTTGATGTCAGTGCATTTATCTGTATATTTGCTGTTTAGAAAAAAAAAAAAAATCTGTACACGTAATTTATAACATATTTCCGTGCACATTCTGTGAAATACAATACTTTACCCGTGACACTGCCCTGAATTTTAAAGAAAAGTTCTGCGATTTTCACAGGGCCTTAACCATAACTACCTGTCTCACTGATATGAAGAAATGGATGTCAACAAATGTTCTACTGTTAAATTCTGATAAAACACAGGTCATAATTTTGGGGGCAAGAAATCAAACAGAGAGGGTACATCAATGTGCCTGTATAATGGACAGCTACCCCATTGAGTGAAAGACAGAAATTAGAAATCTGGGTCATTTTTGATATTGATCTTTCATTTGAATCCCATATTAGGAAAGTTACTAAAGGCTATTTTTTTCATCTAAGAAATATTGCTAAATTAAGACACTTTCTCTCAGCACAGGACGCTGAGAGACTGATGCATGCCTTTGTAACTTCTAAAATAGACTACTGTAAGCCCTATTTTCTGGTATTCCAAACTGTTTTGTCCAGATTGCAGTTCGTGCAAAACACTGCTGCCAGGATCCTAACGAAAACAAGAAAGTTTGACCATATTACGCCGGTATTGGCATCCCTACACTGGCTCCCAATACGATACAGGATTGATTTTAAAGTCCTGCTTTTAGCCTACAAAGCCTTAAATGGGTTAGCTCCATCCTACCTGAGTGACTTACTGGTCCCATATGTTCCAGGTCAGCTGCTCCGATCTCAGGATGTTAGGAATCTCATTGTTCCATAAATGTTAAAAAAGAACACAGGTGGTAGAGCATTCGGCTGCAGGGCCCCTAAACTGTGGAATGAATTGCCAGCCTCTGTAAGGGAGGCACCAACTATGGCAGCTTTTAAACCTAGGCTGAAGACATATTTTTATAGTCTATCATATACATGATACTACTATTGCCTTTTTACCATATGTTTTTATTATTTTATCATACATATGTATTTTATTGCATTTACTAATTTGTTGGTCTGCTTCTAATGCTTGCTGCATATTTTCTTGTTTTGCCCATGTGAAGCGCTCTGTGGGCAACTTGTTGCAAAGGGTGCTATATTAAATAAAGATTGATTAATTGATTGATCTTGACGCCCTTAACAGTCAACAACATTACCATTCAATCTTAAAAGCTCTTACCTCTCCGTATGCTCCTCCTCAACTTCCCGCACAGGTCAATGCGGGGCAGCTCTGGGCTCTCCTCTACGGCCCCGGGACTCTGCTCCGGAGAGGAAGGCGCTCGGCTGAGGTCCAGAGGGGCCTTGGCAGGGACAGGTGGGGGCGATGTGGCTGGGTTGTAGGTGGAGGTGGGGCTGCTGGCTGTAGAAGAGGTGGACAGGTCCAGAGCGCCCACCTTGGAGTTCACTGGGGAATTGAGAGAGAGCTTCCTAGTCCTCACGGGGGAAGAGGTCCGGGAGATGGAGAGGGGAGGAGGGGAAGAGACTTTCCGGGACAGGCCAGGGGATTTGACGTCATTCAGGTGCTCGCCTCGGCTGTTCTGGTTTGTGGCGAAGAATAATTCCAGGGATCTGAGTGGAAATTTGAGATTTGCTTAGCTCTGAGTTTTGAGCTCCGCTCTACACATACCCAGCTCTACACATAACTGTTGTTTGTCTTTTTACATTGATTATTTTTTGACTGATTCCACCAAAGAAACTTTCTTCTGCACTGTAGGGTTCAAATTTGTTTAAGTTTTTTGGTGATAGCTTTTAATAGGATCAGCAAAAATATGTGTGTGTGTGTGTATATATATATATATATATATATATATATATATATATATAGATATATATATATATATATATATATATATATATATATATATATATATATATATATATATATATATTTACAGAGAGAGAAAGGAGAATCAGGATCCAACAAGATACTCAATCACTAGAAATACTTAATAAATAAATAAAATAGTTAATAAACTGAAAACTCACTATTTTAAAATTAGCTACAAGCTTTTGGCTTCCGCCTTCTTGAGATAGCATGCTATAAATAGCTAGGAGGACGGACATCAGTGAACCTAATCAACATCACATCTAGTTATTTCTACCATGCTATCTGAAGAAGGCGGTAGCCAAAATGTTGTAGCTAATTATTAAAATTGTTTTCAGTTTATCAAAAACTTTTAATCTCCATGATAGATAGATAGATAGATAGATAGATAGATAGATAGATAGATAGATAGATAGATAGATAGATCAGCACAGATATCTAGTTATCTTTTCTTTTATAAAAATCCAATTGAGCACTATATTCAATTTCCTTACCATCAAAGGAAAAATACATTGATTATATAGCTGCACTGTTAACACCTTGGAATTTTTTTTTTTCATTTCATGAAAAGAAAGCTGTATCTTGCTGTGCGATCGTGTCTATCCAAGCACTGGAAAAAATTGCATTTAAAAAAACCAAACACAGTAATTCAGTCCAGCAAAACCAACAACCAGCCCCCAGCCCCCTGACTCTGCTCAGTTGATTTGCAGCAAAGGAAAATAAGACACAAATGAACAGAAAAAAAAATCCCACTATCCAGCTGTGTGTCTGCATCAGTGATGGATCAGAGGAAACAGTCCTTCTCACTCAAACAGAGCAAGCAGTAAGGGCAAGTTAAATGTCAGAATGTTAATAACATACGCATCTCAACACAGATGTGAATTCAAAAAAAGTGAATCAGCATGATGTATACCAACAGTATGGAAAGCATAATATAGAAAAATAAATGGCACAGAATAGTTTAAAAAGACCTGGATGTCATTAGGTAAGCAAATTAGGGTTGAGCATCATGGCTGAAGCTTGGTGTGTTCACAAGATACATGTACAAATGTAAGTGTGACATACAGACATGTAGGACCGTCTCCACAGTACCTCCATACCAGCCGGATCTCATCCCCTACGGGTATATAACTTTAGTGCTAGAAACATGCATGTGGAAGGGTGAACTCTGGACTCTGTGCTGACAATGGACTGGGGGTACTGTATACATATCAATGCAGAAACAAGAACACCGGAGTTAGATTAGGAATACAAGCTGAAGAAAGGCGGTTCAACATTAACAAGACAAGCAGCATGAGGTTCTAAGAATGATCCTGGTTCAGGAGAGCTACAGTACAGAATATGCAATAGCTCTTGGATAGGGGACTTAAACAGGTGAAAGAAACCAGATAAGCAATAAGCAGTATTTCGAGATCTCCAGGAAGAGTCAGCAGAAGGGGTTAGATATGCACCAAGAAGGCAGGAGTCCATATCCTACTACAGTGGGCAGGGAAGCGCTAGCTGGAGAGGAGTAAAAGAAGAAGGACACAAAATCGGAGAGAGTTACTTTGACTGATCCAGGGAAAGCCTTGCAATCTTCAAGCTGTGGTCTGGGCAGATGGAGGTTACAGACAATCGGTCAGACGAGCGGCAGTGTCCTCTGTGACAAGAGGGAGAAGGAGACAACAACAACAGGGCTGTGTGAGGTTGCTTGCTTGACCAAGAGTGTTCAGAACCGAGTCAGAGCTGCAGAGCTTGGGGAGGAGCAGAAGAGGCAGATCCAGATAGTGTGAAGCACATAACATGGAGAGAGCAGGACAGCAGGTATATGCACAGGGAATGGGATGCAGAAAGCTGTGTCAAAAATGGTAAAGCACATACATTTTTGCAATAAAGAACAAACAGTGATACAGTTGTACTGCATAGCATACAGTGCACTCTGCAATCAGCAGCCTTTCAAGCCAGCAATTACATGGACAATTCAAAATTGGATACATTTAATGTCACACAAATTAAAGGGGGTTTACTGCTATTAAGACTATTATTAGGTGTGTGCACTTAGATTTCTTCTTGGATTTTTGCAGTAATTCCCCTTAAAGTTGTTAGATGTTAATTAAAATGTTATAAAACCTCTTAAAAACATGCCATTACACAACACAAAACAAAGCTTTCCCTTGTTTGCCCTTGCCTGCACAATTATTGATTTACACTTTTTTAAAGAGGTTTTATTCCATTTCAATTTACATAAAACAACTTCAAATAGGTTAAAGGGAATGACTCTGAATATCCGAGTATCTGCACACCCAGAGTAATGCATACAGATTTTAACCAGCTACCGAATCCCCTAAGGTAACAGTGGCAGGTGAGCCTGGTTTACCTGATGGGGATGGAGGTGAAGGGCTTCTTGTAGATATCTGCCAGCTTCTCCATGACAACGGCGGCCGTGGTGAAGATGCGGTAGGTGTGCAGGAAGGTGTTGAGGAAGTCGATGGAAAGGAAGCGCAGGTCTGTCAGCCTCTCCAGCAGCCTCTCCACGCTGGCATAGCGGATTTGAGGAACCTTGCAGGAGTTGAGCGTCTTGCTGAAGCAAATGTCAACATCGTCTTTATGGAGACGAGCATCGGATCTAATGAAGAGCACAAGCGGTGGCTTAACTGGCATGGAGCGGGGGCCCTAGGCGCTTGAGGGTTAGCAGACAACATGTCAACATACAGGGGCTTGTCTGACAGGAGGGGAAGGGGGTTGGAGGGGGGTGATAGGTCAACACAGTAATAGGAAAGGGTAGTGAGGTATTTTACTGCTTATTTAGAAATCAAGGGGTAGATGTACTAAGATGGGCCAGTCGCAGTGCAAACATACCGCAGTTTGCATTTTAGTTACGACAATTTGCAAAGTGCACATTTTGTCGTATGTACGAAGAAATAATATGTTAATGAAGAGAGCCGCAATATACTAATTGAAATATTATTTGCGTCATCTTAGCGAGATCTCTAGCGAGAGTTGTGTGACATTTTTTTCAAATGAAATAGCGGCAGTTGATTTGTGGGTTGCTGCAGCAGAGGGTGCCCGAAGGATAATGTCTATACATGCAACATGCAAGGGTGCAAGAATCAAAATAACATTGTTTTTGTTAAATGTAAACGCCATCTGTATGCATTCTGTTCTGTCTTCATTTACCTATTTTAATACCGAGATATATATATATATATATATATATATATATATATATATATATATATATATATATATATATATATATATATATATATATATACAGTACTGTGCAAAAGTTTTAGGCAGGTGTGAAAAAATGCTGTAAAGTAAGAATGCTTTCAAAAATAGACATGTTAATAGATTATATTTATCAATTAACTAAATGCAAAGTGAGTGAACAGAAGAAAAATCTAAATCAAATCCATATTTGGTGTGACAACCCTTTGCCTTCAAAACAGCATCAATTCTTCTAGGTACCCTTGCACAAAGTCAGGGATTTTGTAGGCATATAGTCAGGTGTATGATTAAACAATTATACCAAACAGGTGCTAATGATCATCAATTCAATATGTAGGTTGAAACACAATCATTAACTGAAACAGAAACAGCTGTGTAGGAGGAATAAAACTGGGTGAGGAACAGCCAAACTCAGCTAACAAGGTGAGGTTGCTGAAGACAGTTTACTGTCAAAAGTCATACACCATGGCAAGACTGAGCACAGCAACAAGACACAAGGTAGTTATACTGCATCAGCAAGGTCTCTCCCAGGCAGAAATTTCAAGGCAGACAGGGGTTTCCAGATGTGCTGTCCAAGCTCTTTTGAAGAAGCACAAAGAAACGGGCAACGTTGAGGACCGTGAGCGCAGTGGTCGGCCAAGGAAACTTACTGCAGCAGATGAAAGACACATCATGCTTACTTCCCTTCGCAATCGGAAGATGTCCAGCAGTGCCATCAGCTCAGAACTGGCAGAAAACAGTGGGACCCTGGTACACCCATCTACTGTCCGGAGAAGTCTGGTCAGAAGTGGCCTTCATGGAAGACTTGTGGCCAAAAAGCCATACCTCCGACGTAGAAACAAGGCCAAGCGACTCAACTATGCACGAAAACACCGGAACTGGGGTGCAGAAAAATGGCAGCAGGTGCTCTGGACTGATGAGTCAAAATTTGAAATATTTGGCTGTAGCAGAAGGCAGTTTGTTCGCCGAAGGGCTGGAGAGCGTACACGAATGAGTGTCTGCAGGCAACAGTGAAGCATGGTGGAGGTTCCTTGCAAGTTTGGGGCTGCATTTCTGCAAATGGAGTTGGGGATTTGGTCAGAATTAATGGTCTCCTCAATTCTGAGAAGTACAGGCAGATACTTATCCATCATGCAATACCATCAGGGAGGCATCTGATTGGCCCCAACATTTATTCTGCAGCATGACAACGACCCCAAACATACAACGAAAGTCATTAAGAACTATCTTCAGCGTAAAGAAGAACAAGGAGTCCTGGAAGTGATTGTATGGCCCCCACAAAGCCCTGATCTCAACATCGAGTCTGTCTGGGATTACATGAAGAGAGAGAAGCAACTGAGGCTGCCTAAATCCACAGAAGAACTGTAGTTAGTTCTCCAAGATGTTTGGTCAAACCTACCTGCCGAGTTCCTTCAAAAACTGTGTGCAAGTGTACCTAGAAGAATTGATGCTTGATGCTGTTTTGAAGGCAAAGGGTGGTCACAGCAAATATGGATTTGATTTAGATTTTTCTTCTGTTCACTCACTTTGCATTTAGTTAATTGATAAATATAATCTATTAACATGTCTATTTTTGAAAGCATTCTTACTTTACAGCATTTTTTCACACCTGCCTAAAACTTTTGCACAGTACTGTATATATATATATAAAATGAAAGGCAGTTTAATCCCATCAGATTCTATAGTGGGGCCCCAACCTTCACCCCCAAAAAGCTTGTCATAATCATACAGTAGCCCCTCGCTAAACCGGACATGTTTGTCTGACATAAGGAGGTGTCGGGTTTAAAAACAATACAATAAAATCGCACACACATGCATTTACAGTTTTCTGTTCTCTAATTATTATCATTTTTAACTTGGTCTACTTAATACCTAATAGAAAATTAGGTACTTGGGTGTTCGCCTCAAAAATGCATTGAGCACAACTGGCAACGCACGAGAAAAAGCAGACTGGGAAATGCCAGCAACAATTGCGACTGTTTAAAACGTGCTTTCAAAAGTTCTTAACAAATTGATGCAATTGCAAGTGTCGCAATTGTCGGCAGCTTTAGTACGTTGGTGTATAGTCATCGGTACACGGGATATAAACGGGTCTGTGTTTCACTTGTGATTTAAAAATGTAGATTTATATTTAGGCACGGAGGGCACAAATCACTTCACGTGCTAGTTAAAATGTAATGTGTGGTCACGGGAGTGCACTTAATTAATTCACGTGCAGTTGTACCGAGATTCCAATTGAATGATTGACTAGCAATCGAGTCTCGGTACAACTGCATAAAAACAGCATGTTTTCACTCACTTCGGGGTTGTGTGTTCTGTGAGTGGAGAGCGGGTGTGGAGAAGGAGAAAGTAAAGTAAAGTAAAGTAAAGGAAAGTTAAAGTTCTTACTCACCGTGTTTGTCTGTTACGTGTGTGTTTAGTGTATAGTCCGTTTTGTTTGTCTATTTATTTTGGCGCAAGTGCCGTGTCCTGTTTTTGTGTTTTATTTTGTTTATTAAATGCTGAGCACAACCAAGTGCTCAGCTTCACCAACCTCACTGTCTGTTGTGTGTTACTTCCTGTTTCTGGTCTGGCGTCACCCACTGTCAGCCGTCTTTGTGACACGTGGTGTCCAGAAGAGGGATCAACAGCGCCTCCAGGACTCAGGCCAGAACAGGAACCGCAATTTGTTGTTTTAAAAAAAAAAAACAACAACAACAAAAAAAAAAAAAAAATGGAAGGCTGGAACTGGAGAGATGGCTGCCAGGATCTGGAGGTCCTCCTCGGTGGTCTAGAGGACCAAGGCTGGTGCCTTGCCTGTGGGGAGTTCGGGCACCCGGTGGTGCGCTGCCCCTACCAAGAGGGAGAGGAGGAACTGGCCCAGGAGAGGAAGGTGAGGAGGAGGCAGAGAAGGGGAAAGGGGAAGAGGAAGGCTGAGTGTCCACAGCCCAAGTGGGAGGAGCCTGAGTGTCCACAGCCCAAGCGGGAGGAGCCCGAGCGTCCTACGCCTGAGTGGGAGGAGCCCGAGCGTCCCTACGCCTGAGTGGGAGGAGCCCGAACGTCCCTACGCCTGAGTGGGAGGAGCCCGAGCGTCCCTACGCCTGAATGGGAGGAGCCCGAGCGTCCTACGCCTGAATGGGAGGAGTCGGTGCGTCCACAGCCCAAGAGGGAGGAGTCGGTGCGTCCACAGCCCAAGAGGGAGGAGTCGGTGCGTCCACAGCCCAAGAGGGAGGAGTCGGTGCGTCCACAGCCCAAGAGGGAGGAGTCGGTGCGTCCACAGCCCAAGAGGGAGGAGTCGGTGCGTCCACGGCCCAAGACACGGAAGGTAGAGCGTCCACAGCCCCAGTCTCCACCAGCAGAGGGTGAATTCCTGCTGGGTCCACCTCCATTGCCATGGGAGGACTGCTTGCAGCTCCCACCTCCACCAGCAGAGGGTGAATTCCTGCTGGTCCCGCCTCCGCCACCTCCATTGGCAGGAGCAGAGCAGCAGGAGCTGCCTCTGCCTCCGCCACTTCCATCGGCAGAGCAGCAGGAGCTGCCTCTGCCTCCGCCACCTCCACCGGCAGGAGCAGAGAAGCAGGAGCTGCCTCTGCCTCCGCCACTTCCATCGGCAGAGCAGCAGGAGCTGCCTCTGCCTCCGCCACCTCCACCGGCAGGAGCAGAGCAGCAGGAGCTGCCTCTGCCTCCGCCACTTCCATCGGCAGAGCAGCAGGAGCTGCCTCTGCCTCCGCCACCTCCATCGGCAGGAGCAGAGCAGCAGGAGCTGCCTCTGCCTCCGCCACCTCCATCGGCAGGAGCAGAGCAGCAGGAGCTGCCTCTGCCTCCGCCACCTCCATCGGCAGGAGCAGAGCAGCAGGAGCTGCCTCTGCCTCCGCCAACCCCACCAGCAGAGGATGAATGCCTGCTGGTAACACTTCCCCACCAGCAGAGGATGAATGCCTGCTGGTATCACTTCCCCACCAGCAGAGGAGGAATGCCTGCTGGTAACACTTCCCCACCAGCAGAGGATAAATGCCTGCTGGTATCACTTCCCCACCAGCAGAGGAGGAATGCCTGCTGGTATCATTTCCCCACCGTCACGAGGAGAGGAGCAGGAGCTGCCTCTCCCTTCACCAGAAGGACCAGGACTAGATGCTGGCGGTCCTCAGCAGCCCTTGCATAGGCTGCTGAGGGAAGCATGAGGAAGAACCGCCCGGCCGCAGAGGCCGAGAGAGGGCCAACACCTGCACCCCAGCTAGTCCTGACTCCCTGCCTCGCTAGCCCAAGGATGCCTGCCTCGCTTAGCCCAAGGATGCCTGCCCGCTTAGCCCAAGGATGCCTGCCCGCTTAGCCCAAGGATGCCTGCCTCGCTTAGCCCAAGGATGCCTGCCTCGCTTAGCCCAAGGATGCCTGCCTCGCTTCGCCCAAGGATGCCTGCCTCGCTTCGCCCAAGGATGCCTGCCTCGCTTCGCCCAAGGATGCCTGCCTCGCTTCGCCCAAGGATGCCAGCCGCTCCGCATCGCCTGGGGTTGCCAGCCGCTCCGCATCGCCTGGGGTTGCCAGCCGCTCCGCATCGCCTGGGGTTGCCAGCCGCTCCGCATCGCCTGGGGTTGCCAGCCGCTCCGCATCGCCTGGGGTTGCCAGCCGCTCCGCATCGCCTGGGGTTGCCAGCCGCTCCGCATCGCCTGGGGTTGCCAGCCGCTCCGCATCGCCTGGGGTTGCCAGCCGCTCCGCATCGCCTGGGGTTGCCAGCCACTCCGCATCGCCTGGGGCTGCCTGTTGCTCCGCATCGCCTGGGGCTGCCTTTTGCTCCACACAGGGTACAGGGTGCGAGGGAGAAGTGGAGCTCCGCTGCCGCCTCTATGGCCAGGGGCTCCCCTCCCGAGTTCGCCTCCCGAGGGTCGCTGCTGCTGCCGTCGCCTCCCGAGGGTCCGCTGCTGCTGCCGTCGCCTCCCGAGGGTCCGCTGCCGTCGCCTGGGGTCGCCAGGGATCCTGCTTCGCCTGGGGTAGTCGAGGGTCCTGCTTCGCCTGGGGTCGCTACACTATGGCCAGAACCCCATGAAGGGGAGCTGTCGGCCATGAAGAAAGGGGGAGGTCAGGAGACCAGCTCCCCAGCCGCATTTCCGTGGCAGGAAACACGGTGGCCAGAGCCCCACGGAGGGAGCTAGCGGCCACGAAGGAGGGGAGGTCAGGAGACCAGCTCCCCTCGCAGCAGTTTCGCTGCGGAGGTGGGTGGCGGCCCACGGAGGGAACTGCCGGCCATGAAGAAGGGGGAGGTCAGGAGACCAGCTTCCCCGCAGCAGTTTCGCTGCGGAGATTGTGTGGTCGGAGCCCCACGGAGGGAACTGCCGGCCATGAAGAAGGGGGAGGTCAGGAGACCAGCTCCCCAGCTGCACTTTGCGGCAGGAGATAGTGTGGCTGAAGCCCGGAAGAGGAGCTGCCAGCCACGAAGAATTGGGGGTGCCAGACATTTCACCATGGCCACCCCAGAAACAACTTGCTTCCCCTGTTCCGGGACTTTGGGACTGAGGGGGAGGTGGCCATTGAGGCCATGTGTGCTTTGCACAAGGGGGTATATGTGGCAAAGTGCCCCCGTGTGTATTTTGTGTTACGTGTTGTGTGTAAATGTTGGTGTATAGTCATCGGTACACGGGATATAAACGGGTCTGTGTTTCACTTGTGATTTAAAAATGTAGATTTATATTTAGGCACGGAGGGCACAAATCACTTCACGTGCTAGTTAAAATGTAATGTGTGGTCACGGGAGTGCACTTAATTAATTCACGTGCAGTTGTACCGAGATTCCAATTGAATGATTGACTAGCAATCGAGTCTCGGTACAACTGCATAAAAACAGCATGTTTTCACTCACTTTCGGGGTTGTGTGTTCTGTGAGTGGAGAACGGGTGTGGAGAAGGAGAAAGTAAAGGAAAGTAAAGTAAAGGAAAGTTAAAGTTCTTACTCACCGTGTTTGTCTGTTCGTGTGTGTTTAGTGTATAGTCCGTTTTGTTTGTCTATTTATTTTGGCGCAAGTGCCGTGTCCTGTTTTTGTGTTTTATTTTGTTTATTAAATGCTGAGCACAACCAAGTGCTCAGCTTCACCAACCTCACTGTCTGTTGTGTGTTACTTCCTGTTTCTGGTCTGACGTCACCCACTGTCAGCCGTCTTTGTGACATCCCATTATAATATTTGTGAACCCTCATTTGCACTATCTCCACCCCCTTTTTGCGAATTTATGCAGGAACGCCCATAATTACATATTCATCTAAGGTTGAACCGCAAAGTAAAACTGCTGCCGCAAAGGATTCCCTAAAGTCACAAATAGCATTGCGCTTGTTTAGTACATTTCACCCCAGACTTCCGACTGGTTTGCGACTCTATTGTGACAGGCGCAACACTTTAGTACATCTGCCCCTAAGCTGGTAAAGACCCAGCGGGTATTATATGTTTTTCACACTCAATGAGGAGCTACCTGTAGGAGAATGAGAGCTTGGACTATTGGGCTGGCCATAGACAGACTGATGTGTAAGTCAGTCAGATCTACTGTATCCAGTAATTTCACTAGGGCCTGTCTAGTAAATATTTGGATGGCAAGGTTTTTAAAAAAAAAAGGTAATCAAGTATGGAAATTATATTTAAAATATCATCAAACACCACAAAACAAGTGAAAATAACTTTTTTCAATAAGAGAAAAAAACCTTTTATTATTATTATTATTATTATTATTTAGTAGTAGTAGTCATAGTAGTAATAGCAGTTTATTATATTATCATTAGACTTATTAGCAGTAATATTATTATATGACAAGTAGCATAAAAAATGCAGTACAGTTTGCACAAACACGCGTCATGAAGATTGGACTAACAGTATAGCAACAGCAGCCTGTCGCTGGGCTTACTGCCTGATTTTCCAATCCAATTAAAAACCAGAACCTAAAAACAAGGCAAGACTGAAACCCTTGTTCTATACTGTAATAGCTATAAACAGAGGGTGCATGTTAAGTCTCTCACTTCATCTCTGCTTGTATCCACTTTGCTCCCTGTACAACCTGCCCTGCAGTTATCTCTTTATGATGGTATTGGCAGGTTAAATGAATGAGACTTACTTGATCATGTGAGGCACAGTGACTTTGGAGTTTTCTTCAAACACGCTGGTCATCAAGCCATTGCAGCGTATGTTGTCAATGCACTGCAACAACAGAGTTTGCAGTCAGTACGGGTTCACAGCACCGACCCACATCCTGTATCACACTACAGCTGGGGGGGTCTTCACGGAACTTCAGCTACAGAAAGGTTCCACTGCACGATGCTGCCATGCTCAGCTGCATGATGGGATGCCTCCTAGTAATCATTTGCTCCGTCAGTAAAGCTTACTGCAATATTGTTCCGTCCTCCTGGGTTTATAATCAGGGACGATGCACTTTTGTGTATTCATTTCATTAACATCCAGGTTCATTACGTTATACTAACTTACAGTAAAAATAGGCGGGCAGTGTTAGTTGATTTTAATAAGGTGCTTAACAATGTGTGTGATTCACAAAGATTTTACTTCAAAGCCTAACTCAGAAGTTCAGGGAAACCCACCACAACACATACATTTGATTTCATTTTTACTGATGATTATAAGAGCACAAAAGATGTATTGTCTAAACCTACTTGGTTTGAGGGCCCCAGATAGTCAAGTGGACGAGGCAGTAGACAGATTGCAGAGGCTAAGGGGTAGCTATAAGGGTGGAGATGGGGGAGGTGGTAGGATGCAATGAGTGGGGAGGTACTTGCTTATTTATATTTTTTTAAATTAGCAAGAAAAAGTAAAGCTTAAAAATTACCATTCCTGCTACCATAAAAGAGAAGACGAACTGAGTTTGCTTACAAAAGTTAGGGTGTGAAATAAAATCTCTCAGATCTCAAAAACAAGAAACTGTACAAGTCAAATAAACTGAGTGTGTTTGCAGTGAGAAATCAAAATGAAAACTTCCCCTAGGTTCATGAACCAAAGTGAAAAGTACATTTCATCAAAACCTCTCTTGTTTATTACAAAACCCCTTTTGTTAACTCTCGAAAAAACTCACCCAACTTAATAATTATTATAATTATTATAATTATTATTATTGCAATAACTTTTGCAAAATATAATTTTCAAATGAACCACATCCGAAGGTTTAAATACAAACCACAACACAGAACCATTTCAAGTTCTACAATGAACCATTTGTTCCAACAGCATATGGTTTATTTTTTTTATTCTGTAGCACTGCTCTCAAAAATCCTATAACTCCCTTGACGATAAACATGGGACGCCATGCCTTATTCACGCAGCTGGGTTGGCTGAAGTTTCAACTCCACTGGCAGATCATCCTGTAGATTTACTGTATTATTTATGTCTGTAGATTTGTAGGAATGGTAAATCAGTCTCTTGGTTTGTATCTCTGTGCATTAGGAATGAGACAGCCCTGTGTCTAGATTGCTGTATCCAAGTTCAATTCAGAGTACATCTAGTGACTCAACTCCCCAAAGGAAATGGTCAGAAACCTTTTCTGTTTTTCTACTTTATTTAAAAAATACACACACACACATATAAAAAGAAAACTCATATGATATCCAGGTGCATTTTCATCTAAATCTTGCTTTGGTTATCCATGATTGAAGGCAACTGGGAAAATAAAATGAACCACATTCTCAAATTTGACTGATGTTAATAAAGTGATGATCCTGCTAGCAGCAGGGGGGACAGGATAATGGTTACACTCTGGTGTACCAGATGTAGAGATCAGACATGTTTCCGAGAAGTATATTGGGGTAAAACAAAGCCTACCTGTTAAATCACCTCAACACAGACTTGTAGGATGGGAATACACTGTAAGCTCTTCTTATTTACCTGGCTGATGTCACTAGTCCATGCTGCTTTCTCCTGTCGTGAAGGAGCCAACAGGATGACTGTAAACGAGGGGGTGTCTGTGGGCTCCACCACAATCTTAAAATCTAGATGCCCAAAGACTTGGCCAGTACCTTTTGCTGTAGAAAAGGAATGGTTTCCATTTGTTATAAAGTAAAAAAGTCTCGGAGTTGTCATTACTCTTTGGTATATGCTAACAGGTCTTTTTTCCTTCATTTCAAAAAAAAATTAAATAATAAAATGGAAATCTAAATCATGACACAGAAGATAATATCTCGACACATTTGTCAATTAATTAGTTCTCTTGACATCCAAGAAAAACAAACACATTAAAAACACATTTTCAAAAATGTCTGGACACAAAAATAATACAAATTCATAATAGCTTTAATCTACTATACAGCAGGCTTTACTGTACTTGCAGGATGTGTCTTAAGTCTGAAGTTAAGGTTAAATTTATAAGAAACAAAGGGGTCAATTTGATCAAACTATACCTGGGTTAAGCCACAGCTCAATTTTATTGGAGCATTTTACAGCGCTGGGGAATCACCTTGGATTGTGTTATGGTTACACCCCATAATATTTGGTCACAGCTGCATCAACCTCCTATTCGTGGTTATCCCAGGATTAATCCTACAAATAAATGATGATGAATTCCAGAAGCATTTTCCAGTGCTGTAAAATGCTCTATCCCAGGGGGGTCAAATCGGATCAAGTTTTAAATGAAACATTACAGTATTTATTAAACTTGAACAAGACACTTGAAACACTTGTATTTCAGACTATTTCCTTCGTTTAACTCGGATGTATCTGATTCAGGTAACCCCCATTGCAACAGCCCTTAATCTTAAACACAAACAGAACAACATTGCCTACTTTTGATACAATTGACGTTATTATATTATACGGTATATGAAGATTTTTTTCAGTGCTCATGAAAAGCGAAGGGCAATGGCACCAATGAGGCCTGGTTCCAACAGGTCCATGTACTGTATAAAGACTTGCAATATCTTTAATACTTACCATCATCATCACTTGCATCAGGCTCTTCAATTAGAGTACAGTCAATCAGAGACAGCACTCCACCTTGCTGGAAGAAAGAAGAAAACCATCAGCCGCAGTTAAAAGAATTTATACCCACATACATTTCACAAAACATACTCAGAGGTCATTAAAGTTAGAGCAGGGACACATTATTTCCAATCTTTGGGTTTGACTTGCTTTTAATCTAATTAAGCGATAGTGTCCTTTGATGAAGGCTCTACCTCGTGGCTGTTGACCGAGCGGATTGATTTTAAATTTGATTCACAGTTCATTTTGTAACGTAGCAGCGGGCAGCTATCGTCTGATGGTACTGAATAGACAAGAGTATAAGAGTCGTAAGACAGAAAGGAAGAACAAGCAGAAGAGCTGAGCTACTGGAATTGAATGTTTATAAATGATGCACAGGTCTGTACATGAGTAATGCTAATTAGTAAAGTACCTTTATGCCAACTTGTGGTGTTATTATTATTATTATTATTATTATTATTATTATTATTATTATTATTATTAGCTGATACACATATTGTTGAAAAAAACCATCAGCTTAGTTTTACATTTGATATTTTACCAATAATATTCACAGGTGGGGTTTCTTTCCTTCAGAACCGTATGGGATTGAGACCCCTCTGGGCAGTCATGAGCTTTGAGGTAGTCAAGGCAAAAGACAATGTGCTAGATTCTCAGAGCTACTGACTCCAAATTGTCTTCAGAAAGAATAAAGTCAACCCAAAAGACGTATCAAACACAAAAACAAATTTACTTTGTGGGCTTGCAATGAGTCTTAAACATTGAGTAAACAGCTTTGAGAATCAGGCCCAATGTGCTGCTTCATGTTCCACCACTTTATTGTCGTGTATAAGACACGTGTTCAGAGTGCTATGTCACTGAGAGATTGTGTAAAGCCGGCCCCCATGGCCTACCTTAAGCAGGTGCAGCTTTCCCCCTGAACTCCTGGTGCAAATCAGGCAGTGCTTTGTGAACAGGAAGCACTGCCTCTCCCCTTCCTTCTTCAGGGACAGGGACAGGGAGCCCAGCCGCACCTTGCTGAGCTTGCCTCTCTCCACCGAGGGGAGCTGGATGAGAGAACCTTAACCACAGAAATACACTTGAGTTTAGGGACCCATGATACTGTTGGTGGCAATATAGTTTGGCTAAAAGTTTTAAATCACCTAGAATTTTAGGATTGAGACTTAATTTTAAAAAAAGAACTATATGAACCTCATTTAGATATTTTATTTAACATCGTGTGATCAAATTAACTACAAAATGATATTCCAGAAGTCTATCAGAAGCCATAACAGCAGTACAGTATTTCATGTTAGTTAAGTATATGGAAAACTACAAAACGGTATGTAATTTCAATATGTTAACGTAGCATTATTCAGCAGGTTTCATTCAGCTTTATGAAGTCAAATTAGTTAATATAATTGGATGATGCAAAACTTTTGGCCACAGCTGTATACATTCAATCCATAAGCATGTCTATTCATTACACTATTACCAGTCACAGATTACGAATGAAACAATAACACTGAAAGGCAATAGATGTCGGAAATCATTTTTATAGGAACGGTACATTGTATACGGTGCATAAATCCATAAGGGACTCATCCTCTGTGCCAGAGTTGTGTGTGAATGATTTGAGAAGCCATCACAATCCCCGGATATCTATTCAATTATTGAACCTGTTAGGGATAAACTCGAAGGGCGCATTTGTCATCACGATCCCCTGCCGATCTCTCTGCAACAGTTGTGAAATATTAATGACTGAATGAATTATCATCTTTCAAGACCCCTTCCAGATCTTGGGGAGTCTATGTCACACTGTGGCAAGGCCGTGGTCAGCCCATATATAGCAGCATATTCACTTTTCTTTAGTAGTTGTCCTATAGTCATCCTTAACCTTCTTCTGATAAACACTTATATTCTACAGTGGAAACCATGATCATTTTGAAACGTTGTAACCACAGGAGAACAAGTCAAGCCATGCTAATCTGAGTAGCACAACCATGGTACTGTTGATAACAAATCACTAAGGGACACAAACACAAAAGCAATACCAATCCATGGCCCACAAAGCAATACCGATGCATTTCGCAATGCAATGCAGTCATGGTACAAGTATAGTACATTATGGTGTACCATATACCAGGACCCAGGGGCACTGACATGCTGGAGAGGTTTAATCAACCCCTTCCGATCTTATCTCCATCTGGTCTCTTACCAGTCTCTTCAGCAGGGTTTGCGTGCACAGTACAGTATGGACTGACCTTGCCGTACAAATGTTTGGCTGGTGTCTAGCAGTATATCACAGCCCTCCACGATCATCCTCTCGATGGCAAGGTTCTTCCGGATGTTCTCAGTGTCACTCACTTCATCGTGCATTACCCTTCAAAAACAAAAGAGAGGCTCACATCCCAGGCAGTAGGTGTCCAAAGCAAGGTGCACGGATGACTTTGTTGCATACTACAATAATATCAAACTTCAATGTGTTTCCATTCATAATGCATTGCTCTATATCCTGTTGACCTCCCCATCTCTTAAGAAATACATGTGAGGAATGTGGTCAGGTTAAATTGGTAAATTGATTCACAATTTAACCTGGTCAGCACCTGTATAAAAGCGGCTGGATCGGTCAGTATTTCAGTGCAGGGCGGAACTCTGTGGGGGGAGGACAGGATACATTGGCAGTGCGTTAGGTCCTGCTTCTTCCCTGTTTCTCTTTCAATAAGATTAAATCGGCTAATCATGTAATGAAAGGCAATTTGAATATTCACTTTCCTGCCAAGCTTTTGTCACCCTTTTTAAATCCAGTTTAAAAAACAAATGAAAATGTGAAAATGTAATGTTAAAGAGTACTTTTTGAATCTCTGTTTCTTTCTTTCCTCTTCTACTCTTTCTATTTTGCTTTGCTTTCTCTTTCAGCCTTTTATCCAGTTTGTCTTACACAGTGTTTTGTATATCGTTGCTTTACTTTGATATACATATATATACACAGTTTAAAACCGTGTGTCCACATTTCTAGATACACATCTTAAAAGACATATCTATAGTACTGTCAGCATCTTACCTGGACAGGTCCTCCAGTTTGGACTTGGCGAATTCCAAGCTCTTGCGCTCCACGTGCTCGTGTGGGGTGTGGGCGAGGAGCTCATGAAGAGTGATAATGTACCGGGGTATCTAGAGAATACACCACATAAAGCAGATAGAAGATCAATTCAAAATACAAGAAGCAAGTCTCGCTGTCTGACTGAGCAGATGTGATGCCCTGTTTCTATTCATAATAAAGTGTTACTGTTCCTCGCTGATTAGTACAAAGGGACATCAAAGGCATCACCCCTCTTTGTACTGGTCTGTGATATGCATACTTTTCCTAATTCCATTGAAGTGTGTACAAACCTATTTCCATACTCCTCGATCCAATTGTTACATGATTGATTCTGTATTATCTGGATAACCTTTTACTGTTGTTTTGTGTACAGTTTTAGAAAGGACTGTTGTGAAATGTTGCATAATGGTGACCAGTTTCACAGAGTGGGTTGCTTTTCGTGAGGCATCGTCAGTTCCTATGTAGATTCTGGGAGAGATCAACAAGGTGAGGCGAAGCAAACTAATGCACAGGAGGAGGTTGGACAAGAACTCATCATCTTGAGCATGACAGCACCATATCTTTTTATTTTTAAATTTAGAGTACCCAGGTATTTTACCCCTTATTTTTCCTCAATTTAGACAGTCCGGTTATGTTCCCACAACAGCTCAGGAGAACTAAAGGTCAGTGGCTGTCCTCTGACACCATGACAAACCATGCATCTTTACAACCAGGAACATCTACCGGCTTCTGAAGGACAAAAGCCAGCCCTGCTGGTGTCCACTTGAGTTCACTGGGCTCCTGGCCAGTAGCGCGGTGGTGAGAATCCTCCAGCCATTTCACACAGCCAGGGTGTGAACATTTGCTCCCCTGACTGTATTACCCATACTGCACACCACGTGGCCATGCTTTTACCAGGTGAGACTCTCAGTGACCCCAACGGCACCATATCTGAACCACTACAGCCAGGCTCTGTTGCACAAGCAGTTACAAACCTGGTAGAATTTCCGTGTGCATTACCTAATTTACACCACTGGGGTCAGTCTTACCCAGCAAGGTCCCTTCAGCATTTTCAACTTGAACAAACTCCAGCGTTGGAGTATGTTAATGTTACAGCTGTGAATGTTACAGGTAGTTTTATTCTAGAAAATGCCCACACCCCTGCTTCAGATGCTGCCTGGTTGTAGGGCAGATCTTACAGGTTTATTGCCTACAATGTTATCAGCAGCAACACTGGAACAATTAGGGGGACCTTGTCTTTTTCCTATAAAAACACCTGTTCATCAGTCACCCTACACAGGGGTACCACACTGACAGCACACAGTACAATGTGGCCTTGTCCTCTTCCTGTTAAAAGCACTGTTTAAGGCTTTGTTAGTCATAAGAGCACCACTGACAGGAAACCAAGCAGAGAGCTGAAGGGAGCTACCTGGAACATGGGGTAGGTGAGGAAGGTCTCCAGCATCCTCCCCTCGCACGCAGCGTTGGTCTCGTACTGCTTCAGCAGCTTGTCGAAGTCTCGGTTCTGCTTGCAGTTGGCCAGGACTTGCAGGCTGTACTGGTGGTTGCGCACAAACTCTTGGTAGATGTTCAACATTGGCAGTAAAATGTCAAAGAGGTCAGCTGGAAGAAAAAGAAACAGCGCTGTAAAATGTAATCAGGCTTTTTACACAGTCTCTGTGTCTGCCATGTGGGAAACAAAAACACTGCGTAACCATGGAAACCCCTGTCTCTTTCAAGCTTAAACTGCTTGGTTGTTCAACACTGTGAATTATGGGAATTACAGGACTTGTTTTAACCCTTGAGATGTCACAAGCTTGGAAACTGTGGGCTACTGAAGCAGCAATTTTAATTCAAACACTCAGTAGGTATGAGTAAAATACAAACACCTCTCCAAATACAATGAATAGCATTAGGTAGTGATCAGATCTGATAGACGTTTCTCCATAACATTAACCCTTTGCAGCCAGGTGGCCAATATATTTGACATTGAGGAAAGGCATTAAATAGGTATGGGAACATACCCATGGCAAAGGGTTAAGTCAGTTTTTTTATTAAATAATACAGTAATATGTTTAATGAAATTATATTATACAAGGTTATAGGACGGCAAACATCTGTGTATGTGGGTAATATGAGCACGAGTAGAAGTGAACACACTGAGACTGAAAGCAGAGGCCTGGTTACGAGCTGCGAGTGCTGATATAACTCCTACACAGACGTGCGCAGTCCTATAAATCTACTATATATCTCCTTCGTGTGGCAGTATTTTACATACAAGGACCACAGCTGAAATCTTTTATCAGCTCTAAAGCAGCTTTCAGTCAGCTCGGAGCATTATTGGAACGCTTATTTAAACGCTGTGAAAACCAAAAACCAACACCTCTTCACTGACTGATAAAAGAACAGGAATCCCAAAAGCCACCCCCCTTCTCCCTACTGTCCCATAAACATTCCTCGTCCATACAGCAAGCAGACAGTGCACGCAGTTCCATTGTGCCCGCTGTGAGGATTAATGCCAGGGTGGCCAGGCCAGGGCAGACTCCTGTGTAACAGCAGCCAAAAAGTGACAATGCTTACCACCACTAAGGGATGAACAGGGGGTAGCATGTAAACAGCAGGTGATGGAGAAGCTCATTCATGTCAATGGGGAATTCTGTAGAGTGTGGGAGGCGTTGTGTGTGTGTGTGCTATGTATCCTAACGGGTAATGTCCCTTGAGCATCTGTCTGTGGGAAAGTTGAGCTCTTGTTTTGTGCAGCCTGAATGAAGTGCCTCAGTGATCTCAAACTGAACCAACGCCTCCTAACATGTTTTATATATATATATATATATATATATATATATATATATATATATATATATATATTTTTTTTTACAGTCCACACGCATGCCTTTTACAAACTCACCTAAAATTAACGTAGGCCAATTAGCGATCCTTGCCTTCAGTCCTTGGTGAAATATTTCATGTAGAAACATTATCGTCTCACTAAAAGAAAAGCATTAGCATTAGTGCGGCGTAATAGAGTCACCCGGCACAGTCATCTTGGATAGCTTCTGGAAACTGGTTTGGTTAAGCACCATCATGTACATTGACCAATGTGCTCATAAACACCTTAAAACTGTTTTGCTAATTTAAGCGAGCCACCCAACATTATTTAAGCCAGAAGATGCAGCATGGATCAGGGACGTGTATTCAATTGACCTGAAGATAGCAGGTCTAGATAGCAGGCTGTTTAAATCCTTAATACTGGACCTTTCGGGAACTTTTATATATTTTTAATGACAGAGATTCACTAAAGAGACTCACATGCACTGTTAGATATTTGATTTCCATAGCCTCCTGTTATAATGCTTTGCAGTATTGGGATTGGAATCTGCCACTGTTGAGATCAACTGAATACACCTCAGGCTGCTGTGTGCCCTGAGTCTTACCTGTTGAGGAAGATGCTGCTGACGTCGTCGTGGCAGATGGGCGGCTTCTTGGAGCTGGCTGCCATTCGGAGGGGCCGCAGGAAGCAGTTGACCAGGATGTAGAGCTGGTGCACATACTCCGTCTCCGCCTCCACCATGTTGAAGACGATCTGGTTCCTCTTCCTCATGCTCTCGGCGTGGGGGGAACAGATGTAGTCCTGGACGATCGTCTTCCACTTCCTCCTGCACAGCCAGCCTCTCATGAAGCTCTGGACCTGCAGGGATTGAGAAGGGCAGAGGGAGGTCAGCTGCACAGCGAGCAGTGGGGAAGGAGACTAGGGGCTTATGTGGAAGCAAAGTCAACGGCAGAGGAATAAACTATTCAAATAAATAAATTAGAACTGTGTAAAATTAGCAAGAGACAACTTAGTGCAGTATTTCCTGTTGGTTTTATTCCTTTGTTTCTGCCTAAGAGCATTTCATTGGTTTTGTATTTTGTTTCTTTTGTCAATAACAGTGCAGAATCCTGCGCTTAAACAAATGAATTAGTCACTTATCTTGCCTGCCTGATCTTTAGTCACCCTTTCACATGCCCCAAATGTGGACAAAATGTCCTTGATCACGCACTCCACACGTGTAATGTGATTCAGTGGTGCCTGCAGGCTGGTTCACATGACCTTTTTAATCTTCTTAATATCTGGATCTTCATCTTCTTGATTTCCTTGGTAGGGGCGCATCCGTTCCTTTGTTTTATTGAGGGCGATGATCTAGGAAACAAAACATACTCTATTACCAATTCACAGACTATTTGGAAGTTGGAAAAACAATTGTAAAGATCAGAGAAAAAGAAAGGAAAGAGAAGGGGCCACAATAAACTGATCAAAGGTTTACTAAAATCAGGGATGAGATGGAATTTTTAACTGGCTTAAATAAGGAGTCGATAATGCAGACAACATGTAAATCTGGGCCAAGGATAAGGAAAGCGTGTTCAAACTAAACAAGCAAGCTGCGTGGTTTGACCCTTGTTTTTCTTTCTTTTTTTGTGTAAAAGTCTTACCTGTGTAAAGTCTAATCACCACCAAAGTATAATTCAATAAGCGCGGTGACAGCATGAGTAAGCACTAGAATATGTATTTAAGGGAATGATAGGTGTGGCCCAGGATCTCGCTGCCTTCCTATGAGGTGAGACCTCTGACAGCTTTCACAGGTCAGGGCGGGGTGACAGGACCCATTGATCGCAGAAAGCAGTGTTTCAACCACAAACTCTCTACAGTGGACCCCAAAAGCCTTTTACAGTAGAGGCTAGTCTCAAAGCCCTTTATATCATCATTAGGCAAGGAAAAAATATCAATTACAATTCTAAAACAAACAGGAAACAACTTGAGACTACTCACAAGCTCCTCCAATAAATTTCATCGTTGTTTTTTCAGGTGTTAATGTCTTTATTGGGTGCATGTTTATGTCATTGAAGAATTGTGCTAATGATGATTTAGAGTTCCTAGCTTTGAGAATCTAGCCCGAGGATGCTTATCTTTCTTTATTGAGAGACATTTCAATTTCAGAATGTTACCTTGTTAATGGTACTTAAATATTCTTGTTAAATTCTAAATGGCACACTACCTGTTTTAGAGATATGATTTAAATATTGTAATTTAAATACTAACAGACACCACTTTATACACAGGGATTACACTTACGATTACTTGTTATATAGAATGTTCTCACCGAGTTTCATCACAAAAAGAGGTTAGCTAGATAAACAGAAAACCACTGATATCCAAGAGGGGAGTCATCAAGATACAAACTGCATTTAAGAATTGTTTAATGAGTCGGGGTTTACTGGAACTTCTGGATCGATAAAATGAAAAGCAATATTAGGCGCAATATGCGATAATATTTGTATTAAAAGCCAGATTGATTGCTTATAATTACATTACGTTA